>PVJD01002695.1:0-151040 GCA_004026545.1 Mormoops blainvillei | reverse complement strand
GAGTGCAGACTCAAAGAATTAATGTGAGTTTTAAGTACCTCATACACACCTGCAAACAAGTACAAAGAAATCCAGTCTGAAAAAGCTCTCTAACAATTGAGGATGGAGCTCACCCAGGAAGTATTTAAAATACAACTGGCCCTGCTATGGTGGGCGCATCTACCCCAGTGTTTTTATTCCCTCCCAGCTGTGGACGTGAACACTGTGATGAGGAGGGTGCCACTGCTGTTGTAAGGAGTGTCTTGTTCGAGTGTGTGCGTGGAGCCCAGAGAAAATCTCTAGTTAAGGCAAGAGATGCTCGTAAGAAAGAGAGGCTGGATCTCCTTCCCAGGTTAGGAAGTCAAATTGCTCATCTATCCACCCCAGGGGCAGAAAAACAAACTGGAGAGAAGAAGCTGGTGGAGAAAGAAAGTGGCAACCTCGACTCACACTACTTGGCTTGGCAAAGATGAGATACCTCTTGGTTGAGTGGACACTACAGAACCCTATGGAAGCTGGAGTTGAGGCACTTTGCCTGAAGCCTGCCCAACAGAGCTGCCTTCCAAGTGTACGTTCCCAAGCTGCGAGAAGCAAGCAGGAATGGAGGGTAGGCCGAGTGTTCGGGCTGGGTGGAGTCCTGAGTGGCAGGGAGGGTACACTGGGCCCTGCTGTGGCATGGGTGGGTCCCAGCAGTGTGAGCAGTACACAGACACCTTCCACACAGCAGTCTTCATCATTGGCAGGTCAGGGTAAGGCAGAAAAGCAGTAGACATCGGCAAAAAAAGGATTAAAATTACTCCAGTAAGGAAAGGGACATTTACCTGCACCTTTTGTTCTTTCATCCTGTCTCTAATTCTTGGGGAACTTAAGAAAAAGACAATGGTGAGGGAGTGAAAGGTGCCAGCTGGTCCTTGAGCTAGTAATGGTGAGGGAGGGATTTAGAATCAGATAGAAGATGGAACTTTTCATGTGCACTAAACCAATTTAAGATATCTGAAATAGCTAGGAAGCAATAGAATCTTCCCAGGATATTGTTAAAAGGTAGGAAAGAGGAGGGGAGGATTCACCTTAGCACAGTGTGAGGCAATGTTTAGAAGAAATAAAATCATCTCATCTTATGTGCAAGGGCTGTAAGATTCCTTAGTGAACAGGTTGGATTGAATTAAATGTGGCTGTTCTTTGGGTTCCCATCTCAGGTTCACCCCACTTCCTGCTGGCCTCTTGCTGCCATCTAGGGTCAACTTGCCATTCAGAGAGATAGGTTATTGAGGTCTTCCCTGAACAGTACCTGGACCCAGAAAATAAACAGTTTTCTTAAGGTAAAAAAAATAAATATCCAGTGATGCAACTCAGCCCAGGACAAAGGCACTGTTTCACAGTAAGTGCAGAACAGTTTTGACTACATTCTTCATTTGACAACAGGATGTTTGCTTAACCTTAATGTAACCAAAATCTCCTTACCACCTTCAACTCCCATGAATTAGGTTATCTCGAAAGGCGCAGTCAAATTTTTGCCTTTAAAGAATAATAAAACAAAATAAAATAAACTGATTAAAAGACAAATAAGATAAAAACCTACTTAGTGTTTGCAACAGTAACTTTTCCCCTCTGCCCCTTCTCTCCCACCAAGAGCAGGCATTGCAGAGAGCTGACAGGTTTAACAAGCAAATGCAATGTGCTTAACCAGCTGAAACTGAGGTGGGCTCCAAACTAGGGGGTCAGACATTTGTACTTAAAATAGGTCTTTTTAAAAATTATTTTACAGTTAAAGCAGACATAAATATTATATTAGGTTCAGGTGTGCAACAGAGTAATTGGACATTATATACCTCACAAAGCGATCACCCCAAAAAGTCTAGTACCCATGTGACATACATAATTATTACACTACCTCTGACTATAGATCTTTCTTAGAAATAGCCTTGGGAGTTCTCAGTATATTTGTGGTGGCTGAAGCCACAGGCATGGGTGACTGCCTGGGAAGCAGGCAAAGGGTCAAAAAGGAGCCTAAAATTATGTCTGAGTAAATTGTACATGGAACGGCAGTTTTGCGCTTTGGCTAAAAACTTGTATTTCATTATTTTATTTTCATTATTTTGCTCCCTATCTGCTAAATAGGTATCATTTTTCCCTTTCTGTATTAGAAAATGGAGGCACATAGGTTTAACCCTAAGTGGCAAATCCAAAAGGACAAATCAAGTATCATGTTTCCTTGTCTTATGTCCTTTCCAATACAGCACAATAAATTTCCAATGTTTCCCCATGTGGGGCAAGAATTTTAACTTAAATTCTCTGGATTATAGTTCTAAATCTTTGACTTTCAAAGGGAGAAGTTCTAAAACTCTAAAAACTTGTCTATAATTGATAATGATCTCAAATACACTATCATTGTGTGTTTCTGTAACTAACTTAAATAAAGAATCACATCTTTGTTTTGATGCATATTCCAGGTGGTAATTTTAATAATATGTTAGGGCACCTTTTCCCACGCACCAAAGAATTCACAGGCATTCTAAATATCATTCTCCAACTACTCGCATCACAACAGTGAAATATTGCCTCTAAGGAACCTAAACTCTGTGATCCATTTAGAATACTAGTTCGTTCAGCTCTATTTAGTGCTAGTAGAAATGGCACGTTCTGGGCGTCTAGTCCAGTCTCATCCCCTTAACCTCAGCTGATGGGAATTTACACTTCGGTTCATGGAAGAGCCCTGTGTTCATCTCAAGGTCCTTATTTCTATTTAAAATTAAGAGTGAAATGCCTTTCTCCGTATCAACTGTCAAATTGTCAAAATGCACTGAGCTTGTTCGGATTTGGGGTATTGGAGTGGTGGGGAGACCATCTGTTTCTCTGACATGATGACTCCCCATATTTTGCAAGATGTAATTATCCAGTCCCTTGTACCCAGGCTTTCTCTGAGATGAGGCATTCAGAATGCCTACTAGTAAATGTTTTTCAAACAGAAAACAGAATTTTATGACCCTGCAACTGCAGGATCAGTGGTTTTATCCTCCTCAACCTTTTTGATAACATGCCTCTGCTTTCCCTGTGCAAGCTATGCTATGCTTAGTGTTGGTTCGGTAAAGAATTTTTTGTTTCATTTCCAAAGAGATTGTGTCTGTGGAGGACATTGTATTTTCTGATAGAGCTTCTTGGTCATACGGCACACTCCACTAATCCCAGCTCTCATTCATGGCTCTCAGTATAAAAGAAGGAAACCATTATAAACAAATCTGCAAGAAATAAGAAGGGAAGGGGGCAGAGGTGGCATAGATACAGAGAATAGTTGAGAAATGGAAAGTCTTTAAGAAGCCAGACACCTTATAAAATATTCCTTACATACTAAGTTTGTTAGAACGTTATATATGCCCAGAGAGTCTCTGATCTTACACTTCCAGACCATAGATGACAACCTCGCTTATTGCACAGGTTTTAATAGAACATATTATTACTGAAGTTAACTTTCTGGAAGGTAGAGATTCATAGATTTCTACCCACACAGCACTTTACAGTTAGGAGATTGATAACCTCTTTCGACCTTTAGAGAGAGCTGTCAGCCATGGGTGCTTCGTTGTTTGTAAGACTTTGAATATATAAATGCCTCTGAAGGCGAGAGGTGCATTCTGACAAGTGTCCTCTGAGTCTCTGCCACGCAGACCCCGGTTATAATGAGAACTCCTTCAAATTGCTCATCTGTGCCATTGTTGTGTTTGGCCCATTAAACCCTGAGCTCATGAAAGGAAGGAGTTACATTGAGTCTCTACTAGGTCAGGGGCATATACTTCCCTAAGAAAAGTGCTGGCTAGGAAGAAGTGATTGATTGGGTGTTTTAAAGTGTTTATATCAACACGTGAACTGGTTACATAGATATATTGTACCTGTGGCCTGAGGAGACAGTAATGGAAGTGGCCGTCTGGCAGTCTGCACTCTGTCTTAGATTTGCTCTCTTGGAGGGATGGTGATAGAGTTAGAGGTGACTTTCTTACTAAATGAAGTCTGCGTGTACGAGATCATTTGTATTTAAGGCAAAGTAACGAAAGGGGTCATTTGCAAAGTATTTACTCTTTAGTGACCTGTTATTCCTCACTTACCTAGTGATGTGGAAATAATGATTCTAAATATTAAAATGATTGGTTGATCACTTGATGATCTTAAAATGTGTTGTTTGACTTCCAAGTGAGACTGGAGCCTTTGCAGTCTCTACCGTGGGCAAATGGAAAACCTCTGCCCCCAGAGCGATGGAAAATTGTGTTTTTAAAACAAGTGATGTGTTGTGTTCCATGGAGGAGTTCGTGTTCAGTTGATGGGGAATGGAGGGAGGACTGTCGCCAACGAATAGCATTCTCCTCAAGGCTATTGTAACAGCAGAGAATATCAAATATGACAATGAACAGCCACACAAGGACTCTGAGGTTAGAGAGAGAAGCTGTACTTAGATAAACAAATTAAGGTGCCATTTTGAGGTACATAATGAATTCTGGAAGCTGAGACTGACAGTAACTCACCAGAGGTGATAATGATCTTGAAGCAAGGTGGTAGCTGCCCAAGGAAAACTTCCATGGAGCAGAAGCTGTGTAAGACACAGGAAAACTTAGAAGATTCTAGAAGACAAGCTATCCAGGTTCACCCAGGGAAGACTCTCTTTTACTGCCATGTGGGCAAAGATTTTCTCAGAGGTCTTTAGGGAGTAAGCGAAACAAAACTATATCAGAAGTTTTACACCTATCATATGTTGTAGGTTTGAGTATAAATACTGGTAAATATGTAGGAAAGTGTAAGTGTTCCGCAAAAAACTGTTTTAAATGTGTGTGATATGGGATATATTACCAAAATGCCTCTCAGACTAAAGTAGATGATTTGTAATTCCAATTAAAAAGTGTTTAGGACAAAATTATTTGTGGCATATATCTAGTATAGAACTTGAAGATGCTGATAATTTATTTAAGTATTGGAGGGGACACAGGTGTGTATTTATTTTAGGAAAAAGTTTGGCCTGGCTTCACATCCCCACTTGATCTATCTCTGTATAGAAATAAAGATGTCATTTATGAATTAAAGAATCTTTATTATGCAACATTATTTTCCTAGAAAGTAGCATCTCCACATTCCTCATTTCTTATTTAATTATATACTCCTTATTCATAATGTCATGGCCTCATATTTTATATTTGGTAAGTACCTACAAGGATGAATGCATCTGTGACTTTGATTCTCAACTCTGATTCCCTCATGCACATTGGAATCACCTGGGATGCAAGTGCCCCATACATACACATTTCACATGCACATATAAACAGATATACATACACAATACAGAGGTACCCACATGTACACATGCATACAAACATGTACACACAGCCACCAGGGACACAGAAAGAACCTGGTTTTGTATCACAGGTGGGGGACTGAACATTGGTATTTAAAAGTACCTCCCAGTGGAATTCTGATTTGCAGCCAGGGTTCAAACCCACTGGTCTATAGCATGTAGTAATCTGCGGTTTTGCTGAGGCACAAAATTGAATCACTTGTGCTTGGAGTGAGTGATTCAGCTGGTGAAGGAGGCCGGCCTGCTACTCAGCTCCCGTACCTCTGGACAGCCTGGTTTTACTTTATTTGAGGTTTGCAACACACACTGACTCTTGAGAAGTAAACAAGAAAATCAAAATAAAAAGCAAACAAAAAGCAAAACAAAACAGGGCTTTGTTTCCTCTCCTTTGTGGGAAATTGAACAGAAAGGAACAGCCATGTCTCGGACTTAAGTGAGGACATTATGAAGAAGTCTAAGAAAGCCCTATAATAGAGAATCTGTTAAATATATTCTAATTAAGTAACTTTATATTACCTCTACGACCCTTACTAGAGCTCTAAACCCTTACTAGACCCTTATTAGAGCTCAAATTTAATGCAAAAAAAGAAGGATTTGTCATACTAGCTAGAAGTTAGATTTCATTGGCTTCAGGATGTCTAGGACACATCATCATAGGGACTGAGACTGATTCTGGACTAACTCAATAGTCACCATTCTAAACAAGTGTAAAATCATCTGAGATTTTGTGGCATAAATTTGCATGCATATGTATGTGTATGCATGTATACAAACAAAAAGCAAGAAAACAAATAAAATATCTCCTTTGTATTGAAACCACATCCCAAGCTAACCATAACCATGACAGCCACCGATTTTCTCTTCATCCTAAATTAGATGTTTTTTCTCCCAGTTTTCTCCTTTATTACTATTGACCCTTGACATTTTGAGATACTCACTGATCATGGGCTCTAAAGAATCTGAGCTATACTACATTTTTTAGAAACAATATTATGAAATCTATTTCTAGAAGAAAAAGTCGGGAACAGTTTTATGGAGGCAGGTTTCATTTTATTTTTTTCTTGCTTGTTTTTAATAAATGCAAATTCTATATCCTAGCTACAAAAAGACCACTCTAAATACTGAATTCACACTTTTTGGTGGACTCCCACTCAACTGTGGCACCTCCTTTTCCATTCCTAGTCATTCATTCACTGACTTTTTATTGGAACTGTTCACAGTCTTGGCACCATGGGAAGGCTAGAGGACTGAGGATCAGCTGACCCAATGTTCATATTTCTTTGAGTTATTTCTTATCTTCTAGGCACTCATTTATGCCCTAAGTTTTGTTCCTATAATAGTGCCAAGTAAGTAGAAATATGAACCAAAATAAGTCTCATCCTAGATACACCTGTCCTTTTCTTTTTTGAAAAAACCCTTTTCACATGTTCATGAATTTAAGGTTCAACTCCTGTTCACAGTATTCAATCTAATTGTCAAATGACACTGCAGTACAAGTTTTACTTCTAGAATCTTTTCTTGGTAACTGGGCACCAAGTGTTAGTAGAGCTAACTGTTACAGTACTATTCCTCTCCTCCCCATACCCATTATACATGGATTCGTCACATTTGGGAGCCAGAAACTATACAAACAACACCTCAGTTCATTGATGCCCAGGGATGAGCTCTTGGAATCTTTCCACTTAAGGAACTACATAAAACCAGCATCCTATGACCTCACCATAATTTATTTGTCCTGAAGAGTAAGCAGCAATCTCTGAGAGGTTTTACACAGCACCCCTACTAACACATAATTGCCTTCTGTCCTTGTTCTGCTTGCATTGAGCCTACGTGTCATGTGTGAGTAGTCCTTGTCACTAAGACCAGTGAGACTCCGATACCTCCATATCCTATCCCCTATACACCATTGACATTCCTACTGCCACACTCAGGTAAGACCCACAGTTGACCCTGATTATAAAAATGGCCCAGAGCCTAAAACCTCATCTGATTGCATCCATAGCCCTGAATGTGGTTCTCCACACAGCATATCCTCAAATGCACCATTGCACTTGAATTGTGTCCAAGTTTATTTCCCAATTGAATTCCTTTGAGTAACTGGAACATGTCTTATCACTATTTGTATTTTCTCAAAAATGATTTACATATGATGTGGATATAGTAGAAAATCCATTTATATTAATAAATTTACAAAACAAAGTTATAATTTATTTGAATTCACAGTCTTCTCTGGCTACATTTTTTTAAAAAATTAGTCACCCTGCTCCACATACTCACATTTTTTCTCCTTCATTGAGGTTATTCATGCCACATTTAATATTCCTGAAAGCTTTCTTAGAATTTTATGATTTTAATTGCTTCTGAGGTGGAAAAACATAAGCAAACTTTGTAGAATTTGTGTTAAGTTAAATAGGATACACAGAATTTGTGGAATTTTCTTCTATTTATTAAAAAACACTTTTTATAGTTGAACTTTGGCATTAGGCATTTTGGGTGTTCATGAGACATCACATACATTGCTTTTTCTTTTGCTGCTTCCCCAAATTCATTTCCTCCTTCTCTCCCTTTCTCCTCCTTCTCTACTTCTCCCTCCTCCTCTCCTTCCTGGTCTTCTTTGTCTTCCTTTGCCTCCTCTTTCCTCTGTCAACCCTCCTCGTCCTTCTTAAATTAAGCTACTGTGCTTTAATGATAGGAAACTGATAGAAATTTATACCTCTAGGAACATATCCCTTTATGATATTGATCATAAAATCTAACGTAAATAATAGATTTTTTTGCCAATCTGAAATAGAGTAAAGAGACATTACCAAGATGCTCCTCTATGTAAGCATCTAAATAGGTAAATTCAGAAAAAAAGAGACAAGTGAAAAATTTTGGTCTAATGTATTTCCTAAATATAATTCCAAATATGTTTACTATATTGTCTCTGGTCCCTACTCCCTGATATGGAAATGAGTGAAGAGGATAAAATATCCTGTAAGTGATATTTAGTTAAGTTATTTTAACAGCAGTTTCATTACATCAAGCCATTGAAAAAGGTGGAAAGTGAACCCTAGGGAACTGTAATGACTTGACAAAGGTCATTTTAGCAGTAAATGACACAGAAAAGAGTGGTTCCCAGGGACCTGACCTCTAAACCCTGCCTCACCACTCTACTTTCCCCCGATACTGTCATAAATGCATATGCTATTTTGATGATAACAAAACAATAGCATGCTCCTTACTTTATATTTAAAATGTTGTGTGTGTTTTTTTCTCAAATAGAGAGACATGGCAACACCTCAAAAACACAGGCATCGATGAAATGTACCTGTCCCATACAAATAGACAAAGAACCCTGAAAAGCTACATTCTTGCTGTACCCTATTAGACCCAGTGTTTAGCTTTTTTGGTCTTAAAAAAGGCTAAAAAATTTCCCAGTCCAGATCCCATATTAAAAAGGAAAAAGGGAAAGGAAGAAAGAAAGGAAGGAAACACAGAAGGAAAGAAAGATTAAATGAAAATGCTTATAATATTTCCTTTCTTCAGTTAGGACAATAGCTAATAGAGTCAATATACAACTTGTATTGTCAAAAGTGTTTTCAGCTCTGAACTGTTCTGGTCATTCATTGCTGAACAGCAAAAATCAAGATTAAAAAGCATTTTCAACTTTATCTCACTATGTGGTAAGTCTGTGAGGTCCTCAAAGCATATTCCATAAGGAGAATGAAAGGCCAGATCTTACCTAGATATACAAAAGATGACAGTCACACGATAAGATGTGAGAGGGAAACGTGCATAAAAACCTGCGTCTCCCTGTTTATCATTTTCATATTATACATTTATGCCTTTGAAGTCTTCAAGCTTCAGTGTAACTTTTTTTCCTGAAAGGCATTGTACTTAAAAGTATTACTTCTATTTAATAGTTATCACCTTAACTGGGAATTCCTTGGCCAAGTGAAAACCAGAATTTGACATAAATTTAAGGAACGATGTCTATTCACTTCAGGCTCAGATCATAATCAGTTAGCTCACATAATGGGATGGGACTTTGGGATAGGAAAAAACTGACATGAATCAGTGAAAAAACACTAGCAAGTAGAAGTTCTAGTGTGCAAGTCAATAAGTGGGGGGTCTAGAGTTCCTGCCAAGAGATTTGTGAGATTTCTGCCAACCAAGTTGCCCAGTCTCTGGTGTGCCCCAGGTGTGATGTTCCTGTAACATTCTTAACAGAACTTTCACCTGAATCACTATCCTTGAGTCAGTTTGGAAGCCCTCATTTAAAGACACTTCTACATGCTGTGTTATAGTTAAAACAAAACAAAACAGGATCATTAAAAAAATCCCACTGCACAGTACCTTCTTCAGAAAAGCTCTGTTCATAGACAGTCATAAATTAAGGGAGGCTGTTGAATCACCATTTTGCTTTTCTTGGCTATAGAAACTCAGTTTATTTCACTTTCTCATGTATCCCCATAAGAATTTTGTTTCTGATTTTAGAAATGCATCTATTTTTTTTATCTTTAAGTAACAACAATTGCAAAAAATCTGAAATGTGAAGTAGTAAACTCAGAGAATGGGGGGATGGGTTTATTACATTGTATATCCTGTCTCTTTATGCTGTCCTAAATTCCCACTGATATTTGTCCTTAGGGCACTATATTACCAAATATAATTCAGCTTTAAGGCAGCTAGAATTGTAAGACTACATGCAAAATGGAAACATGTCTTATCCAGAGATTTAAAATATACTTCTTGATTAGTTTGACAAGCAGCTTGATAAGTTTCAACCATCATTATACCAGCTGACAACGTGAGTACCACCCTGACCTACACAGTATAGAAGCAGGAAGAAATAAAAGACAAGTCCCAAGAATCTGAGCGTGAACTGGGCCTGAGGCGGTGGCCCTCTGTGCTGTTGGTCATGAGCTGCTTCCTCTCTGGCCTTCGGTTCACGGTGGGATGGCTCTTGTTAGTTATACTGTGTCCAGTTCTTTCCAACAGGTTGTCAGTATAAGTAAGATATTTGTGTGCCTCTCCTAGACCCTGAAGACCTCTTTCCTTTTTAGACAGGGTTCCAGAGTGAAGTTAAAGCATAGAAGAGGATCCCCTTCTCACGGAATAGATATGTATTATGAGCAAGAAATAACCATTTTTTCAAAACACTGATTTTTGTTACTGCAGCAAAATCTAGCCTCTGTTAGCTGTCATGAGCAAAATCTAAACAACTCTAAACAGAAAAAAAATTTATTTATAATTAATTTATCACATATATATATTTCTTGATAAATATGTTAAGTAAATTGATAAAAAAATTGGCCTTAATCTGAAATTCTGCCTGTTTCAAGTCTCTGGGCCAGATATTTGGTGGGTCCAAATTCATTTGGTGGGCCAGGTATTCATGTATCAAAAACAATCAAACATATCAGTGGTAATAATTTCCTAGGGTTGCCATAAATAGTTACCATTAACTGGGTGGTTTTAGACAACAGAAATTTATTCCTTCATAAGCCTAGAGGCTAGAATTCCAAAATTAAGGTCTCCGCAGGGCCATGTTTCCTTTGAGGTCTCTAGGGAAGAATTCTCCATCACCTTTTCCTGTTTTTCTTCTGGTGATCCTTGGTGTTTATTGACTGTAGTTGCATAAATCCAATCACTACCTGCGCTTTTACATGGCCTTCTTATTTGTGTGTATTTACATGTCCTTTTTATAGGGACACTAGTCACTGGATTTAGAGCCAAGCACATTTTGAAGTTTTAAGTGGACATGGATTTTGGGAAGGGCACTATCAAACCCAATATACCAATACTGCCCTAAGTACAGTTTTGAATTCAAATATGATCTATATAGCTATTAAGTCAATATCATAAACAAAAGACAACTCTGCCATTGAATTTAGCAATTTTTTTGTTACTGATACTTTATATGGTATAGAAAATAAAATTAAGGACAAAGACCAATTTTAATTCACCCTTGACTTCTCCGTGGTTAAAAGATATGAAATATTTGCCAAATTAACAAAATGATTCAATACATAAAATTATTCTTGATCAAGTGATAACTAGATTTCTAATAAGACAAATCCACAGAATTACTGGTTTGTATAATTCTTCTGCCATGTGAGCATTAGAAGATCTGGGAGAGGAACCCAGTTTTGCTGATTTCTGTTTTAACTTTTTTTTATTTCTTCCTGTATGCTATATTATTTTTTCTTTTTGTGAGAAGTGGAAATATATGTCAGATGACTCTATACAGCCCTATATGGAAATTATCAATATTTGCTACATCAGCATCATTATTAAGTGTGGATTGAGATGTACTAAGTATCGATGATGACAAGAGGGAAGGCATGCACTTTGAAGCTAGTTTTGAAAAATGATCACCCCGTTTCCATTAGGCCTTTTAGAAGCACATGAGATGCAGTTCTGGAGGTGGTAAATATACAGAAAACAACTCTCTTAGAATATCATAGGCCTCAAATTAATTTTGAGGATTAGGGTTACTGTAACAAGCTTCATTAAAAATAATTTGAATTAGGACCTGGGTTAAGATATTACACTGTCTGAGAACAGTAAGTCTTTAAGGAATTAATGCTGTAGCTCATTTAGTTTATCTGACTAAATCTATTAGACCTTGAAGCAATGAGACTCAATGGTGAATGAACTTCGGTGAGAAGGAAGCAGAGAATTTAAAGTACTTTTTGGTTATCAGAACCCTGCAATTTAAAACTCTTGGGTTCCACTGGATCATAGTTTAGAGACAAAAGGAGCTCAGTCAGGGCACCTGAAAGGAGAAGCTGTATGCCCTTGAATAAAATTTCATTTTTATTGCAGTTTTGCTAAGGGCTGTCCTTAAAAGCTTCATAAGTCTTGGTTTCGTTGGGTCTTATTTATTGCCTAGAATAGTGCCATGTCGCACTCTCGTTTAGCCTGGCACATCAGAGTGTATGATGAATTTTTTTTCTACCTTAAATCCCTGCAGAGCACAGTGATAGAGACATAATGCATTTGTATACACATGCAAGGTAGTTTGAATTTAATGCATTTCATATCATTAAAGTTAACATTTCATGTATTATATTTCCTTTTAGAATACGCTTGCATACATCCATATCTGTATAGATATATGCACGCACACACACAAAATCCCATTATGTAGATCAATTTACATGATCACAATGTTCATATCCATAAAGCAGTGAACTTCCCAAATCAGATGCATGCATAAAAGCATTGATGCATAAAATTTCCATCTTGCAAGTACAGAGAAAGTTCTAGTAGGCATTTAGTGCCATGACAGGTCACTTAGGTTATGACTAGCTATATAGGACATGCTAATAAGATTTAACCTTCTTTGTCTGTTGCTGAAGAAGGGGAAAGAGGGGAGGGGTGAGACCTTCTTATCTTTGAGGACATCAAAGAAAATTAAAAACAACCACTTTCCCTTTGATCTCTGTGGCTGAATGTTTTTGAGCTGAATAAATGAGGTATATACAAAAGGAATATATTTTTAGGGAAACAATATGAGATCTTAATCCATTTTCTACTGATCATAGTGTAAGTGACATTGATAAAACAGAATTTGATGGAGTGTGTGCATAGAATTACTTCCATCTCCATACTTCGTATGACTTTTCATCTAAAGTAAACTCCATTGAGATTAATATTTAAAATGGAAAGCTAAAAACCCAAAGTGCCATATGACAACACTTAAGTGAAAATTTATTAGACTTGTCATTTCTGTTAATTATTGTCATTTCAGCTAATTACTAGCCATTCTTGTTGGTTATTAGACATGTCGTTTCCCCTTCCAAACTGCCATCTAACACCATCGCTGATTCTAGTTTTAGTGCACATGCTCGGGCAGTGGGTCACGGGTTAGCCCAGCAGTTCAACATTTCAGAAGAACAGCTCAGAATTGTTGCCAGAAGACAGAATGTTTAGTGAAGAAATCCTTAACAGTTCTTTCTGTTGTTGTTTGTTTGCTAAGGTGAGAATGAAGGAGGTGGCATTATTTTCCTACAAACAAAACAACAAAAGCAAAAGGGATCATCTATGGGCCAGAGATAATCTATAAAGAGTTTATCAATAGCTTAACCAAACTCCAGAAATCTCCTGAACTCAGCAACATTCACTTCCCCAGAGTCTTACGATCTATATTGGACCATAGACTGAGAGGTATCAGCTGAAGGGTAGATTAGGGAGACAAGCCTGAGACTGATTTTCAATTAAAAAAAAAAAACAACCCTCCCTGTCTGAAATGTGATCAGTGAATGTCGGAGCACTGTGTGCATGTGTGTGTATATGAATGTGTTAATTTCCCTCCAGGGAGTCATAACTATAATCTGATAATGAAAACAGAGAAATTAATCTAGGAATTGTATCAAAACCAAATTCAGGTATCACAAGAAAAAAAACAACAACAAGGAAATGCAGGCGCTACATTGGAAAGAGATGTCAATAGACCTGAGCATCCCTAAGCAAGCAGTATGGATGTTTGATTTCAGTACTTCGGGGTGTGATGGGGAACTATGGCATGGTCTGCATGAAGAAGGCCAACTGTGCTATTATGAAGCATATTCACTGCAATTTATTAGATAGCTGGATAAATGCCCCCTCACTAAAGTTTGGTTTTATACATAATCAACATAAAATGGAAAACTAAAAAATTATTTTGGAATCTATTCAGTAGCCAAGTTCATCAAATAAATTATTTTGCTATGGATATTTTTCTCCAGGATAATCCAAATACTCTATTATTCACTTACTTCAATTTGCCACTTTAGAAATCTGCCCTCCCTACAAAGGCTGTGTTGGAGCTCACAACTCAGTCATTTTCATTGAGACACGTCTACGTTAACATTATATTATTGAGTTCCTACTTCATACATTTGACTAAAGCAGTCATTTCTCATTCCTTTGAAGTGTTTATTCTGTGTCAGTGAAGTAATAGCATTTTGGTCAAGAGTATTATTACTATTCAGAGTTCAAGAGTATCTTCTAGACCTAGTCCAAAAGAGGGGAGAACAGCAAGAGAGTGCCTAAGATCTGACATAGTCTAAGATAAACTTCGGTGGTCTAAATACCTGTATAACATCCTCAGGCCTTACTAGATGCTTCTGAGGGAACAGTGACACTAGAACAAAGACACAAGTTCCTTAGCCTGAAAAACAAATCCAGGCATTGATTGGATTAAATCCAGATGCTTCAAAAAGTATCTTGTCCCACTAAAGACTGTGTCCTCACTGTTGTCAGCCACTGAAATACTTTAGAAGACTGAGGCAGTAAATAAGTTCTTGGTCATTAAAATAGTTAAAGTTTGTCTTCATTTCATATCCCTAGATGGCCGGAACTCAAGGATTAAGATTCAGTACACACCATCAGTTGGTGTATTCTGTGAGATTAGGAAACTCAGGGCAGTCCTTTCAAAACAAGGGACTTCATAGGGATAGGGAGAGATTATTCAAATGCTGACAAAATTCACAAAAGGTACAAGAGCTTTTGAAGGCAGAGAGAACTGTAATTGCTCCAAGGCAAGAGTACACATATTATTGCAGAGGAAAGAGTGTTACATGTAAGTAGAGGTAGATTTTTCCTGGGTAGGAAACCAGAGTAATGGGATGATACTTTCTGAGAATATATTTTAAAAGTTAGAACCTTCTAAAATAATAATAAAATTCAATTCCTACCTGGATTAGAGGCTAGAATAGTCATTATGATGCACGATTCTTCTGTTCTGTTTAGTGGAGACAAAACAAAGGGAATTGAAAGACTAAGGAAATAATACAGAAATTCTACCCTAAACTTAATAGTTATATAATATCTAGGCCTCCTTTCTAATCTGTCTCAAGAAACTAGAATAAATAACATGGCAAAACAGGTGAAATTTCTCTCTAGATGAAAATAGCCACTAGGCACAATTGAATTGTTTGTTACCTGTGCAAAGATTCCCCCTCAAGCTCAAGAACTTCGTTTCTATCTTCCTACCAAACACCTGCAATAGGCTGCAGGTATTTGCCTGGAGTCACTCTGGGACAAATTGGAAGGGGAATAGAAAAATAACTTAACTGCACGTGAGTGTGCAGGCGTGCTTCACCACAGTCAATCACATTTTCTATGACATTGTTTCATTTATGGATTATTGAAAAAACACAGGAAGAATGTGAAAAGATAATGTTGCAAAGCCATCGGAATGAAATTGGTGGGAGGAACACATTTCTCAGTGTGTTCCCAAGCACCTCTGCACTCAGAATCCCAGCATTGTTTAAACCTCCATTCTATATAAGAAAGCTAATCAAATGACACTCAGGAAAATTGACTTGGGTTTTCAATCTAGTTTCAGATCTCTAGTGTACTTATTTCAAATGGCATTTGTTATTCTCTGCATATCCTTAGGAACATGCCCTGTCAAGAAATGCCATACAACTTCAAACCCTGTTTTTTTCCCACCTCTATAACTTTTTATGTATTCCCTTTTTACATTTTATTACAGCATAACATCTAAAAATGAAATAAAGATTATAGGCAATGCTTCAGGACCTACAGTTCTATGCCTTGCCCTGAATATAAAACCATGTTGATAGGAACTGCTGTTATACCTCTGTAAATTGCTCAAATCTCCCCACTGACCATCACTGTAATTATTTCTGCTTGGAAATGAAAGGTTTGATAGGCAGAGAGGTCTTTTTTATGTCTATCTTTTCCATTCACCTGAACTTCACATTTTCCCTTGGTGGTAAATTCTACAGATTACATCTGTATTTATTCATAATACTTATCTCTGGGAGGGGTTAATCAAACAGAAATGATGAGGAAAACAAGAAACCAATTTTTTGTAACTTTTTAAAGTTAATGGTATGAGAACTGTTAACTTTATTAAAATCATTGTCATGATCTTAGTAATACCAGAGCATTTTGGGTAATTGTTCTTTCTGAAATTGGGTACATTTTACAATATGAGGAAGAGGGAGAAAGAGGCTGAGAGAGATGTGTGTGGCAGAGAGAGAGAGAGAGAGAGAGAGAGAGAAACAGAGAGACGGAGACAAAAAGACAGAGATTGATTTCAGAACATAACTGGAATTTTCTAGAGACAGGAAAACTTCATCCAAAAACCTCTACATTAATACAAGGTTTCTATGGTCAGCTAGCATTAAAGACATTGCATTTGTTATAAATTTAAAGAGAAAGCTCAGTAGCTCATTTCCTGTAGGTTTAAAATGTTGTGTCACTTATCCACTGCCTATTCCTTTGCCTCTGCTTCAACTTTTTAATATGACTCTCCATCTTTTCCTCTGATTCGGTGTTAATGTAGGATCGATTACCTTCTTTCACCTGAACACCATCCTTTCTTTCTGATCATACCCTATGACTTGACTTTTCCTCACATTTTATCAGAAACAGCACGCATTTGAAGATGGGAAAGTGACTCAGTGTGGGGTAAAGGTAGTGGTATGTGGGTGGAGGAGAGGATATGAGTTCTTACTCTGCCAGATACCTACTATTTCCATTTCCCCATCTGTCTATTTGTAGGGACAGACTTAGCAATCTCCAAGGAGTATTTGGTGGGTCACACAGAGTAGACAATTTCTCTTCTACTTAATAAGAAAGTGCTTAAGAGGTATTAGGGAAAATAATTTGAATCCATAGTAAGACAAAGTCATAACTAACAGGAAATCAGAGCAATGATGAGAAATAGAGGAAGAAAGTTGGAAGGTGTCAAAAGACATTTTATTCTATTTACAAGGTGGAGAGAGATAATATTGCTGTAATTGTGGTTGTGTAAACTGTTAACTCATAGACTTTCCTCAAAATCCCAGAGGACAGTGTTTTTCCCTATCTTACTATCACTCTTTCCTTTCATCTTTCTTTTCTTCCTCCCTTTCTTTTCTCTCCTTTCCTGCCTTCCTTCCTTCCTTCCTTCTTTTTTCCTCCACTTTCCTTCCTCCCTCTCTCCCCCTTTCCTCCCTCCCTCCCTCCCTTGCTCCCATTCTTCCTTCATTTCTTTTTCTTCATCTAAACTGGATTTGGTGAGCCCTATCAAAGGCTGGTGAGTGCAAAATACATTTCTTGGGAAGAAGGCCCCTCTGAGCATGGAGTTCCCAAATCAAGGAAAAGACCCAGTCTGCAATGTGGTAGATGCTTTCTACAGCATCAAAATCTCAGGGGAGAGGAGGGATAAAGATCTATCTAAACATTTTCTGGTTTTTAATAAAAATACAAATGGAAAGGCTCTAGCTATGATCTCAGAGGGTGTGCATGCCCTGAAGCTGGGAATATATAGCTTTATTCAATTAGTTAAGTGTCTAAGGAAGTCCTGTACCTTGTATATATATCTTATTTTGATGTGTGACCTCTGAGTCTTTTAGACCATGACCACAAATGCCAAGTTAGGTAATGGGGGTTAAAAATAGACCTGACTGCTTCTTAGAATCATTGAATTTAGATGCTATCTTACTCCATTTTAACAATGCGAAGACTAAGGCAACTTGCTCAAAGCCACATACTTAATTGGATACAAAAGTGATACTAGAATCTTTCTGTCCACATACTAGGATGAGTAATGCTATAGTTATGCAAGTAGAACTGATCTCATTGGATATACACTTCAGATGAGTCCTTTAAATAGGCATCTGTGGAACACCATTAATTACCAGTGAGAGAGCTTTAGAATAATTAGTGGAACAGAATGTCCCAGCTTAATTTGACTGTGGCCATGCGAAGTCACCCTTGTTTTTTTGTAAACCAAGAATGCTTAGGCAATGACCAGAGCTCTAAAAGTATTGAAGATAAAAGTGAAAGTGCCTGTTTGAAAGGGGGAAAGGGTGCTAAGGAGATTGTTAGTGTGAAATTCGGAAAGAATACCTGCCAGCATGCTGATTTTCCCATGCTTTAGTTGTCTTCAGGTTTAAGAATTGTTTTTGATATGCATATCACTGCCTCTTGTTCAAGTTAATTTGTTTAAACATTCATGAAGGAGAAGGTTTTTTAATAGAAATGTGCCAAATGTTTTTTTCAATTACAGACAAACTGGGGTGGTTGCTGATCCATGAACAATGTGAATATTCAGTTTGTGGAGAGTTTTACTGCCTAGTAACAAAGTTTTTTTGTGTGTTTTTTTCCCTCTTCTCTGTTAAATGCCAAGATCTTTAAGGAAAATGATTGGAAACACATTATCTTCAGCTTCCTCACAAATGATTTGTTTTGAATAAGGCAGAGATTTAACTGTGGCTTTGTTATGTTGGAAAGCGAAAAACAAAACAAAGGTGTTTGGGCAAGAGATATTGGAGAAAATTCTGCGGCTGACACAATCAGTGAGCATGTGGGGAGATCAGCCACATGGTTGGTGCTCAAGTTCATTCTATGACTCATTAGCTTGAGGCAGTGTCCTGGCAAATTGGGTCAGAGGCTCAAGGAAGGTTGTCATGGAGGCACCCCAGCTGACCTACCAAAAACAGTCTGGGGATTGGAGATCAAGAAAAGTTCTGTGAGATCTGACCAATTTCTGCTCTGCTCTCATCTTCTCCCTAACCCAACTGAGTGTCAGGCAAATAGTAGAAACACAGTAGACAGCTTTGAATGAACACGTGGATGGGCGCAGGAAGTGGACAATAAAAGGCTGTCTAAACGGACTAACATTTACAAATAGAAATATACAATTGCAAGTAACATGTACCAAAACGGAAGGACTGAAGTTTATAAGCAGGGTGTCTTTCTAAAGAAGTAAACAAAGGTTAGTGCTAGTGAAACCAAGGTATAATGTAACCATTCGGTTGTAATTACACCAGCAAGAATGTAGTTCTTGAGGGTAAAAAGATCATGAATGAGATGTACTTGTTTTTGAGCTGCTGAGCTTCTTAGGTTCCCTCAGCCTAAAAACTAGATCAGTTCCAGAGCCTGAGAAGAAGCAGAAGTGGGGGATCAACCGCAGTGTGAAACTACAGAAGAACCAAGAAACTAATGCAAATGGTATTATCCCCTTTTTATGGAACTTTGGGACACAAACGAAAACCACTTGACAGATATTTCTTCCACATTACCATCAGAGGATGGTTTCTTTGGTGTCTTGCCAGAACCATGATGGGCACCTCACTCAAAATTCTTTCCCTCTAGGAATCACCGTTGATTTCATTGACTAGAAAAACTGCTGTCCAGTTGACCCTCACGGCCACAATATGCACCTTTTGCATTTTCTAGATGCTGCTGTCTCTGACACTGGTAACATTTGTCCAGGCCACTAAAGCCTCTGCAACCAGCAGAGGATGGCTTGGCTGTTGTCAACCACATATCCTTAAGGACAGGCCATCCCTACTTCCCTTGTCAAGAGATGACTGGCAGAATCTGCAAGAGATGCTCTTTCCTTTTGTCCTCAGGGAAATCATGACTTGCTGTGGTATTTGCTGGGTTCACAGAGCATTAGGTAGGAGCCCCTTCTCTTCCTCTTTAGGCCTTTCAGGAAGCAGCCTCAGAACTACAGCTTTTCTCTGAAGACTGGGGCAGAGGAAGAGACGTTGGCATTTTTATTTTCTAATATGCAGTCATCCAGGTTAGCACAACATGCCAGGCAAGCATAGGTGTGAGGCATTTACATGGAGTCCAGGTCAGATTCCTGAGCAGACTGAGGTCAAGTGAAGCTAGGATGATACTGGTTGGTTATTCATGCTCAAGTCAGTCTGCACACTGTTGAGACTTAGAACTGAAACACAAATTCGTTCAGGTGTCAGGCGTTCCAGTAAAGGCTGGAAGGATTTTTTGAAGCCCAGATGCATCTCATTGTGTTACCAAGTAGCACCAATATTTCCAGAAAATGTGCATCCCTTTGGGAGTGATAACTTTCTCTCCATAGAATACTTAGCATTAACAGAAGTAGATAGAAAGTTTTGCTGTCTTTGAGTGTATTGAACAATGAGTGGTTCTACATTTGCCTAATTCTTAGCTTTAAATAATAGAGTTTCAAAAAAAAGGATAGAGAAATGGAAAGGACAGAGGGATAAACTGTGGGGAAAGTAGTCACAGATAATGATATAAATATTTGGAGCAGTGACCCAAAGTGTGTGGGTTTGAATTATTAAAATGTATTGGTAGGTGTATATGTAAGCAGTTTGTAAAGGAACTTTTTTACATACACTGGGAAACCAAAAATATTATGTGACTCATTTTATTGTGGTATTTATTTTATTGCAATAGTTGGAATCAAACCCACAATATCTCTAAGGTATGTCTGTGATGACTTTTCAATGATATTGTAGACTATTGGAAAGTTGAAGAGAATTCTCAGAGTGAATAGGAGTCTCGGCTAGAAACCAATTTGGAGATAAGTTTGATGCTTCGCTATTCTGAGAGCATGTTTACAGAGGGCTGTGAAATCAATCTTTCATTTTTTAATCACTCTTTTTTCTTCTCTGTCCCTATTCTGGCCTAATTTTATCTTTCCTCTCACTCTTGTCCTCTCTATCTATTTCTTCTTGTACTGCTCCTTTTGATTGTATCCAGGCTTCTTTTTTTCTCCTTAATCATCTTCTTGTTGACTCCTGTTCTGTCCTTTGTTTTCTCTTTCTCCATTCCCTTTAACCTTAGGAGTCAACTGGAGTGAATTTTATCCCTATAGGACACAATTCTACTCTGAGGGGTCCACCCCTCTTTAGTATGCATATCAGCTCTTGATAATATCAAGGTAAAACAGCATTAAGTAGAGTCATTTTTTAGCCAGGTTTGACTATGGAGGCAAACAATCTAGATAAATAATTCTCAACCTTCGCTCACAAAAATACCCTTTTTCTCCTTTGTAGTACATTTTCAGGCCTTAAATTTTTTATGTTCCCCCTTTAACACTTCATTTCTCAAGGCTTCCATAAAAAAAGTAACATCTTTTTTTAAAGGAAGATGGAGACCTGACTTGGGATGGTGAACACACAATACAGTGTACAGATGCTCTGTTGTAGAATTGTGCATTTAAACCTGTATAATTTTGTTAACCAGTGTCACCCCAATGAACTAAATAAAAAGGGAAAAAAAGAGGAATATCTTCCCAAGAAGCTATCTCTCAAGATGTGCTGAAATCCCAGAAGAATTGTATTTCACATTAAAAAAAATCTTTCTTGTATATTATCTCCGTAGATAATTCCCCCCAAATCATGTAAAGTAGGCAGGGAGGCAAAGCTGCTTTGGAGAAGTTTGGGCAACAATATAATAGGCTAATTAAGGGCAGAAGCTAGATCTGATACCTGTGAGTCTGCATTAGAGTAATTTTATATAAAAAAGCAGATATAAAGATAATGAATATGCAATAAGCATGTATGATTTTCTCCTCCTTATTTTCAAGAAGTAACATTTGTAATTACTCCATGGAAACTGAAATGTTTCCCCTGGGTGATAGACACACCCTTATTTGTACAGGTCCACCAGCACTTCTCTGTTCTTTAGTCCATTTTATTTAGTGCTTCCCATGGCACGAGTACCTCCTCCAAATGAGAATTAGTCTCTTTTTGTTTCTTCCTCCCTCTTTCTTTCCTCCCCTCTTTCCTCCTTCCCTCCCTCCCTCCCTCCCTCCCTCTCTTTCTCTCTCCCTGTCTCTGTATCTTTCTTTCTTTAGTTTCCTCCCTTGCTCCCACCCCACTACTAAGAAGAGGTGAGCAATCCCGGATTCCTTGCATTCACATTTTCTTTGCCTTATGATTCCCATCCCCCATCTTACAATATAATACCAATTATTAGAAAATATAATTCACTGTGTCTCACACTATTATTTATAATCTAGTCGAGCATTTTCTTCACATTCTTAATATCCCTGGTGTCAGAGAGAATTACAGCTGGAAAGCTGACTGCAGGCCTCCGTGTAACAAGAGGAGAGAACGTTGTTTTCACAGGTGGATTTTCTGTTGTCTGGTGAGGTTACATGATTTTTCTAGAATAGTTAGACATTTTGTTACACATTTACAATTATTTTTGTCAAAAAAGATACCATGGTTAAGTCCTTGTTTCCTTCTTCATAGGAATAAGTAAAGAAAAATATTTTTGTGGATTAGTTTGGAGAGAAATTTTTTATGTATTTACTAGGATGTCCAGTAGATGATGATTTTTAGACAGTTTTGGTCTGTGATACAGCTCTGAACATATATGGCTCATTCTATACATTTGAATCTAACTTTCCATAGCTTAGATCCCTGTATTTCTCTATGTATGTTTGCATGTATGTGTCTATCATCTATCCATCTATGTATCATCTGTCATCCATCTATCTCTGTATGCACCCAAACACATACACTACATATGGTGAACATTTTGAGGGTAAACATGTGAAGAAATGAAATCCACGTGTTTCCCTCAAAAGTTAACAATCAACAGTCTCTGTTCTGGGAACTCTGGGCTTATTGTTTTTGTTGTTGTTCTGACAAAAATAAGACTTATGAACTTACCAGGGATAGTCATGACAGAGATAGACAAAAAAGAAATGTAGAGAGGCATATATATTTTAAAAATATGTTGGTGAGTAAGAAAGAAAGAATAGGAAAGGAAGTGAAGAAAGGACAAAAGAAGAAGGCAAGGTAGACAGAAAAATCATTTCTTCCTAGGCATGCAACATGACATTTGGTGACCTGGATCCAATAGAATTTAATATTAACAACCTGCCACCTCTGTCAGGCCCACAATACACACACACACTTTCTTTTTGTGCCTCCAGCCCCAGACACTTTGTCTCTGTCCCATCCTGGTCATTGCAGGCATGCACATACACTCCTGAGTTCTTTCTTCTTGAATAACTTGGGAGGACAACAACCTCTGTACCTACCTGCCTTCCTCCTGTCCATGTGCCCTACTGTTTCTGAAAAAAACACAGATATTTTACATTTTGAAAACTTCAGGGCTAATTATGATAGGAAAACATACATATAATAACAATAATAAACTCAAAGCAGTTACCAACATTTTAGGATTTTATGAGTGATCAAGCTCTCTAGTGTGCATTTTATAAAATCCTCTGAAATATATCTATTCATGTAACTAAGTGATACTCTTACATACAATTTTTAATAAAATTATTTTGATTTCTCATAAATATTTCTTTAAAGTTTAAAGCCCATAATTCAATTCATGAATCAACCCATAATTTAGAGTTTTGTTTTGTTTACTTGTCTTTTTTATGATAGCTAGGCACAATACATGTTTCCATATGAAATAGGCTGACTAGTATATAATCAAGCACTGACTTCATGAAACTGACTTCATGAAACACCTTCTTTAGAAAGGAAGACAAAAACAAATTCAATTATATTTGGCAATGCAATATCACTAATGCTCAGTTGTGACCAACTAAGCAATAATGCATTAATATTCCAGGATTACTATGACAGAACATTAAAACCTGCGTGGCTTAATTAAATAGAAATTTATTCTCTCACATTTCTGGAGGTTAGACATTTGACATCAAAGTGTCAGCAGGGTTGGTCTTTCCTTGGGACCTTGGATGAAGAATATGTTCCATGTCTGCCTTCTGGTTTCTTGGGTTTGCTGGTAATCCTGGCATCTCTTGGCTGGCAGATGCATCACTCCAGTCTCTGCCTCTGTCTTCACATGGTGTTCTTTTCTCTATGTGTGCCTGTGCTAAACTAGTACACGTGTCACATTGGTGCACATTAGAACATGGTGTTCTTTCTATGTGTATCTGTGTCATAACAGTAAGGGCCATTGACCATTGGACTTAGGGCCCAATGTCTTAACTAATTACATACACAAGAAGTTTATTTCTAAATAAGGTCATATTCTGAGGTTTTAAGTGGATATGATTTTTCTGGTACAACATTGAAAGGTCCTTCTACTTACCTGAAAGGCAAGTGAAAACAAGATGGTGTACTTGGAAAATTTATTCCCCCATCCACTTAGCCTCTATTTTACTCTCCACAGAATAGTAGGTTTACATGTATTTACAAGGCCAGCATGTCATGTCACTGGTGGCTAACTTATCAATCTCCAGGCTCTTCCTTGAAATTCAGCACAAGAAATCAGAATCACACACCCAGTACCTGGGGCTCTGATAATAAAATGCACTCTTTTTTGATATAAAACAATGGATTTGAAATTTACATAATTAGACAGAACAGCTTCTAAAATGGACTTTATATATAAAAACTAAATATCTCTTATCTAGGTCTACTTAGTAAAGTACCTAGTAAAGAACTAGCAGATAAAACAAGGCATATCAATTAAAATTATTAAAAAATATCATTTTACTTTGTGGTAAACTATAAAGACATAGATATTAGACATACACATATCCAAACCAAAAGAAAAAAGAAAAAACATGAAGTAGGGGCAATTCCATACATTTTACTATTTTATTTCAAGAGAATATGTTTCATGTTCAAATTACATAATTTTATACCTGTTTTCAAAACACTCACTCTTTTATCTCTTGCATCTTGGATTCTTGTCACAGCAGGTTTTTAATGAATCTAGTTAAAGTTTTGTGTCAAACCATCCTTTCCTCTGACCCCACCATGTGCTTGTAGTTATATTTGCCCCGTAATCGAATCATTTGTAAATTTGGCTTAGAGGCAGCCTAGAGTAGCCTTTAAGAGCAGTGATCCTGGAAACAGATGGCCCGCATTCAAATCCGGACCTCACCTCTCTGTGAACTTGGACTAGGTTTTTGCCCTATCTGTGCCTTAGTTTCCTTATTTGTAAGATGCAAATGATGAAAATAAAACGTGCCATATAGAAATATTATGAGAATTAAATGAACTAATTCATTAAATAACTAATCATCTTCAGAACTGAGACTGACTGATAGTGGTTCTTGTCTTGCATCTCCATCATTCTCCATAGCACGAAACAGTGTTCCGCACACTGTATATGAGATGCAATGTTTATTTGCATAAACTATAATTGAATTGAGGTGAGTTATCTTTCCCCAGCAAAATTCCCCTCCCTGCCTATGGGTTGATTTTATCTAGGACGAGGAAGGATGTCTATCCATCTCGGAGGTTTGTGTGAGGATAGGAAACTGAGCAGCGCTCATCGAGCGTAGTGCTTCACGTTTTGAAAACATCCTTTGCAAGTATCTTTCCCAACTTCTTTTGAACAAGCTAAATAGTCCAGCTCAAAACCTATCCTCTCTTAATTTTAAAGCCTGTTACATTAACCTCGGAAATATATCCCTTCCCATGTACTCCTCAGCATTATTTCTGTGTTCTGTGAAAATATGATTTATACATGTTACCATAGTTTGTAAAACTGGAAGTCATGGCAGGATTTTCCAGGCCAGTGGTTATTGTCAGTGGTGCAGATCACAGTCACCTGGGAGGTAAGATTTGTCTTTTAGTACACATGACTGGGGCTGATCAGAAATATGGATTATATAAGATAATAGACTACGTGGTTCAGTGTTTGAGTTCTGAAGTCAGATAGGACTTGATGTAAATTATGGTCCCATTCACTTGTCACCAGACTGACACAGAAAATGCTTCTCAAACTTTAACGGGCCCATCGATCACCTGGGGAGCCCGTGAAAACGCAGACTCCGGTTCAGCCGCTCGGTGGCAGCAGGGGCAGGGTTGTAAACTCAGCAAACTCCAGCAACGATGATGATGCTCTTAAAGAGAACCACGCTTTGAATATCAAAGACCCGGAAGCTCGTGGCTTAATATCTCAAATCTCCATTTCGTCCTGTGTAAAATAGAGCAGTTGTGAAAATCAAGGATATAATGTATGGAACGTGACTTCATCACATAGCCTCACACAATGTCAAACATGCCACTGGTATCATGACTAAGGCTACAGCTTCGTGGACTGAGGCCTGTGCAGCTGCACAGATCTCTGTCTTAAGAAGGCTCCAGTTTTGGTTCAATGTTCTGTAGTCACCATACTTAATTCTTAATAATTTTATCCTTGAAATTGTGTTTTATACGTGAAGTTCAGTGGGACAATGGGGCACCCACATGAGGAGAGGAGGTACTCAAAATACGCATCATTACCAACGTTTCTTGCAACTATTTGCATTTAAAATTCACAAGGTACCAAGAGCACAGAATTCTAATGGACCCAAAGTGAACTGGAGTTCAGAAAGCCTGAAAAGTACAAGGCACATGTATTACATCTCAGGCTAAGTGAGACCACACTTTCCCCAAGAGACCATTCTTCCCATTTGAACCAACACTTGCTTTGAATGCAGGAAGACAATGGCAGTTTAAGAATCATGAAAAATCCAGGATCCCTGTAATACCCTTACTTACTCAAGTTACTTCCTTGTATATTAGCTAACCACTTATACTAAAAATAATGCCATAGAAGAAAAGGGAAAGATAGAGCAACCTGTAGTTCTTTTCTTTTCAATTCTTTCTTATCATTAAGCAGAAGGTAGCGACTGTAGGTGAAGCATATGCATATCAAAAAGTGAAATGCCAGTTTTGTGTAGAGTGTCTGTTGTTCTGCTAACAGCAAAATATATATGAGCTCGGAATATGACTTGTGTAATTTTGGTGATTCCACATACAAGTTAAGTGTTTTTACATTTGCATTTAAAACTGGCATTGTACAATATAAAGATGAATGGCAAAAGTCATGCTAATAATTTAAATTTAAATTTTCATTAATTAGAATGACATTAAACAGAAAAAAAAGAAAGCACACAATCACCATGACAGTTTGAATGAGAGACTGTAGAGTCTAGAAAAATTCTTTGTATTTAATATGTTTAAAGGGGCTTTTTCTCTGCTTTTCAAAATGGGGGACGGGACACTGCCATTTCATTTTCTACTGTGCCCCACAAAATATGTAGCTAGCCCTGCTCTCACTGTTATAATGTTATCAACAGGTCTGATCTGGGGCTTCAGGTTGGAAATCTCCAACAAAATAAGAAATAATTTTGCATGATTACTATTCAGATTAGAAAACTGTATCTTATCCATAGTTGAACACAATTCCGACCCTGTGATTTATGGTTAAAACTAAGAATATTATTTAATTGACCAATTATTGGATTCTGAGGGATGTCAGATAAATTATTTTACATTTTGTTCAGATTCCCCTCCAGGAAGAAAATATCAGCATGGTGTTTTTCTCACCTCCTGCTATTTAGAAGTAATTGGTCCCTCTGATTGCTGAATACATACCTGTGGCCACACCTGTGACACATACTATACCCTCACCTGTATTGTAGTTACTACTCATGGCATCTCAACTCCCCAATTCTGCTGAGATGGGAGCCCTTTCTTGTAGCACTCTTTACACTAGATTGATCACACAATGCAATCTAGTCTTTTCCTGTGGAGTGATTGAGTGAATAGCCTAGCTAATCAAACAGACTGTGAGCCCATTTTAATAATTACCAGAGGAGGGGGGAGGTCAGATCCCAAGGCATTATATTACATTCTAGTTTTGACTACATTTGTGCTTTCACCAAATGGAAAACAGCAATGTGTCATTTAACGCAGAGTATTGTCTTCATCTTTCCAGAATGGGACTTTTTGATTCCACTATTTTAATTTGTTGTTGTGAGATAAACAATAGTTCTTATAATTGAAAGTGAGCAGGAAAACATTGGACACAATTTCCAAAGGTAAGAACTGCCTAAATTGGCCCTTGACAGATGCAGCTTCTGCCCTGTTTAGACATCTTTAAATATATATCCCATTCATATAGTCCCATTCTGTGCAGCTGAGACTTTCACCCCCACATGCTGCACTGCACAATTGACTTGCTGCTTTGTGTGTGTGTGTGTGCATGTGTGTATGTGGGGGGAGCTCGCTCTCCTCCGGTGCTTCATGTATCATCTGGTGCCAGAGGCAGTGAGAATACAACATTGATGGACCAATGGGCTGATCCAATATGGCAAATCCTATATTCCTGTTTGGGTACAAATGAATAACCTCATATAGTTCTGCACACATTCAACAAAATGATGAAAGGGAGAAAAAAACAAATGGAATTTCCTGATCATTGCATTCCACTTTATTTCTCTGTTTTAACTTTGTAAGTGAATTCAATGTCTGTAGAAGGCGATTGATGGCTCCAAGAGAAAAGGAAATAAAAATGTTAATGCCCCAAACCACAATTTGAGCACTATTAGGCTTGATGCTTGGTTCTCTTCCGCTGAAATCCTCAGCTGGGGCCCTCATCTCGTAACCTGCGAAGGTCATCTCAGCCTTTCAAGGCTAAGGCATTGTGCATTCTGCAGGACAGGGTTGCAGCCCTAGGTCTGCTGCCTTTTATTAGTTGGGGAGCAAGGGGAAGAGGGCAAAAAGAGGAAGGATTGACTAGGTATATATGAAAGAGAAAAAGCAATGCTTCAATGAGTCTCCAAATCTCTCAAGCGATCGAACTCCATACCAATCAATCCACCTTCTCCACTGCTCACCCTATACATATTTCAGATTCCAACTTTCTTAAATGCCCTACAATTTAATTTCTCTGCCTATCTCATTCTTGCGCTATATAATATTCATGTCCTACCTCCTGTACAACGTCTTCTTTAATCAACCCAGACCATAATATTCCTCTGTCACTATGGGTTTCTGAAGGATTTATTACATAGTACTTGTTTGTCATCATGTTACTCTGCACTTTAATTTTTATTTGTCAGAAATATATGTTTCTTCCTATTAAATAAGTTAATTAGGAAAAGTCTGGAATCCTTTATCACCTATAATTCCTGTCAATGCATTTTACATAAGCTCATATTAATATTTGTTAATAAAATTATTATTATACATCAAGTAAGTATTTAGACCATCTGTTTAAAAATGCATACACATATATATGTGCATACTGATATATATGTGTGTGTGTGTGTGTATATATATATATATATATTCCTAAGTAATTTTCTCCATATATTTATATTTTAAGTATTCAACAAAAAGATTTTTTAAAAATCAGTTGATTCTCCTTCCACTCTGCTGAAAATAGCAGAAAGACAAAACCTGGATTTCCCAGTGCCAGGATTCACCATGCACGATGCTGCTGTAGGAGGCATTCCTTTCTTCTTTTTTTTTTTTCTATTGAGTATCGAGGGTCAGGAAGTCTGATTCCAACTTGATTATATCTAGGTAGAGAAAGGAGGAAGGAGGATAAGCCCATCCATCATAACCCAATCAGCCAATTTAAAAGATCAGGGCATATTAACCAGAAAAGCAGACAGGAATGAGCAGGACAAATGTGTGAAAGGCCAGATGTGCGTAAGCAATGTATGCCAGGCAAGGGGCAATACCACAGAAAAGAGCTCAAAAATAATTGAATGAGAACGCTATACATAAATCCAGATGAGATTCAAGCTGTGACCTTGAGGTGAAAAGGCTTCTTAAACTGCAACCAAAGCTTTCTATTCTAAAGGGATTAAATCTCTGAAAATCATTCTCTTTCTTTGCATTCATGTTTCACACTTTGTAGTGCTCACATGAAAAGGGCAGATATACCAGCAGTTGGGTGTTTACTTTCTAGCGTTTCTTTTCTTTCCAGATAGCTGGTATCGGCTTTACCACAGATCAGAGTGGGTGAGCTTTTTTCACCTTTGATTATGATTTGTAATTGTCAATACCAGGTTAGCAAGCTTTCTAATGGAAATTACCAGCTCAGGGAAGAATGATAAAGCAACCCGCCCAGGAGGGAGAAGTGTAGGCTTCTGAGCTCAAGTCATCTTTTCTAGGGCTCACAATAATTATTAGAGCAAATTTAGTAAACTTTTGCATGAAACTTGTAGCAGAATATCCCTAGATTCTATTGCTACCATTGCATTGCAAACTAGAGAATACTAGCAAAGAACTGAAATGTTCAAACACGGGCTAGGCAAAGGCTTTGTCCTGACAGTTTTTCTATGGCCTCAGTGTAACTTCCGAATTCAACTCCAGGGTGGAGTTGCCTGTGGCATTACAAGTTTGTCTTTTTCCTTTTCTCGCCAGACAGGTGGCAATGATCACAAAGCTCCAACTTATTTAGAATGGCAGCTACCACAACACACAGTGGTTTCTTAGTGCAGAGCTTGAAAGGATTAAAGCTGGATTAGGAGGAAGGATGTATTCCCAAAGGGCAATATTTATAACACGCAGAAGGCTTTTTTCCACCCCCTCTACAAGAATAACAAGGAGGAAAACTGAATCCCAGCAATGATTGTCAAGTGGCAAGATGTGCACAGGACTTAAGACATACACCTTTCTAATTCCCAGGCAATTTATGTGTGTGTGCCTAAGTATCCAATTAACAGGCACAGATGCCATTTTGCATTTAAAAATATAGGGTTTTATGACTGCAAACCAGCTGTGTCCATATATTTCACCAACCCCTTTGCAGAAGTTTACCATGAATTTACGCTTCAATGTCATGAAATTTCTTTTCCTCTGCATTAAAATAACCAAAGATTGATTGGCATTTTTTGTCTAGTAAAATATTTTCCTCGGAGAGGAGCAGGAAATCACAATACGTGTACAATGGTAAGCCTCACAGGAATCAATAGGGATAGATGATTTCTGACCCATGAAAATACTACATTCTAAACCGTCTCTGGCCAATGGAAGTTTTTTATGGTGAGAGGAATGTTCTGTATCTCCACTGCTCATTACAGTAGCCCATGCGGCATTTGAGCCCTTGAAATTGTGGCTAATGAAATGTGGGTCTGTAGTCTTAATTTTATTTAATTTTAATTAGTTGAAATTTAAATAGTCACACAAGTGGTTACCACATTGAACAGCATAATTCAAATCATTCCTGTTGTTAATATGTCAATAAACTAACAAATGACAGTCTGAAATCAAATAGACACCTGCTGTTTAATAGCCATGTGACTTCATACAAGCTAACCTGAGTAAGGCCTTTTTTTTTTTTTCCACCTGGTGAATGCCAATAACAATGGCTATCCAAGTATCACTGGATAGCAAAGCACACAATGTAAAAATTATTTGACCTCTTGTCTGAAGCAAAGTAGGTCTTTAATTATTGCTTTTGTATGTTCCTTGTTTTGTCTGTCTCTCCTTTTCTTTCTCCTCTTCTCTCCTTTCTTCTTTTCCTCCTTTTTTAGATACCAAAGGGGAACCCTCAAAATCAGCAAATGGGCAGTAACACTGATAAAGAATATTGTTATACCTGTCAGTTCATTAAGTACATTGTTCTCAATTAGAATTTTACATCCAACCTCTTCTACACCCAACAATTGGGAAGAAAGTACACAACGCAAGTGATATAAACTAAGGTTTTTCTTTTGTTGATCTTTAATTTGTATTAAAATTATGATAAAAAGAGAAATTATATAAAGACTCCGTGATCGAAAAATAATTATCATTGGTCCTGGAAGAAGAGTTGTAGACAGTGAAATGGCAGGATAAAATAAATAATAATAAAGGAAACAAAATAGAGAATAATTCAATGTAATGAATTTTAAATTATGATATTTATTTTACACTGCTAAGCTCTGTTACACTTAATAAATGTTGGAAAAGTTTAATACCCAAAGTTTACAAACTTCTTTGTCAAGTGAAAGAAGTAAGCCCCTTGTGAAGTTCTGAATCAAATGGAGCAGTAAAAATTGCCAGCAACTTGTACCCCTATATCTCTCCTTCCTGCTTCCTGGCTGCTTTGGAAGAAGATGCATCAACCAGGGGCTGGTTTTATCTGGTTTCTTCTTTATATTCACTGTCCCTCCCCCATCGTGTTTTACTTCTTTTCTGTCTCTTTGTCCTCTATCTACATTTCTCTTTCCTTTCAACCTCACTTTTGTTTGTTTGTTTGCTTGTTTGCTTGGCTGCACTATTTTCTCAATACATTTTCTCTGGGTATGGTCAACATAATTGAGTGACTAGGTTTTAAATGTTTTGACTAGTCATTTTGTACAAAACGTTTATGCTTTAATTATGAATCCTTAGGAAAGTGAATCGTAGAAATTAACTATGTAACTAAAGCCACCAGAAAACCATTGGCCTCTTTGGCTGTAAATAACTCTTAACAACAGGATAACACTTCTTTTAGCTCATTTTGAGACTGTGTATTACCCTAATGGAAATTTTTTTAAAGTGGGGGAGAAATCATCCCTGAAGTCAAGAAAGAGCTTTGGGAAAGTCCAGAGCCTGAGGTTCAGCTCTCGGGAACTCTGCCTCTTGTCTCCTGAATTTGCCTTGGAGTAGGGGATTCCAGAGCTGGTCCAGCCCACAGAGCTGGAATCGGAGCTGCTGGGGTTTCGAGGGGGCACAGGTAGACACAAATGCATTTCTGGGTCACACCAGAGTTTCCATTCTCTACTGAGCCTTTCACTACCTTTATTCTGAAAGTCGTTAGCAACTGGATCTACTGCAGCCAAAGGAGTTCCTATCTTTACTACATCTGTACATAGTACATATTGTATAATATTTCCAAATCCTGGGGATCATTCTCGGTAGAAGTGCACCAATAGCTTTATCTAGTATTTTATATGAACAGTAGATAATCTAAGTTCTTTAATATTAATCTAATTTATGAATGTGCAATAATGTCTTGAAAGAAGTTTATTGTCAAGTTCATGACAGGGTACATGATAGGATTATCTGCACAGGGGTGGATTTTCCTTTTGTAGACAAAGCTTTTTTTCTGATTATCTTTTTATCACTCATCTCTCTGTCCATCTAACCATGCTGTTTAATCTATAGGGTTTCTAGACTCCTTCTGGATAAATTGTCACTGTTAACAAGCATAAAGACAAAAGAATGAACCAACACTTCTTACTGTCAGAATAATCCTAATAAAATAAATATTGCCCCTGAAGGTGGGAAAAATAGCACAAATTATGTCACTGGTGCACCCAAAGATCTAGGAGAAAGCAAACATTATTACGAATTAAACACTAAGCATAGAAGCAAAACACTGTAATATCTTTTCAATATTTCTATTTATGCTGAGGTAGTTAATTCATTTTTCTATTTTTTTCCAAGTTTCATTTTGATATAATTGATATACATCAATGTACTAGTTTAAGATATACAAGAAAATATGATAAATGCATATATTACAAAAGATTACCATGATATACCCATCACCTGACATTGCTGTGAATTATTTTCTTAATGTATGATAAGAACTTTTAAGATTACTCTTTCAGCAACTTTTAAATATACAACCCAGTGTTGTTAACTACAGTCACCACACTGTATGTTACATCCCCAAATTTATTGATCATATAGTGGGAAACTTGTCACTTTTGACCACCTTCACCTCCTTTCCCCATCTCATGCCCCTGCTTCTGAAAACTGTCTGTTCTCTGTTTCTATGAGTTTGTTTTGTTTTCAGTTCCACATAAGAGGTCATTCAGTATTTCTCCTTCCCTGTCTGATTGATTTCACTTAGCATAATGTCCTCGAGTTTCAATCATGTTGTCAAAAATGGCAGGATTCCCTTCTTTTTATGGCTGCATATTTTTACACACACACACACAATTACCTTTATCTATTCATCTGTCAATGGACACACTTAGGTTGTTTCCATGTCTTGTCTATTGTAAATAATGCTGCAATGAACCTGGGGGTGCAGATATCTCTTGCCAATAGTGATGTCATTAACTTTACACCCTAACTTTATACCTAATGCACACTTTACACTGAGCACCTGTGGCGAGAGAAAGGAAACATCAATGTAAGAAGATTCTTAGCCAGCATTTTGCAAAAGTTTAGGAGAGAATATTTCCTTATAAATAAAGTAAAAAATGCATCCTCATGCTCATGTTGGAGCTTCAAACAAGTGGATCACAATTTAAAGAATTACTGAGGTATTTATTATGTAGACAGTAGCAAAAGCCTTGAAACAAGAGGACTGTTTAAGTGTGTAGACTGGCATGAGGTAATAGCAGGGTGTGATAGACAAAAAAGGGTAGGACACTCAATGGCAAAAGGATCCTGGCTGACCCAGAGACAACCATTTCCTGTGGCCTACAGGTTGAGTTCTTCCCAGAGTCCCCCCCAGAGTCCCTAGTAAAACATAACTAGCAACTACCAAAAAGCCCCTTTGCAGAGCCTTTGCATTTAGCTATACGCATTTCTTAATGCCTTACACATTCTATTGAGTTCTCTGCTTTTGGGTTCAGTGGTTCTCAATCAATTTTTATCATCTTCATAAATTTCAGGTTAGAGAAATCTAGCGGATTGAGGTGATCCGATTTGACTATAATTGTCAAGATCTTGGCATTAAGCATAAACCCAGTGAAGATCATCTGTCTGGGCCATGGCTGGGATCAGGGTGCTCTTTTTCTGCTTTTATTTGCTGCTACTCATTGCACTTGACCTTTTGGGAAGACTGGACACCTCTGCAGGAGAACACTGATTGAAATTAAACATGGAAAAGTCAAGAAAAAAGGAGGATAACAAAAATAAAATAAAATATTTTACTATTTTCTGATAGCTACATAATAATTTTTACCTACTTAAGAGTTTCTATAGTTCTCTCTCTGTCCATTTCTTTCATTAATTTTTGGCACAAGATTCTGCAAACATTATTTTCCCCATTCGACAGATGCATAAACAAATACTCAGAAAAATTAAGTAGAATGTTCAGAGTCTGTCAGCATAAGGGTGGCAGAGAAGAGACTAGAACTCACTCACCTTTTATCTCATGCATATTTTTTCCAGTGGCTTCAAATTTAATTGTACAGATAATACAAAGGAGTAGAATCCAATTAGGTGCTAGATAGGTGGGGACCCTCTCCTAGGCTCAAAAGAAACTGTGCTTGTGTGCTAAGATGCAGGCCCTTGTTTTCAGAGTCTGCATCTTTTTTCTTTCGTTTTGCAGAGGTCATTAAAATGTGTCTGTGGTATCCTACATGCTGACTTTGGGGAGGTTTCTAAGAAAGGCATTGTTATTTGTTATGTTCGGGAGGATTTGTAGAAGAATAAATTGCATACATAGTGTGATGGCAGCTGGCAGTCAACTGCGGCTGCTGTCGTGCACTTCACAACATGTTTTATGTGACTGGGAACATTTACATTAAGGTCAATTAGGTTGCCAAAATGTAGAATTGCAGCTGAGGGATGCTTAGTGGAGTGCACTGGTGTTTGGCAGGGGAAATGAAACTGATAAACCTACATGTGCCTGGTCTGCCAGCTGGTGGGTGGTCCCAGCCATGTTGCTGCAACACCATTCAATTCAATTCAACAAATATTTATTGAGTAACTAGATGATGCAAAACACCAGGCAAAGTGCTGATGGGGCGGTAAGGCAGCACAGACCATGGCTCAGGTCTTAGAAGAGTTGCCAATAAACAATAGATCTCAAGAGAAAGCAGGATTGCATGATTACCATACGCTAGCCATTGTTCTATAGTTCAACATGTATTGACTATTGTAGTGTTCATAAAAGCCCTATTTTATCAATGAGGGAACTTTGTTAGGGATATATGGCAGTCATCACCTTCATTGGTGAAATACGGTGCTTTCGAGAGTTTTCATAGCATCTCCTTTTCTGGGCATATGTCAGAGTTGCATTTCACCGCCACCATAAAGTTGGATGTGCGGCCTGTGTTTTGTTTTAACCGAAAAAGTGTGAACAGCAGTAACATGTGTTACTTCTTGGGGAATTGCTTAAGAACTGCTCAAGAGTGAATACACAATCCTCCTACTGCGGTGACTGTTGGCCTTCGGACCATCAGCTTAGATAGCAAGCAAGGATGAATGAGGGCAGGACCTCTCTGATGTGAAATAGACATGAAATAGAGTGTTATTTAAACCTCTGAGATTTCAAAGTGGCTTACTATGGCAACATGACCCAGCATAAGCTGACTAATAAGAGGTAAGAATAAGAATAATAGATACATGAAATTAATTGGAAAAAAAAGATAGCACATGATTAAGTCCCAATAAAAATAGCAATAATAAAAGCAACTGCCATTTATTAAATTCTCAGCAAGGTGCTAAGCTTATTACATACATTTTCTCTAATATTTGAAATAAAACTGCAAAGTTGTAATTCACATTTTACAGACAAGAAGAAGAAGTTCGGAGAGCTTAACTAAAATAATGAAGATGACAAAAGAAGATACAAACTATGAATAAAACAAGGTCTTTTTGACCCCAAAGCTCACACTGCTTTGACAGGCTAGAAAAAAACTTAGACGACCTTATCCTTCGACTCCACTGGAGATTTGAAATAATTATTAGCCTCTTTCCTTTCTTCTTGCTCCCCTTCTTACTTGCCTACACATTTTCTCCCCCATTTCCTCTTTCTCTTCATCTCTCCTTCTTCTCTATCTCGTCTTTTGCATTCCATTTTTTTCCTTTCCTACTCACTGCCTTCTCATTTTTTTCCAGATATTTATTTTGCATGTTCTTCATGCCCATGTAGGGGGCATGGGATTTTCCTAAAGTTTGCCTTCTCTTCACTATAACTTCTACTAGGTATGACCATCCTACAATGAACAGCACACCCTTCTGCAAGAAGGCGTGATCCAGGCCCAAATGTAATAGTGCCAGACTTGAAACACCCTGTTCTAAATGATTAGTGGATACATCAGAAGCTCTTCTCTAAGTTTGAATCTAGGACTCCATGACATACTGCAAATCTCATTGTTCACCAAAACTTGATTTCATCACTTGCACAGCAGGAAGCCACAAATTTTGTTTCTTTCTTACTGAGGACTCCCTCTCAGGGCTTTCTATTCTTGCTGGCTCTAGGCAGAAGATAGTGCATGGATCTCAAATTCCAGCTTAATCCTTCTGGTGAGACTATATTGTATATTACAGTCCTAGTATTTTAAGGCTCTACAGATATTCCTGCATTTTTGAAACTTAGATTCACAGAAAAGTAGTCAATAAGATGTTCATCTTCAATGGAACAACAAATTTTAAAATATCTTTCATTTGGAAAAGATTGTGATGAAATTTAAGCAGATTTCTCTACTATAAGGTTTTCTGACTTTAGTATGCATTAAAGCTTGAGAATCTACTAGCTGGAAATGTTGGAGTGTCTCTTTGATATATTTTATCATAATTTTTTTTTGTTTTTTTCAAAGAGGAGCTTTCTGGACTCTTGCTCTATAGTACATAATTTGCAAATTGTGACTCGTCCAACTTGCTCATTTGACTAAGGTCCAGAAAATAAAATGACTTACTCAGTTTAAAGGGCTAACTCTTGCCAGATCAAGAATCTAAATCTAAGAGTGCTGACCCTCATTCACTGTTCTTTTCAGTACATGTTATATAATAAAATGGCATATCAATTTCAGTTCTTTCTTATATTGAAAAAATTTACATTTAATTAAATTTCTTTAAAATATACATATTCATATAAGAATAACTATACTACCACTTTATATATTTTTTCTAATGTAATATTTAGGTTTACAACTATGTTTACAAATGTTTCTTAACACATTTATGCATTCCTAAAATATCTATAGTTTTGTCGAGACTTTCCTACACATTCTCAACTAAGGAAGAATTCTATTTAGGCTGATGGATTTACCTAGTTCTATGAACCCATAATATTTTATATTAATATAAGAATTCTTTGAAACTTATTGTGGAGTGTACTGCATCATTAAACATACCTAATTCTTGAGTCCATTGAAAACTGAGTTTAGGGCTAGGAATAAAGCTGAGGAAAAAGAGAAAATGAAGCAAGACAGTGTGTGAACAGTGGCATGTGATGTGTTTTTGTGTGGCTACCACTTCACAATGAGGTCCAAAGAGCTCTAACTACCTTTTCACTCATTTCTAGTTTCCTACATCAACCAATATGCATTACTTAGTTTGACAGGTTTCTAACCCTTAAAAATTCTCAAGATGTTCTGCTTTATTTTCAAACTCAAACACCAAGCTTTCAGATTTTCCCTGACCTGTCCAGAGCTGGACTTGATTAGACCCTTTTCTGAAATTTCTAAATATTTTGCTTTAAACCATACATTATATTCCATGTTTATAACAAGATTCCCTTCAGACATGTATGATGTTCCCATTAGATTATAGAAGCCCCTAGCTGAGCATACAGGTTGCTTTAATAATGTCTCTCTCCCACAATACCTAACATAGGATCTTGCACATTGTTCATTTTCAATTTAAATTTGCTACAGAATTGGTTGATTAACTTTGCTTACATTTTCTTTTGATATACAAATATACAGGCTTCCTACTTTTCTAATCCTGACTTCCTTTTCTATTTTTTTAGTTAGTTCTTAGACCTTGTTGATATAAGGCAACAGAGAAAATTCAAGTGAGATAATAAGATAATTTTTCCTTACATAAAGCTTTTATAAAATTTGCTGAGAGGAATAATGTGATGTAGTTACAGCTGACCACCATTTCTAGTCTTTGTTCTGATGCTAATTAGCTAAGCGACCTAGAGACAGTCATCGTACTGTTACCAAATGTGGACCGTTTGGGGCAGGAGGCTCTTGTTCCGTTAGCGAAACAACGCCCCACCTTCCCCGGGGTCCCTCTGTTCGAGGTTCTTTGCCCGCTGCCCTTAGAAATGATGGCTCTCAATGCCAGTTTGGTGAAAAGGAAAGGAATTATTTATTGAAAAGTTATACAGGTTTTTAAATAATGGCTAAATGTCACCGTTAAATCTCAAAATCCCTTTAAAACACCCACCAACACACACAGTCCTGCCTTTCACCGCCTTTGCCCAGTCAGGCCAGGCAGGGGTACTGCCCTCCAGAAGAAAAAGAAGAGAAGTCCAAGAGCTCGGCTAGGCAGGCCTTTCGTCGTTGCCAGCACCATCAGCTGTGTCGCCGTGATCTCCAGTTCTTAATCCAAAACCACGTGACACCTTCTCATGGCCCACGAGCAAGATTCCTTTCTCCCCTTTCCTTCCCGCACGGCCTTCACATCGTTTCCCTGTGGCGTGGTGGGGTGAACCATCTCTCAGCTCTCACGCACAAGTGCTCTAACTCCCGGAGCTCCTTCCCAGTTAACTCCTGGGTTTAAGTTATGTCAGCCTTCCTGGTTAGCCTTGTTGATATGCAAAAAACTGCCTTTGCATATGAGGAATGAAGCTATCTTTCTGTTATTGACATGCAAAATGACTCTCAATTGCCGTGCTCCTTGGCAGGTCTGAAGCTGGCCTGTCATTGATATGCAACGTAATTCTGAAAGGCCCTGCTCCCTGTCTCGCTTCCCCATGGTGGCCCACCTTGGGGTAGGGGAGGGAGAATATCTTATATTTTTCTTGGACACCCCACATCCTGGACACTGTTTCAAATCCCCCTTTGTGGGGGCCCTGGCTGGACCCTGTTACACTACCTTTCCAAGCCTTCGCTTTCTTATCTTTAAAATGAGGTATAGCACTTTCTATATGAGCCACTACACAGGGCTGCTTGAAAGAGCAAACACTATCACATAAATACATTTTGGAGGTGCAGAGCACCATGTAATGGCAAACACTATCATGAATAGAAAATAATAGTGTCTCTGAGTAGGGCACTACTTTGAAAGCATTTAGTTCTGTCTTCTCATGTTACTGATGATTAAACTGGATACTGGAAGCTTACAGAACTACTTAAGAGTCATAGAACTGGTTGATGCCAGAGCCAAGAAATGAATGCAAAGATGGAATTACCTAAATCTACTTCATCTAAAATTCTACTCCCAGATCCCCAGTGCACCTGATGTCTCCAGATTATTAAATCATTTCTATCTTTCCATCCCCAGTGCATTCACTTTCTCTGGCACATGACTTTTTTTCCTCTGGCCCCTGAAGAGGTCAGAATCACTCTCTTTGACATTTGTGTGGGCTCTTTTTACTCCTCAGTGATCCTAGGCTTCTAGAATTTGACTTTAAAATGGTGTCATCGCCAGCTCTCTGAGTAGCTACCTGCTCTTCTTGGCTGGCCTCTTCTCCCTCTGGCCTATCCACACTAAGCCAGCCTGCTTTGAAAACCACATCCAAGCTTCTTGACTGTTCTGATTTAATACCTTGCCTACCACTTCGTGTGAGTTATTTTTCCAGACAGAAGGTGCCTCCCAGCTCTGCGGGCATTTGTTCAGCAGAGGTAATTCTTGTGCCTTGCAGTTGCCATTGCCCAAGTCAGCTCATGTCATCACCAGCCCTGCCAGTTCCCCAGGATATTCTTTGGTAAATTATCACTCAGGCACTCCCAGAAAGGGAAGATTAGTTTCACATACTTTTAATTGCATAATACAGTCTGTGATAGTTCAACCAGTAAAATTACATATAATTTTTTTTTAACAAATTCTGGCCTTCTGACTCAGACATTTTTTTTTAACATAATAACATACCTTATTGTTTATGATCATTAGTGCTACTATTATTTGCAAGAACATGAAATATTTAAATGCTTTATTCATCAACACAGCTCAATTTGTATTTTTTCTTATTCTTGAAAAGGATGCTATATTAGCTGCCTTTGAATCTCATCAACTTATTATTTCCTTTGACAGTGAAAAAAAAGTCAGAAAATCCAAGCCCTTTCTGCTGGCAGTAGTCAGATGAAACTCATATATACAAAATGGAATGAAAAACTGTTTGATGAGCTAGACTTGAGGCAAGAGGACAGGCATCATATATCTCATTGTTTTATTTGTCTCCCTTGGTCTTCCAATAACTATTCCCAATTTTGTTTTGCATCATCTCTTCCTGCAAAATATACTCCTTAGGCTTTGATATTTATAGGTCCTTCTTTGCTTTTCATTCCTTTTATGCTCTTTTTTTTTTCCTTTTCCTTCCTTCCCCAATTATTCTCCAGAGGTTTTTATTGACTTTAGCCTTTGATAGCTCTATGTATTTGAAAGCAGCCATTCACTACCTCCTCTGGAGAAGTACCAATAAAGTGCAAACCATTATCACAAAACTGTTACTCAAAGTTTTGTCACATCCCAGACAGTTTCATGAAGATATGCTGAAAGGATTTGTTTTGTTTGTTTCTGCTTTAAGGATTGCTAAGGGCAACAGGAGATCTGGGAAAGGGATTGTAAATCGTAAATTATTGTGACACATCTTATTGTTTCTGGGGTGGTCTGTTTTCTTTGGGCCAAAGACATTCAGTTTTGTTCAAAACTATTTTCTAATGGGCAATGCCATATCAGAAAAAGAGTATGTGCTTTCTTGTTGGAAATTTTGGAAACTCTCTAAATGATATTTTAAATGATTTCCAGTCCCAGGTCAATAAGCACTGCCTTAAGTAGCAGTAGATTTTGATTTAAAAAAGAAAAAGAGTTTGTCGAATATTTGCAAGACAACAATTTTCAGAAGCCTGTTATGAAGAGGAGAGAGGGAACTAGAGATCTAAACAAAACTACTTTCATTGTGTTAGGTCTTCTTGCAGAAAACTCTGTTGTGTTCAAATAGGCTACTCGGGGGTCAGTTCTATTTGCAGGACCTTGTTCTGAAGTTCTGAGCCCCTGGTCAGAAGTATCAACAATCCAGAGACTCAATTATGAGGGTACTTGTAACAATAACAGATGTTTGGAAAATAATTTATTGATTGTTTACTTCTGTTTTAGAAATCATTGTAATAGAATTTTTTTTAATTTTAAGTTATAGTTGATATTCGGCATTATATTAGTTTCAGATGTATAGCATAGCACCTAGACCTTTATATACCTTACCAAGTAACCCTCCCAATAAACCTGGCAGCATCCATAGTTATTACGATATTATTGGCTATATTCTCTGTGCTGTACTTGACATCCCCATGCCTGTTTTGTAACTACTGATCTGTGCTTCTCAGGCCCTTCCCATTTTTCATCCAGCCCCCCAACCCCCCTCTCCTCTGGCAGCCATCAGTCTGTTCTCTGTATTTATGAATCTGTTTCTGTTTTGTTTGTTTATTTTGTTTTTTAGATTCAAAATATTAGTGAAATAATATTGTATTTGTCTTTCTCTGCGTTATTTCACTAGCATAGAATACCCTCTAGGTCCATCTATGCAACAGCATGTGTTTAGAAATCTTTATTGAGGAGCCCGAAGATACCCATGCAGAGCATTGATCCAGACGTCAGCAAGTCTGGAGCTCAAGAGGGAGATCAAGGCTGAAAGCGTAGTCCTTCCTTTTCACAGTAATGAAAACAAAAACAAAAACAAAAACAAAAATAGTTCTTGACTTCAGGGAGTTTAGGTCTAGTAAGAAAAGTTTAAGTAATTCCTGCCTTTCAGAGGTAGCCGAAGGAGAAGGAACCAGGGGACAGAAAAAAAGAAAAGTGACATGGAATCCATGGAAGGGGCATGATTAATGAACAAGCAATTGTTCAACTGTATCTACCCTTTGATTGGGTGTTTTAAGAAGGTGAATATTAAAAGGAAGATAATGAAGACAGTGAAATTAGGTAGATGTATTTGGTGTTGTGGAAATACAATTCTTTGTCTACATCAGGAGAACCCTATCAACAACAAAAGTAGCTATCTGTAAAACAGAATATTTCTCTAAAGGTATTTATAATACAGGTTATTTTTTTCTCAATTTATAGATTTTTTTCATAATTACCTTGATGCTTATCCATGAATTATATTTATATATATATGTATATATATCCATGTATATGCACTTTTATCACTCATTAAACATTTAATAAATCTTCACTGATTGTTTTATGAAACAAAAATGAATACCTATTTCTCCCCATTTTGCACAGATGTCTTCTGGCAGTGTGGGTTCAATAAAGATGTACCAAGGACTTAACTCTGTCCCATACACAAGGCATGGTGCAAACACTGAGAAGAGAGTACAGATGTATTAACTGACATACAGGAGAAAGTAAATAAGGCAAGACAATAATAGTATGTATGTGTTTTATAGGGCTTATTAGATTCATTGGTTCTTTCATTCACCAGTCCAATTATTAATGCCAATTAAATCTCTTGAGATGACCTCTAAATTTTCTTCCAAATCTAAGAATCCCTGATTGTATAATTTGATTACTTCAAATTCATACACTGGCCTAGGTTTGCCTTAAATTTTTTCTCTCTTGGCGGTATGTGTGATCCAAACAGCCTTAACAAAAGAGGTCAGAGGACATAATTTCTCTTGACATATACATCTTAAAACTCCTGGCAGTATACTATGGCAACAAGTAATTTTCTCTCCATAGCTACTTGTTAAATGACATAAGTATTAATATATACCTGAACACACAGAAACTGGCATATGTAAGTATATGTATCCTTTAAATGAAGGTCCAATATCTTACCAATATTTTATTTTGTATTTTGTCATAGATTTAGTTACTTATCCCAAATAGCCAGTTGCCAAACCAAGGAATAAAGTATCATCCAGTGCATTTTGATATACACAATTTAATTTAGCCATATTACTATGACCATTTTTACTCAGGGGATTATTTGCAGAGCTTTTTTAAAAGATTTGGTCTCATTAAAGAGTAAATTCACTGTTTGTTATCTCTTGTTTTTATTTACCAGGGAGAACAACACATAAATGAAGTCTCTGATTATCAATCCATTCTTGATCCCAGCTCCAACACAACCCCAGCTCTGAGGCAAAGTGGGCAAAGGAACTTTACTTTCCTCATTGTGCATTCATTTCTCTCATGTTTCTGCCCATTTCCTGCCTACTCAAAATTCTCCATATTTTCAGTTCAAATTACAGAAGAAGCTAGTCTGAATAGCTTATTTAATTTCCATTAACCCTATTTGGTAGAGTCATTTATGACTGGACACACTATTGTTTATCATGCAACATCTGGCCCTATTACTTTTCAATCACAAGGGCATCTGATCCTGGTTCAATCAATGGCTATTTCTGCTTGAAGAGCACTTCAGTACTTACTTCACAAGCACTGGTCATTGGATAGGGCAGCTCATAAAGAAAGAGATACTGGGAATAACTTTGTTGGTCATAAGTACTAGTGTGCCTGAGACAGTTCCAGTTTGCTTCTGTTCTTCTGCTCTCCAGCTGTCCCGCTCACTGATTCTTTCTCAGATGCTGTATCCTTCATATCTTTGGCTGCCATCATCCCACATGTATAGTTTCAAGGGTGCTCCTGTCTAACATGATCCATGAGGACAAACAAACACAATCATCGCCTTCCAGCAGGGAGGCAATTCAAAGACATTTCTGTTTATTCTATCCACAGGGAATATGACAAGCTCCTTTAAATGCTGTTTGTCTTGGAACCCACAGTCTCCATATGTTGTATATTTCTCCTCTAATTCCATCATAATTCCACCCAGATGTTACCAGATTATCGATAAGCTATAGACTACATAGAAAATTTAGCTACCAATGCAAAATCTTTTGTGTAGTAAAAAGGGACTAATTAGGATGTGTGCAAACACATGTGAACAATAGCAGTTATGACTGGATGCAGATAAAAACAATGTCCTTCATTTATACGGCATAGCACAATACCTCAGCTAGCATTATTTTTATTTCCCCCAAGGCATTTCTATAGTGTTTGACCTACCACGGAACCCCAGTTGGCCAGAGCTCTTAGACCAGTGGTGTAAGACAAACACTTGGTCATTGGGTATCCAGGACCCGGATGGTGTTGACTGCGAATGCAGTGATAGACTGCTATTAATTTCATCATTGAGCAAAGTTATATAGAAACCTCCAGAGGGGATTTCTTAAGTCCCAAATTTACCTGGTACCAAAATTCCTAATATTTCTGCATTATAGCACTTTTTTCACCTGTTTTATGAAATTGAGAAGTTGTGATTGACTAACATTGAGCTTCAGTTTCCAACTTAATGAAACATTTGTCTTTTCCCTGAGTTGAGATATCCTTGTTTCGGTCTTTTGGCGTTTATCTCTATAGAGGAATAGAAAGTGAATATTTGAGGGTTACTTTTTTAAAATAATCCTGAGAACTTCAAGCTGGCAATTCTAAACCATGGTCTCAAAACTCAAGTGTTACCACAGCGAAAGGAACAGTAGCAAATAGCAGGTGATTCTTCAGATCTGAGACCATACCTTGGAAGACAAGAACTCATCCTCTCAGTTAGGAGTCCTCCAATAGTCTCTGCTTTGCTGTTATGTTTTAAAATTTTATATTTTATGACAGTGCCTGTGTATGAAAGGCTACAAAACTAGTGAATTCCATTCAGATCAAGGTATTTCGGAAACATCCATTGTTGGTTGCTAACCCTAATACTCACTTTCTTATCCTACATTCTCCAAAGAATTCTACTTCTGCTCAGCCACCTGCACCTTAGGGAAGAAAACGCTATTCCAAGTTCTTTACCTAAGTATGGTGATTTCATTACACTTGCCAGTAATTGCTTTAGGGGTGACATGTAACCTAATAGGTCTGTCTGCTGAGGAACTTCGGAGGAAAAAAAAAAATCTTACTCCTAAGAAGAGAGCCGGGAAACAAAGAATGTTTACTTCAGTTAGATGTTATTTTGTTGACAGAGGATATATGTAAATTAATCAGTCCTTTGATATTTCAAAGAAGGTAGCTGGCTTCACTTACAGAAAAATGCTGAGGGTAAGACCTCTCTGGCAAGGACACTGCCCTCCTGGGGATGTGCCCAAAGTGTGGGCACACACAGAGGAAGAAATAACTCACTCTCCCTTGTAGAGTTAAGGAATGTTCAAGAGAAAGTGATTTTTAAAAATAGGAATTAATAGATAAATAGAAGTTCTTCAAGGGCAAGTGTGGCAGGAGGAGGCGATCCAGGCAGAACAGAATGTACGGGGGCACAGAAGCTTAAAAGAACACGCCACAGAAGAGTAGAGTTTTTTTGTGAGTTATTTAAGGGAGGTTAGTCAGGAAATTAATTTAGAAAAATTGATCAAGGCCAGATACTAGGGGTCATTACCTTAGTTGCTTCAAGGAATAGGAAATTCAAATGCAAGTGATGAGGAACCTCTAAGAGTGCTTAATGATTACATGTTTAAATTCACATTTAAAACATGTTTTTGAGAGGATGGATAGAAAATTTAGATTTAGGGAGCAGAGAAAATCATCAGCAGGCAATTAAAGTACTATAAAATAGGTTAAGAGAAGTGAGACAATGAATAAAAGACATGATTGAACTTAATTTATGACCCTTTACTTTCAGAGGATTTCATATCCTACAGCTGACCCAATACAATGTGGATTTGAAACCTGCCTTCATTCTGCTGATTTTGATAGCAAGTCTTTCTATAAAACTTGAATGAATATTTCGTGATTTCACTTAGGACCACTAATAACTCTGTTTTCGATGTCCTCCCCCTATAGTCCTATAGAACAACATCAATTTTCTTTATGTTGTTTTCCCTCTTTCCTACATTACATTGAAAACTTCTACCAAAGGCAGAAAATCATCATTTAAAAAAAATTCTGTTGGCCCATCTGTTGCCGAAGTGCCACCTTCCCTGAAGACCGCTAACACATTTTCCTCCCTCTCCAGCAGTCAGTGTTGCTTCTAAATCCCCCCAATAGAGTCTTTGAGAGAATCTCAACTTCCCTCTCAATCTTTCTGGTCTCACTCTCTAAAACATGAATGAGATTTAGGGTGTGTGTATGGAAAAGGCTTCTCATCCCACCAATATTTCTCTCAAGTTTAGTATAACTTAGTCTTTTAGACTCTCAAAGTATGCATCATATCTTCTCTCTCCTGGTTCTTGCATGCAATTCACCCTCTGCATCAGCTCCCCCATCAGGGGCAGTTGTGACCTAATGAGCAGTGTCCCATTAATCTCAGGCAAGGGGAGCTGGGAGCCTGGGCCCAGCTCTGGAGGTCTGTTACCTGGCCCTCCTCTCACATGTGCCTTCACATAGTGCTTGATGTTCACAAACCTGAGTAGATATGTTCACCTGCAGCTCCTACTCCTCTTCTGAACCACATTCTAAGTGTCTGGGACCTTGGAATTCTCTGCTAAGATGGCTCCCAGCTCACTTCTAAGGGCGGCATAGGCTGCTCTCCAAGCCTTCTGAGGAAGTGGCCCAGGTACAGCCAAAAGGAAACTGTTTCCAACAGGTGTAGATGGAGTTTGATGTGCAGTCTCGAGTGTTCACACACTTGTGTACCTGCACTGCTGGACAGAGTCAGGATAGGAAGAGAAGGGAATATTCAGCTCTCCCCACACCATCAATGTTTCTGGCCCAGAACACTGAAGAGACAAAGAACTCTAAATTCAAATGTATCCTTTCCGGTTGTTATGAAGATATCTTTTTCAAAGTAAGAGGATCAAATATAATTTCATAGTTTGTTGGCTTGACATAAAAATTTAAATATTTAAGCATATGTTATGTGGATCTCTATTTGTACTCTTGCCCCAGGAACTACACATGTTAGGCAGAACAGATGATGAGGTATGATTTGATGGATCCTAGATAGCTTTCTTGTTCTAAAATGTTCCTCTATAGCCAGTTGCTATGGCTGAAATACCATCATCATTGTTCCTTGTACAAATGCAAGTTCACCTGAGGGTATCGCTTCTGTGGGATTGACATTTCCAAATTCTCTCCAGATGGTAGGTTTGGAGAGCAGATTTTAATAAGTGGAAGATGAAAATGCTATGAAAACAGATGATAACTGTACAAGTCTGAGAAAAACTTGACGGTGACTGCAGAGGAAGGGACAGTAAAAGGAACACACAGAATGGCTGTATACAATTTAGTGAGCTTCCTGGGGTGCTGGCGTCCAATGTCTTGTAAAGTTTAATACCATCATGTCGCCATCCCTGACCATTGGATCCCATGTGCATTTTGTCATATTTTACTAGGGACCTGGTCCAGGGCTATGCTTTTCTTGAACTCATGGTGAGGTGAAACAGATGGGACATGTACTGCACACAATGCCATTCCTGGCACTGGCTGGTGACATGGCCTTAGAAATAGAACTCTCTGCCTCTCATTTCAAGTTCTCTAAGGCAGAAATAATAGTTTGTGACAAACCTCATTCACAAAGTATTTTCTCATTGATTTGACCTGTTTTCTCTTTGTTTTGTTTTTGTGAAACTCAGATAAGAATGAACTTAAAGGGTCCTATAAAAGAAAATGTCTTGTACATGAATAGGCTGTTAGCATCCTTTTGTGTCTGACCTTGCCTTGCTTTTCTCACTGGTGTAGTCTTTTTGTGCTCTGTGTGTGTGTGTGTACGCGTGCGTGGGAGGAAACCTTGGTTTTCTAATCATGATAAAGGCAGTGTGCAACAGGAATACTGTAAACCAATGGGCTGACGTTGCTATAATTCATATGGTGTGACTCAGAAGGGACACTTAAGTGTACTTCCACCATTCCCAAGAGGATGGTGCATAGAACAGAGTTAACATTTTTCATCAAAAGTCAAGTCTCTGATCCTTCTTCCTTGACAAGCTGAAAGTTGAATACTATTCTCAGATACATACATCCTCCCAAGCACTGAATAATATTCAATATTTCTCCTTAGGTAAAATCTCTGATACTAGAACCACCGGTTGGGGAAAAAAGTTGGGGGTGCTACTTGTCACCATTTAGATTGTAGCAGTCAGGGAAGCTATATATACCCTGAAAAGATAAATGAGGTCAAAATAGCACCTGAAAATAGCCAGAAGTTGCGAAGTCCTGTTATGGGATGCTGTAAAGTGCCACTCAAACAGAGGAAAAGAGAACTCAACCAGAGAGAAAAACAGAAATTCTGTTGATTACTTTGCTCCATATATATCATTCTGTGTGGGGCTTTGTTGGTATTGCAGTTTCTGGTGTGTGTGCAATGCTGGGAACCTCTGGTAGCATCTGATTAGAAAGGTGTAGTTGTCAGTGCATTTCTACTCTTTGAAAATGTGAAGTGATAAAATATCAAAGTCAATATTTTTGCCAATCTTCCCTGCCCTTTGCAATCTTGCATCCCTCCAGGGGCCTGAAATCTGCTGGTCCTGGAGCAGATCCATGTGTGACTGCCAACAAAGCCTCTCTGAGGGGAGGCTGAGTGTTTGATTCCACATTGGGCAGACAAATATGCGCCCCTGTGTTCTCCCCGGTGAGTGGAGGAAACTCCAAAGGCAAGCGCCGTGATGGAGCACCAGGTTCTGCAGTAATGAAGCAAAAGTTTCTGTGGTAATTTTATTTCCTTATTTTGTTTTGTTTTTCTTCCTCTATTCCTATTTTCCTTTTTGAGAAGGTTGAATAGAAAATTAATGTATTTTGTAGAAAATGATGGAAGAATTATTTAGTGCTTAAAGCATTGTCATTGAGGAAATTCTGCAAAATTCAGTGGAATAAAATTCGCCCCTGCTGATAATACTTTCAGTAGATTTTTGTTTCCTTCTGTTATCTAAGTATTTATACTAAAGCCTCCTTATCCTACCAGTGATCTTTGACAAGGTACACTCTCAGGAAATTGTTGAGTTCTCACTTACTGGTTTTGTTTCTTTTCTTTATTTTCTACCGTTGCTATTCCCTTGATGTTTACTTTTGTTCTATATATGTGAAATATTAACCATTCATAAAAGTTTTATGATCCTTACTGTTTCCTGCACTCTGGGATCCTTACTTGATCTGGGAGGAGGTTGGATCTATGATGTAGAACTCTGACTCTGGCTGTGTACTATAGCTGAGGCCAACTTTGAGTTCAGACTTGAGAAAGATGAATAAGTTGCACGTTTATCACCCAGGAGCTTTGTTAAGTATACATGTTCCCAGGACAAATCACTGGGATCCTGGTCCTGTATGCCTATTTCAGGGCTCAAGAATGTAATTTTTATCATGCCCCCTAAGTAATTATGTTGTAGGAGATGCAGGCAATGCATATACCAAGAATGTTGGTCTATATATAACATTCAAATTCCTTAGTGAGTCATCCAACATCTTTCACAAGGAACTGTTCAATAAAGGATAGTCCTCAAAATTCCAAACTGTACCAAAGTTTTGTTCTCAAACATTCATAGTCCTTGTATTTATAATAAGCTCCCAACCCAAATATTCAAACACAGGTGAACACATAAACAAAGTGTACGTCCACCTAATGGAATACTACTCAGCAATAACCAAACAAGGCACCGGTATATAAACAACGTAGTTGGACCTTTAAAATAAAATGATGAGTTAAAGAAGTCAGGTACAGAAATATATGAAGTATATGATTACAATTACATGAATTTCTAGAAAGTGCAAACACTGTGCAGTGAGACCTGTATTTGCCTGACACAAGGTGTTCAGGGAGGAGTGAGTGAATTTGAAGGTGCACAGGAAATTTTTGGTATTGATGGAAATGTTATTAATTGTGCTGGTAATTAAATACCTGCATACAGCTGTCAAAACTCAACAAAATGTACACTTACACATGAATTTTATTGTATATACCTTTTACCTCAATTAAGTTAAACTGGATTTCCTGTGATTGGGTAGAATTTGAATTCATTGAATTAATTGACTATAACTCCAAATCAAAATTTTATTATATAAATTATATATTATGTCAATACAATCTTCTACTCAGTAGTGTCTATGTAATACTGACCTTAAGAAAAATAAGGGAAGTTCAAATCCATTTATGAATTTAGTCAAGAACAAAAGGTTTGGTAAGACTTAAGGCTAGAACATAGTACAGTAAATTTGTCCTTAGATCTCCGGTATGTGTGGGTGTCTGTGTGTACTAGAAATATAATAAATTGGGTAAAGAAAGGGGGGATATGGGAGTTACAAATTAAAAAGAGGCTAGAGAAAAAAAGATTACCAAAGGAAAATAAAAGAAAGTATGTTCCACCAATTGAAGATTATTTTGGATTAAGAAACACAATTTGAAGATACCAATTTTACCCATTGTGTAACCATTTAGACTGTATTATCAATATTCAACTTAATAAAGTCAAGGTTTGGAAGTCATTTGACTAGTGGGTAAAAATTCTGATTACATAGTAGTGAGTAATTTTGTGAATATAGTTTTTGATAGGAAATGCAGATATGTATATAATGCTACATAATTTGAAACTCTGAACTTTTTTTGACTGAAAGTAAGAGTTTTAGGCAGCAGTGGAAGAAACAGGATTATCATCTTGCTGGTGGTTAGTTTTGCTTATTAGCAGCTTCACTTACATATTCACAGCTTTCTATTCATTGATCTCTAACTAATATGTCTCCAAATGCACTCTGTCTGCCCCACAGCTGCAGAGAGGCACATATGCGTTAAAATTGGGATTCCAGAGGCTCCTTCAAGCGTCCACTGTGAGTTTTCTGTCTGGGAGTCAGTAAAAACTTATTATTGACCTGTGGGTACCCTAAAACTTGAGAACCCCCGTTAAGATCACGTCCATTTAAATCCTGAGGGTATTTTGTCAAGTTCTGCGGCCCATGTTATAAAGTTAAATCCTAGTCTTGGTCATTCAATTCATCCAATTTTCTGTAACAGAAGTGTGAAAAAAAGATGAAGGAACCCCAGGAAGAACACCTGAGGAGTCCCTACAGTGAGAGAATAACATTATAATTGTTTAATCTCGAGGCATGAAATAGCCTCAGAAAAAGGGTAACTGAGAGTTTTATGGTTCCTGAAACTGCAAAACAATATGAATGGGATATTTTATATATATATATATATATATATATATATATATATAATATACTTGTTTATGAAACATGTATAGGGTAGGCAAAGTAGGTTTACAGCTCTGAGTGACATTCTTTTTAGTTAATAAAGCTGTTGTATTAATCATAACCTGCATGCCTTTTGCCATATGTATAACTGTAAGCCTACTTTTGTCCACTCCGTATATAACATATATACTCATTAAAAAATAAAATTCATCGAACGATTCCTTAATGAATAAGAGTATTGATTATTCATTTCTGTTTAAGCCATTTTTCATGATATACTTATTGCTTCCTTTGAGATTAGTATTGTGATAAATAAAAAAAGTGATGTCAAAACCAATGGAGGATAAACTCCATTTAATGAGACCAAACTAGTATACATGTCTTAAAAAACAATAAAAGTTCTATGCAAAAATCTATAGAACTCCATAAGTATTATACAAATTATACAAATAGAGAAGAGATAAACAGATTTCAAAACAGTTGAGGAGAAATTTCCATGGAGAAAAGGAGAGATCACCTGTTCTTTAAGGTTGGGTAGAATTGAAACCAAGATATATGTGGTGACTGTTACTAGGAAATGGACAACATGAGCAACTCAGAATGTAGAATATGATACCTCCTCAGTTGGCTTAGAGGGATAAGAATGGCAGAAATCAATGGGCCGATATATTGGGGTTAAAATAGTACACAAAACTGAACTGCCAAATTTTTTAATTTACTGGAGAAACAAGTATACATACACACACACACACACACACACACACACACCCAACAATGGTGAACAATCAACAGTCATTTGCAAAGGAAGATTATCTTAGGGAGAAAATCTTCAAGTTATCAAGGTTAGAGCTGAGTTTAGAAAAATAAAAAATCTGTGTGAATAGGAAACAAACAAACAAACAAACAAACAAACTGGAGAGCTAATCATATAGACACTGGAATACCCCCCCCACACACACACACACATATCCTGTAGGTATGGGCAGGGCCTCTTTTGTAAGGTGTCCTGGGGGTTGTATTGAGTTTTCACTTATCCAATAAGTCAGAAGAAGCACTGAAGGTTTTTCATCAGAAACTAAACACAATAGATTTGTACTATGGAAAAAGCAATCTTGCCACAGTGTGGGAGGTAAATTAGAGGGGCCCAAGTGAAATTATTTGGGACAGCTAGAAAAGTAATGTGGCATCCTAATTCATATCTAAAATGGCAGTCATTTCTCTCTCTCTTTTTTTTTAAAGATTTTATTTATTTATTTTTAGACAGAGGGGAAAGGAGGAAGAAAGAGAGGGAGAGAAACATCAATGTGTGGTTGCCTCTTGCGTACCCACTACTGGGGACCTGGCCTGCAACCCAGGCATGTGCCCTGACTGGGAATTGAGCCAGTGACCCTTTGGTTCGCAGGCCAGCACTCAATCCACTGAGCCACACCAGCCAGGGCGGCAGTAATTTCTCTTGGGTAGAAGTGAATAAAATGGACGTTGTGAAGGAATGGAGAGGAGGTAATGGAAAAAACGTAACAGAAAAGCCTCCCCACCCTGTCAGACTCATATAATCCTTATTCTGCCCTCTTTTTTAGAAAGATATTATTTTCCAATTATAATTGGCATATTATATTAGTTTCTGATATAAAACATAAATCTTTCCTCATTCCTCCCTCTTTTGAGAGCAGAGTATAGTTATATACAATAAATAATTAGATTATTTCCTTTGTTTCTTAATTTGTTATACTATTACTTCTCTGGTACCCTGTGTATGTGTAGGCTTAAATGTGTGTGTGTGAGAGAGCGAGAGAGAGAGAGAGAAAGGGAGAGAGAGAGAGAGAGAGAGAGAGAGATGGGGCGTGGTGGTGACGCCTGTGCCCGAAAGAGGATCATTTTCCTGGATTGGTGTAACATCTTCTTGGCTAAACGGAGATTCCTGTCATACTTCATTAGCAAAAATTAACGTAAATTTCCTAGCTTCCTACAAGAGGGCCTTTTAAGCATTCCATCAGCAGCTTGCAGGGAAGGTTTGGCAGTGAGTCAGTCAAGAAGCATCACGGACTGGCAGCAGAGTCTACAAGCACTTTTAAAATATACATTTATGTATACATTTATACACTTTTTCATCTGTCTGCCAGTCCTAGGCAGCCCTCATCCAAATTTGCTTCCAAGGCCTCTCCACAGACAGCCTTCTCTCCCACGCTCCCCTCATTCTTCCCTCACCACTCTGACACCCTCACCCCCCCCCATAACCCTCCTAGTGCTGGAGACCTGTGCAGTATTATTTTCTGCATAATGAAATCTGGAGTGACATTAATATAAGTGTAGTTTTATTGAAGGGAATGGGCCGGGCTGATAGTTTCTACCTGCTGTGTTTTGATGATAGACATCGGGATGTCACCATCTGTGTAATGAAATTTCACCCCCGTAATGGTTCAGATTATCAAACGTTCCTCCAAGCTGGCTCTGGGAATCTATCTATCTATCTATCTATCTATCTATCTATCTATCTATCTATCTATCTATCTGCAAATGGCACCGTAGGCCTGTTTATGGGTGAAAGGGGTTTTAAGGACATAAAGCAAAGAAGTGAATCTAAACATTTACTATTGCCCAATAGATACATGGATTGTGAGTTGAAGTTACCATTCCCAGTCCTAGACAGAAGGTTTTCTCCCATAGATCTCTAATTGGACCATATCAAATTATTGGGTTAATGTCAGGTGACCAGGTGACCAGGTGAGTGTAAAATTAAGGTAATAAAAATGCATAAAGTGTTTATTACATAGATGTTTATATATTATCTCATTTAATTTCTAAACAATGTAGTCAGGATGTAATACATTAGCTGATCTAAATCTTCTGTAGACAAATATAAGACACAATGTATAGTATTCACCTAAAGTAGGTGCTCTTACGCATTGAAGAAATGAAGTGAGACTCGGAGAGGATAATTAACTTGTCCAGATGGCCCAGGAGTAAAATATGTTTTAACTCACATCTGTCTGCCTCATAATTGTGTGCTCTCTTCACTATTCCAAATTACCTCCCAGGCACTGAGGTTGATTTGGGGCTGGTAAGTTTGACTCAGCAGAGCGCACCTGAGATATGTCCCCCTGTCCTAATATGGCTCGGGGTGTTCAAGTTCTGATATCAACTCTCTGTGTCTCCAGTTATGAGCAATGACCTAGAATTTGCTTGTTTTCTATTTTCTGAATGTCTGGTTGAGACAATGTCACTTAAAAAAAATCAAGAAGACAGAAGAAAAAATAAATATTTTTCAATTAGATTGTAAACTCCTTCTTCTACTGTATTATAAGTCCATTTTTGTATGATTACTTAAATCTACATTTCAGATAATATCCAGAAGCTGAGTTCATATTTTTGATAATCAATTGCTAAAAATTTTGGCTGGTTGTATCTTCTACCTTCGTTTTAAAGTAAAAAATGCTGGTACTATTATTTCATAATCATTCAGAGTTTTACCTTTTTTATTTCTAATTTTAAAAACTTCAAAGATTCAAAACTCTGTCTCAACCTTGTTCAATTGTTATGAAATCTTTAATATTGAGGTGTACTAAAATAATAATAATGATAGTTAAATCCTCAAAATTTTAAATTATCTCAAGTATAATTTTTACTCGCTTGTAGTTCTCCTATGATTTCTTAAGCATGAAAGAAAAGGATAGAATTAGTAATGTTTTCCATGTAAAATCCAAAGTCTCTTTACTTATGTCATGGTCTCTGGGAGTATGGAATCCACACAAAAGTTATATATCAAGTCCTGGCAAAATCCCAAGAATTGTAGATTCCTTTATTAGGTGCAACTGGCATTTGGACCCCTCAATAACGTCATATTTTTCATTCCCCCCTCACCCTTCTGCATAGTTTCTCTTTTTGTCATGACAGTTTATATCTCATTCTGTACACTTCTTTGACTCCCCCAATTTCATTGAAAACCCTGCAAAGTTAAGAACTACTTTTGCCTATCTTTAATTTTACAGTGACACTTAGCCCAGTGCACTGAAAAATCAAGGACTCCATTTATATATGTTCAATAACCCTCTTTTAACCAGTATTAAAGCTAATAGAGGTGACTTAACTACATAATTTGGAACACAGATACTAGAACTCAGGTTTTCTGCCTCTGAAGTGTTCTTAATGATTCATGTTATTCTTTTTGTTGTCGTTGTTCTTAGATTCTCTTGCATTGAGCCTTAAACCTTTTCTCATTACCTATGGCTGGGTATTTCAAGAGGTCATCCATGATCACTAGTTTATGTGGTCTGAGGGAAGAATCAAATAGCTTAATACCTGGACCGATGGCCTAAGAGTCACTGGAGGATGAAACCAGCAATGTTGTATTGGTGGTAAGCACATGGCTGTCCACTTTGGGATAAACAAACCCGGTGGTATAGATTTATTTATCAACAGGTGTTAAGGATAGAGGTGGGGGACAAATTTATTTTCCTGACATCTTCCATCTGGGTCTTGGGGAAAGGACAATCCTTCTAACTGGAGATTAGAATACTTCTCTTAAAAATATGTTTTTCACTGTCCTAAAATCTTTGCATGGACGAGATACTAAAGCTTGAGGTATTGATTCTGAGTTAATGAGAGCCCCCTAATGACCTTTGCCTGTATCTGAGTACAGCTGTGGCCTCTAAAATCCCACATTACACTTTACTCTCTTTGGTCTTCTCTCCAAATCAAACCTAACTTTCATTTCAGAATAAGCAAGAGGCCAGTGATCAAGGTACTATTCTGTGACTATGATTCAGTACACTAGGAATACAGGGAATATCTAAAAAAAAAAGTCTACAGCTAATGTTATATACTAAATGGTGAGAAACTCAAAGTTTTTCCATTAAGATTAGGAACAAGGAAGGGGTGTCCCCTTTTGCTCTTGCTTTTTATACTGGAATTACTAGCTAATGCAATAAGTCAGGAAAAGGAAATAAAAGGTATACAGATTGGGAAGGAAGAAATGAAACTGTCTTTGTCTGTGGATGACATGGCCATATATATAGAAAATGTGAAAGAATCATCAATGGAAAACCTCTTGGAACAAATAAGCAACTATAGCAAGGCTACAGGATACAAGATTCATATACACAAATTAACCTTTCTTATGTATAAGCAATGAACTAGTGGAATGTGCAATTTAAAGTATAATGTGCATTTATGTTAGTATCCCACCAGAAGAAACACCAAGTTATAATTCTAACAAAATATGGAGAAGATTCATGTAAGAAGAACTATAAAACTCTAATAAAGAAAATATAGAAGAATTAAATGAAGAGATATTTTATATTCATGAACAGGAAGAGTCAATAGCATCAAGATGTCAGTTCTTTCCAACTTGATCAATAGATTCAATGTAATCAGCATAAAAATTCCGGCAAGTTATTTCTGTACGTTGACAAACTGATTCTAAAGTTTAAAAGAGGCAAATGATCCAGTACCTGATTTCAAGGCTTACTGTAAAGCTGCAGTAATAGAGACAATATGGCATTGATGAAAGTATAAACAAATAGAAAATTGTAACAGAATACAGTGCCCTGAAATAGACCTGCATCACTACAGTCAGCTGATCTTTGACAAGGGAATGCAGCTCAGTAGAGCGCCTTCTGCTCTCACCATTTCACCTTGTGTAGAATCTGCTCAGCCACCATTTGGTGATGTACTCCTATTTTGCATAGAGAAACCAGGATTCTACTTATGACGATAACGTCATGACTTCTATATACATGTGGATAAAATTAAATAAGGAAATAATTTTAGATTCACCAGGAAAAATAAAAGGCAATGACATGTATATTATTTGAAATTGCAAACTGTATATTAAAACCTTGATAATTTCTTTTTTGTTTTAACATTTGCTTATTCCTCTTAAAACACCCAATTTTTTTCTTTTCTTTATAAATATTTTTAAAGTTTTGATTAAGTTGGCTTATGCTTCATGTCTCTAAACTGGAACAAATGGTCCCAAAACTTTGTCATGATAGAACATCTTGAAAGTAAGGATTTTTTGGTGTTTGTTTGGATGGTTGGATTTTTTTAATGAGTGAAAATGCTATGTTTATTTAGTTTACATGTTCACTGAGGCTACCACATAAACAGTGCTTTTAAAATAGGCAAGCACTGATGTCAGCGGCAACACAGTATATTTCTTAAACAGCAGCCAAGCCTCCTGGGTTATGCTTGCAATTTTTTAATCTTGTAAACCAATCAAGAAGCGGCTAAAGGCCAATTTTAAATGGCAATGTAAAACAAATTTCACTGAAAATACAGTTGAAATACAATTGCTATGAGCACTATGAAAAGGACAGATGATATTCTCCAGGATTGATCACATGTTAAGCCATAAAACAAATTTTAATAAATTTAAGAAAGTTAAGATCATATCCAGCAATGGTATTAAACTAGAAATCAATTAGAGAATAAAACTGGATAATTCAACAACATGCTCCTGAACAACAAATGGGTCTAAGAAAAAATTAAGAGAGAAATCAAACATATCGTGAGACAAATAAAATAGGAAATGCAACATACCAAAACTTATAGCAAAAGCAGTTCTGAAAGGAAGTTTATAGCAATAAACACCTTTATTGAAAGAAGAAATATCTCAAATAAACAACCCAATTTAGTATCTCAAAGCAGTAGAAAAAGAAAAAATGAAACCCAATGTTAGGCACAGGAAAATAACAATAAAAGATTAGAACAGAAATAAATGATATGGAGACAAAAACAATAATAAGATCAATGAAACTAAGTGCTGTTTTTTAAAAAAGATAACAAAATAGGCAAAGCTTTGCTAGACTTATCAAGAAAAAAGAGAGAGGATTCTAAAAATAAAATTATAAATGAAAGCAGAGATGTTAAAGCTGATACCACAGAAATACAGAAGATTTTAAGAGGCTGCTATGAACAACTCTGTGGCAACATATTGGATGGCCTAGAAGAAATGATTAAACTCCTAGAAGCATACAACATGCAAAATCTGAATTACGGAAAAATAGAAAATCTGAACAGACCAATTATTCGTAAGGAGATTTAATCACTAATCAAAAAACCTCCTAAAAATGAAAACCCCAGGACCAGATGCCTTCACAAGAGAATTCTACCAAACATTTAAGAAATAGTAAGAAAATAAAATTATAGATCAATATATATTAAAATATTTAGTAAATGGGGGAGGACTTCACAAATATGAATTACTTTACTTTTATTATATCATTGTTAGTACACATGGACGTAATTATAACTACAGTCCATATTTTCTCAGTAGTGAGTGTTCAGTGAGGATTATTTGCTATATTGTGCTATCAAATTATACATTTCCTAAGTGTTTTTAGATGCAGTTTTCACCTATTTAGCATTAGTTGCCACTAGATTAAAAAAAAATAATTAGGTCAAATTTCCTGAATGTATTTCTGTATTTTTTATATTTATTGACTGCACACATGTATTAGTGACTTGGCTTTCATTAATGCTAATTTTATAAACTATTTATCCAAACTGAGCTATTACTTTGTGTGCTTCATCTCCCTTAAACCTCATAAGTAATTCTATTGAGTGTATATAATTACTCGCATTTCACAGATAAGGAAAATGAGGCTTACTGTGGTTATTGTAATTGACCTGCGTCAAAGAGTTCATAACTAGCATAGGTAGGGTTTGAATTCAAAAATGTAATTTCAGAACAGCTCTCGTGCTTTACCATTGTTTTAGCTAGACTGTGTAGTTGCTCAAAATTCATTTTTGAATGAAATGAATGAATGAATGGTTTTCTCAGCTTAGATCTGATAACCTTACAAGCTTACAATATTTCAGAAAGGAAAAACATGTCTGGATTTGTATTGTGCAGATTGTGCATACGATGATTATCAATCTTAAACATTCTACTGTTATCTTAAATTAAACAAGTACAAGTTGTAAGTCACTATGTTTCAAGATGTATTTGCTCGTTTTACCTGTGTGCCCTGATTCAGTAAAAGGTATCACTATTTACCCAGTTGCCTGCATTCAATACCTAAAGTCTTCCCTTTTCCTCAGTCCTTATTTATAACCTATTTCTACATTATATAAATTCTGTGAGGAATTTCAAAATTGGCCATTGTATATGTTGGCTCAACTGAGTTAGCATAATAGATTCCCAACTGACCTTCATGCTGCTGCTAGAATATCCCTTCTACACAGAGACTTGATTGTACCATATGCAATGCTTTAAAGTTTAAAAGTTTTTCTATTGCCCTGAAGACAGAGATCAAACTTCTTAGCCTGGCCTACAAAGATCTTCCCCATTTTTTCTTCTACAGTTCTCTTCATTGGCCTCACTACTTGCTTCCTCACACTTTCCACCGTAGAAACAATTAGTTACTCTTTCACAAATGGGACAAGATGCCAGTGGACCTCATAGCTTTTTCCCTTGTTTTCTGTCAGGGCTTCCTTTACCACACATGGCCTAACTAATTCCTAAATGAAAGGAAAATAGTAATTTTCCCATAAGCTTCACAGAAAGAAGCAGCTCACTCAACTCTCCCCATAATCTCCTGAATCTATCCCTATTATGATACTATCTCATTGTATTCATTGTTCCTGTACCTTTGTTCCCACTAAGTGTCATCAACTTGAAAACATGGGTCAAGTCTTTTTTATTTTTATGCCATCAGAGCTTAGCATGCCTGGCATAATTTCGATGGTCAATAAACTTTTAAATGACATAGTAACTAAACAAACTGAGGACCACAAAGGAAGGAAAGAAAGAAGAGAGGGAGGGAGGGAGAAAATAAGAAAGGAAGAAAAATATATGTCTTCTTGCCCAAGAAGAATATAACTTAATACAGTTGGCTTCCAGGGTATGAGAATGGGATCTGAAGCAAATGCAACTGTAAGATGCAAGTGTATTTTAGAGAAAATAAATTGTAGTGTGTTTTTTGTACAGCAAACTGTAAACCTATCACCTCCCACTGTAAATCTGACCCTCCATGGAATAGATCTCTCTTGTAATCTCAGTGTTTTTCATAAAATAGCACTCTATTCTTAAAAGAGTAAAATGCTCTGATCTACATTTCCAAAACTTCACTCTTAAAAAAAAAAAAAAAAGGAATTGTTGAAATTTACAGATTTGGCTATGGCAAATGGCATTTATGATTATCAGATTTAAAACAAAATAAAATATATAACGTGTTGGGTTTTGCTTTCATGACAAATAGGCACTGACAAATACATCCTACATTACCATCCTTGATTGCTCTGATGGAACTCATTTTCATCTGTGTTCCTCTAATTACATGAAAATTGCATACTTTTTATGCATGACACATTTTGCACAGCTTTAGCAAAAGGTTGTGAAGAGAGCAGGAAAAAAAAAACATTTATCAGTTTTTTCCTCTTTCACAGCAGCAATTGATCATCTTCCCAGCAATCAATCTTGTTTTATGGGCCCACTTTTCTCCACTATTGTTGTAACCAAGTGGCAGCAGAAAGGCACTGTACACAAAAAAATATGGTGGAGGTTTTTAGGTGTTTTTTCTCTGCTTTTAATAGATGAGATTTAGGATGCCCTTGCTTTCTAATGATGGTTCTGAGTTGTTTTCTTTGCTCCTCACTCCTCTTTCTGCCTGGATTTGAATCTTTTCACCTTAGAAAGAATGATTGGGCCCCTAAGAATCCTGCCCCACCCCTTATTTCTTATTGAAACTACTTTACATTTATAGAGGATATTTAACATTTTAAAGTACTTTCTTATCATTTTTTTCATTTTAGCTTCATAATTAAATGGGATGTATTTAGAGAAGATCATTTTGATTCACATTTTAAAGATGGGAAATTGAATAATTATATGACTTGTGACTTGCTTAAATTGATGTGATTTATTTGTTTTGAATGTTGAAGTTGTCTCAGAAGTCCTGTCTTCCAGTCCCAGCTTCTCCCAGAAGGTTTGACTTCTCTTTATCAAAGACCTGAGAAAATAATTTTTCTGCTAATAATCCCTAAAATGCATACAAAGAATAACATCAATAACAAATACCAGAGCAAATTACAGGCACTCAATTGGGTGTTTCTTTTCCCATTCTTTAGTCCTATTCTTTCTGAGAAAGAAGGCATTGGCATTCACAGGAAGCTCAGCATCATTGTATTTAACTCAAAAGGGATTGTGGAAGGCACTTCTCATCCCTTGAAAATAATGACAAATTATGCAATTTTTGTTTTACCCAACTAGATTGAAAATGCCTGGGGAATAGCCAAGCTGCCTGGCAGAGGGAGGCATTTGACGTTCAGGGCTTTGGAGCTGCGAGAGCAGTAATGCTTTTTAAACAGGTGCAGGCTCCTAAAGCTTCGCTCTCCTCCCTGTTTTTGGACACACACAGCACCTGACCAACTTTGGGAGAACAAAGCCTCCATCTGGACTGAAGGGGAGGAGGGTGGGTGACTTGTAGAGCAGCAGAGAACAAGGATCTGCTTCCCCTTGAAGCGCTGGCATTCTTCTTTATCACCTGGTAAAATCTTAATTTAAAGAGGGACTCTCAGAGAAGGGGGATCTCAAGTATATTTGACTTTCATATCAAATCAACTTCCTTTTCATCAGGTTTATTAAAATTGGTAATGTGTTCATTGTGAACCCCACCTGTACCTGAACATGAAATACTGCCTTTAGGGTCTCTCTTGTCCTGTTGGGCCCTGGGAGGCATTCACATTGCGGCCTCAGCCATGGAGTATTTCTGGGATAAATACTGTGATGCCCAAACACTGGATTACAGTTGTTGCATGGTGAACACAAGGGGACTTTAGTTCCTTAGGGTGCCTAATTAGACAATAGTAAAGACATTGTGCAATGGCTTAAAAACACAAGCCCCGGAAGGAGTGCGTTTTTCACCATTGGATATTACGTGTGTGGATGCATTTCATGTCTTTACTCTTAAGAAGGAAATATCCTAAAGGAATTCTCTTACTTTTTAGAAAGTTACCTGAAAGATTCGCTTTGGAGAAATACGTAAAATCTACCAAGCTACAGTCTCAAAGGGGCAGTGAGCACCGTTCTGTTTGCGGGGTACACCTGTGATGTTAGTACTGACACCTCACTCGACTTCCACCTTGAAGTGCTATTTTAAAAAGGGGGTAAGGGGTTTCTTGATTTATTAATTGGTATTGGGTCCTGGATATAAGCACCTATTGGGTAGACAAGAATCGTACGGTGGCTCTTGCTATAAAACAGTTTATCATCTATGGGAGAGAAATAAAATCATCTGAGAACACATTGCAAGGATAGAATTAAATATCAAAAGCAATCAATATGAAATCAGATTAAGACTATTTTAGTCAATGAAATAAGAAACAGAGTTCATAGAACTGCGGTTTCAGATAAATGTTGGGAGTTGTGTAGAGATATAAAGGGAGGGATGCGGATGGTGTGTTTTTAATGCTGATGAATGAAAAGAGAAACTGGGTGTAGGAATAAACCAGCAGAATTTCTAGGGGGACCTCTGGCCATGTCAGAATGGGAGCTTTGAAATGATCTCTGGATAAATGAAGACATATTTAGGCAGTTATCAGGTTGGAACCTAAACATAAGGATAAACTTTTGATTGTAAGTAGAGCATGTATGTGTGAGTACTTTGACTAATCTCCTTCCTTCTCACCTTAACAGATTTTTGGGAGGTACTGTACCCAGATGAGGTGCGTATATATATATATATCTGTGTATGTGTGTGTGTGAGTGTGTATCTCTCTCCCACATCTTCCAAGTCTGTTTATGTTTGCAAAGGGTAATCCTAACTCAAGGAACTAGTGGAATGTCTCTTCAAGGAATGGATGACTAAGAAGCACTTTCGGGGGGAACTGGGGGACATCCTACTGTCCCCCAGTTCCCTCCATATAAGTTGTTCAATCATGGAGATGCACCTCAGGACAGAAGAGAACTTGTTTTCAGGCCCACAGACATCCACAGGCCAACGAACAATGGTGCTTGTCACCTTGGGGGTTGGAAGTAGAATGGTGGGCAGGGAGAAAATGCACACAAAATCACACCTAAGAAATTATTTATTATTCTAGTTTGTAGTTTATTCTTATAGCATCTGTAATAAATAAACACGCTCCAGAAGAAAGCACAATTTAACAAGGAGTAGACGAGATTGAATGTGACGATTCCAGTCCTGTACAGGAGGCACTGGCCCATTAAATGAATGTGCACGGCTACTTCTTAATGCTCTCCTAAGTAATCAATTTCTGAAAATACCAAATAATTTTAAAACAGCCCTGTCTGACCTCACTCTCCAGTCATGCTGGACCAGCCCTTGCTGATTTGCCTACCTAGTTTTTAATCAATCAGAGTTGACATTTTTGGTTTATTTTTTGTTTCTTTCCCTTGCCTACACCTGCACCTTTTCTCTTCCCTTAGCAAAATATTAAATGGTATCTGCCCTCCTTCAAAGTTAGGGCCCCAAAACGTAGTTTAATATTTATAGGTTTGGACTTTTTTTGAAATAACAGCCAAGGAATCTAAATGCCATTGCAAGAGGCTAGAACATTCTGATGCTGTACCAGGAATTGATTTCTATTCAGATATAAAGACCCAGGGTGCCCAGAGTTTGAACACAGATGGAACTTGAGAAGGAAAAACTGTCAGTCTGAAATACTTTCTATCACACTTTGGAACAGAATATGATTCAGGAAAAGGGGTTAATAAATCTGATTTGAGCCTCTTTTCCCTTTTTAACTGATTAAATTCTCCAGGTCACTCTAAAAAAGTAATTCCCCCCATTTCCCAGCTCACAGGAGATACTACTTGTGAAAGAGTTTTGTAGATTCTAATTTTTAAATATATATTTTATAATATAACCTTCCTATTTGTTTGCTAGTTTCTTTCTGGTCTCTACTCTGCCTTACAGTTTTTTTTTTTCCTTTCTTTATTCTCTACATCCTCTCATTCCTTCCCTTCTTCCTCCTTTATCTTGTCACTGTCCTTCCTTTGAATATTATTACATGTGTTTGCTATGGATTGGATAGTTGTGCCCCCCCCACCCCAAATACTTATGTTGAAGCCTAGCTCCCAATATGACAGTGTTTGGGGGTGGGGTGTTTAGGAGGTGATTCAATTGCAAGAGTGGAACCCACAGGAATGGGATTAGTGTCCTTAACAGAGGTCCCAGAGAGGGCCTCCCTCCTTCTGCTATGTGAGGACACAGCAAGCAGATGGGTGGCAATGAACTAGGAAACGGGTCCTCACCAGACACTGAATCTGCTGGCACCTTGATCTGGAACTTTCCAGCCTCCAGTACTGTCAGAAATAAATTTCTGTTGTTTACAAGCCAACCGGGCTATGTTATTTTGTTATAACAGCCTGAGGAGACTAAGTCAGAATCATAGAGTATCTTAAGTGTGGAATACTAGGGGTGTGAGAAAGGAAGTTACCATAGAGTCTGGTTATGGGCGTTCATGATTTCATACTAGAGAAGAGGAAGAGGAAAGATTAGTAACATCAATCTAATAATATTAGGAAGATTAGAAGTTGTACTCTGCTTAAAAATATTAAAATGTTTTAGGTAAGAAATTGCTTTGACAGATGAGAAGATTACAGTTCAGGGGAAAAAATTTGGATTCTTAGGAAGCAAGTAATAGTTACTGAAAAATTTAATTGTGAGAATACAGGATGTGCCTGCAGAGTAAATGGTTGTCAAACACTGGATCACAAAGAGGCTGTGTTTATTCTAAAATTGCTAGAAATAATGAGCCAAGATCTTTGCTACTCAGTATATACACTCTTAACAAGTATTGGAGGTCAGTAGTTAATGTACTACCAGTAGAGAAGGTATACCTTAACCAGTGGTCTGGTGGAATTTCTGGTTGGGATACAGCTAGAATGACTGCTTGAATAAGACAATGGTATGATATGAATAAGACAATGATATGAACTATGTTAAGAGATGCATCTACTAGGCAAACTGTAGATGGCAAAAATCCAAATGAGCTTTATTTAAAGTGTTCTCCAAATAAGGACCTACGACAGGTGGTGAGAGGTAGCAGGAATCCGCAAACTGCAGCCTGTGGGCTAACCCCAGGTGGCTGAGTGTCTGTATGGTTGTTGAACTAATTGTTGCAAAAGTTTTAAATGGCTGAAAGGCAATCAAAGGTATTTCATGACACCTAAAAATTATGTGAAATTCTAATTTCAGTGCCCGTGAATAAGATCTTATTGGATCACAGCCACACTCAAGTTTTGGTGGGGCGGGGGTTGTGGAGTTGGGGGAAGGTTTTATAGCTGTTTTTATGTTACAGTGGAAGAGTTTAGTTTTTGCAACAGAAACTAGGTGGGCTTCAAAGCCTAAAATATTTACTACCTGGTCCTTTGCAGAATTTTTAGCTCCCCATCTTAAAGTTTTAATTTTTTGGACACTGGATCTTTGTCCATATATTTAACTAAATTAAAAAGATATTTATTGGATGTTTACTACTTCCAGAGATACTTCTTGTAATGTCTGAAATTACATTACAGACATGCCTCTTCCTTTGGGATTTTTTTGATAAACAAAAATTAGCATGGGATTGTACCATAATGAGATAAAGAGGTGAGCATTAAGATGCTGTGATAGTTTTCAGTTTCAAAAAATGGAAAGGACATGCTAGGAGGAGAGCACACCATAAGTTTTCTGAGAGGTGTCAGCAAACATTGTAAGGTACAGGAAATGGCCTGAACATGGCCTGTGTGCAAACAGAAAGTGGCAGAAGCAAGATTAAAAGGAAAAGTCCATTTAGCCAGATTATGAAGAACCTTCACATGATGTTATGAGTTTGAATTTTGCTCATGGAAAAGAATTATTATTTTTTCTGGTAGATTCAAAAGGAGAGTAGTTCTGACCTATGTTTCAGGGAAAGAACCAATGAACTTAGCTACAGTGGGATGCAAGCTGTGAGAAGGTAGATACAGGGTGGTTCCTGGATGGGGCACCTACATGGATGGTGGTCTTCCTAAGATGATAAATGGAGGTGGGAAGCAAGTGGTTGGGGAAAATGAGGTCTGTTGTGGTAGGTTTGAGTGACCTGAGGAATATGAACAGGCACGCATTTGAGCCCACAGAAGAGGTGTCTCTGTGTGGATGAGAAGGATTGACAATTATCAGTACACAGCGGGAGCTGAAGCCATGGGGTGACTGGAAAGCCCAGGGGAGGCAGAACAAAAGTAAAGTTAGAGATCAGGGGTATGGTTAGAACAATAATACGTTAAAGAGTTCTCGAAGGGATGCAATGTAAAATCTTCCTTCAGCCTCCTTACGACTTAGGACCTTGCGGAACTGAGAACTAGCTTATGCATCTGAGTATATGAATGAAAAAAAAATGGGTTTGTAAATGGATACATACAGGTCATCTCTGGTGACATGTATGTCATCTTGGTTTCGGTGAGAGTCTCTCCTGTGCTCCTGATTCCTAATTATGAGTTTAATTTCCTAAAGCTAAATATAAAAATAAACACCTTATACAAAGGAGGCTGATGTCACCTTGCCCACTGCTCCTGGGATGGCAATCTCTCCTCCAACCCCAATTAGTTACATTGTCATCTCTTGATTTCTCCCCCAGTTTCAGAGGCTGATCAAATTTTGTTTTCTACCATCTCCCTTTATTTCTTCCTTTGCCAGTTGCTAAGCACTCCCTTGTTGCTAAGTGGGATATGAGCACTTAATTTACTCCATTCTTTTTTCTCATACCAGATTTTAGAAATTGCAGATCCTGTTTAATCAATGTGTAAATGCAATGCTTTTGATGTATTTTTCCTAAGAGCAATATTTTGATCATTCTTAATGATACTTAATGAAGTCACCGCATGATTTCTGATTGTACCTAATTGAAGCTTGTGACTTGCATTTCAATATTATCATCTTACAGCTTTAGGTCTATGAGATGAAAAATTTCCAGGGTCCAAAAAATATTAGAAAACATGAAGAAATGATGTTTTACTTTAAATCAAAAATCATTCTAGCATAGCTGTATGTGTGTGTGAACACGCACACACACACACACACACACACACACACACACACACACACACACGAAATAAAATGAAAGCTTAGAGAAATTTCCCAAAATGAGTTCTGTATGTTGATGATAAAGGAGAAACCTATTTGATAAAGAGGAAGGTTAATCACTAGTTTTAACTCAAACAAAGGAATCTAAAGGGTCTTAGTAGTAATATGTTTTTATATAAATCCCATGCTGAATATATGGAATATGACATATAAGGCAAATTTTGGCCCTTGAAAAAGATAACAAATTGGGTATTTAGACTTTTTGACATCTTTTGCAGAGACCCAAGCTTAATGATTTAGTCTGGGAAGCCATGGTACCAAAAATTTAACTAGCCTCAAACCTATTCTCATACTTTTAAGTTTGCTCCTCTTTCATCAAAATGTGTCCATCATGTGCCCCATTCCCCCAGGGGTTTTTTCTTTGCTACAGGACAGTGGGTGGTAATGGCTTAATCAGAGACAATAACCCCTGCTAATATGTTAACTAGCTAATATATGAACCCTCCTAGGATAACACATTAGCTTTGACCCAGATTTAAAAAAAAAAAGAGCTATAGCTCCACTAGAAGCCCGTAAGGAATAATACCATTACTACAACTTAACCCCATGGCAGCAGGCCAGTGGGTGAGCTGCTTAAGAGCAGCTTTTAACATCCTTGATATCATACCGCCATCTCCATGATGGGTCAGTGTTGGAAATAAATAGCAATTTTGGTGCTGACAGAAATGAATTCCACTAGTTACTTCTGACACCTCTCTCAGGGACTTCCACAAACAATCATAAAGCATATGCAAAGCATAGATTGTGCATGTCTTTGTGAGTGTAGAGGAGGCCCCACAGTCAAAGGGGGGAATACTTCTACCATTGTCACTTGCTTTTCTTCTTTCATGATTTTCCTAGATATTAGGGTCTACAAAGACATTTCTAATGAGTTTTTTTTAACCACCTGGTGAGAATGTTGACAGTTCTTATTTTATAAATAAGAAAATAAAGGCCCAGATAATTTAAATTAAATAAAGTTCAAAGAGTAGAAAATCTGAGACACTTAGCTCCAAGGCTGGGGATTCTACCTGTTTTAGTGGTCTTTACCACCTGACTTCTAGGAGAGTGTGGGGGAGCCAAGTATTACCATTAATAAAATCATACCAGCGGGATGTGCTTGATTCATGGGGCACTGAGCTTATCCTCACCTCCTTCCCATCTCTGTCTTCCAAGCTTCTCAGAGAAAGACACCGATTCTGTTGAGGCAAAAGTCCACACAAGAACATCAAATGTGTTTTCCAATAGATAAATTGTAAATAAGGGGGAGTTAGATGCTCTAGTGTGACCAGTAACAGTAACACTATAGTATTATGAGCCTGATTATTTCTTGGATATGTATTGGTGAATTAGGTTAGGATTCTACTGAGAAATGAATTGCAATTCCCAAACTGTCCCACCTGCGGACATTAGACAAAGAGTCAGTTCATGGTTTAAGGAATACCTGCATAAGAGAGTTCAATTACCATCAGGGTACTTAATGCATAAATATGGAGATGACATAAAAAACAGTCAGTTATGAACCAAAGCAACTCTCTAAATAACAGACTTTGTAAGAATTCAGAAAAGGAAGGGAACATTTACTACATTTAAAGCAATTTTGCTAAATTATTTACATAAATTATCGTGTTTAATTTTCTCAATTAAGCTAGGAGACAGGTACTATCATTATTCTCATTTTACCAATGAGGGAACAGAGAATTAGAAGGTAAGCAAGTAGCCCAAGTCACACCAGAAGTATGTAGCCATGGCAGATTTGAATCCAGGCATCAACCTTCTAAACACAAACTGTGCCTTCATCCTCTCCAGGCTTGACCCACAGTCACTAAGATCTGAAATCCAGCTGGGAGGAAATAAAGAGGGATATTTGTTTAAAAAAAACCCTTACAAACTACTTTGAGTGAGTGATGTAACATGGTTTATGTTCCAGTAGCATTAGGGCTCCTCATATTTCTTTGAGGGCTCCTCAAAGAATTTATTAACTAGCCATGACTGACTTAGAAGTAATTCTCCCATGTACTATATCGGTTAATATTTTTCTCAGTTCTGTGGATAATGGTTTAAGAACAGAGCTCCTCAACTTTAATGTGCATCACCTGGGTAATTTGTTAAAAGCAAATTCTGATTCAGTAAGTCTGGGATGGAGCCTGAAAGTCTGCATTTCTAATAAATGTCCAGATGATGCTGGCATTGCTTGCCTGTGAAACACTCTTTAATTATCAAGGATATAGAAAACATATTTATTATCTAACAAGCATATGCCAAAGAGGCTGGTAGAAGAATGGATGCTTGAAGCACTTCAATTATAAAAACTCTGAGTGGCTTAACAAAGATTTTTAAAAAACAAACCTTAAATATCTGAAATGAAGCACCTCAACTGGAAAGATAACATTTGACTGAGAAGCACACATGATGGGGTGTTTAGTGCATTAGTTAAAAACAATACATACATGAAAAAACTGATCGATTAATAAACTTTTTCAAAGTTTCTTATCCTGTGAATGGTCCATCTGGGATTTAAACCCATTTAGTTCAGACTCCAGAGTTTATTGTACTGACTGTGCAAATTGCCTATGAATGGATACAGATTAGGACATACATACAAGCTGTATCTTAGGATGTAGATAGTTATCTGGGCAAATGGTATGTGAGATGAGAAATGAGATATAATACCAAGAAAAAAATAAATTTAATATAAAATAAAATAACTGTCCTGTTGAGTCCTTCACTCATGCTTAACAGACTCCATCATGAGTGTTATAGTTGGTTAAGGGTCACAGTTGAAGTGTGATATTCACTACATGAAATATGTTCAGATGAGGGGATAAGTCTTAATTAGAGGCTCTGGAAATATAGTCAAAGAGCTATCGAATGGACCAGTGATATTCAGAATGGAGGAGAATGTACTTACTGAGGGATGTAAGAACAAACTCACTGATCATGTAGTTTAGTGAGAGACAGTGAAGAAGGGAGTTGTTCCATGCACCTCTAGAGAACATCATCAGAACTAATGCATAAAAGTTGTAGCAAAGCAATTTTCCATCTGAATATGAAATATCATTGGAATTACTCAACTGGAGGCACACCAAAATCTTCCAATAATCATATAGCTGAGGCCTGAGTCCTGTTTACAAGTGAGGAGTAGATAACCTGTAAAGATCTACTTCTTAGCCTTTTTGTCTAAATCCTGGTCAATTCTCTCTTTAATCCTGTACTCAAGATGCAGTTTAATAGTCAAAAGAAATTTTTAAAAAAGAATTTCATTATTTAGTTATACATCTGGAAGGATGTTAGAGATCTAATTTATGAACTACTGAAAAAATAAACTTGTAAAAAATACATCCTCCTCTCTCCAATTCTTTTCTACTCCATAGCTATTAAATGAATATGCCACATGTCCTTAAATATAGGGATTGCTGCTCCAAACCAGCCAATATGACTTTTATTTTCCCTTGCTCCTTCTTCTTCCTTCCAGCAAGAAAGAATTCTTTTTTCTTTTTCTTTTCTTTCTTTCTTTTTTTTTTTTCAGAAAGAGGGAAGGAGAGTAATGAAAAGTTTCCTTTAGCTGGATTGATGGGATTGGGCATCAGTTGTGACTCTTCACATGAATCCAGAGTTGGAAGCTTTGGAGAGCCTTAGCCCTGGTTCATGCTGATTGAAGTGCAGCTTGGACTTCAGTGTGTGTATGTCTGGATGGAGGAGTGGTGTTGTAGGAGACATTGGGAGGAGGAGCCTATGGGAGAGCTGGTTTGTTTCCTCTCAGATTTATGGCACAGAAACACAATTATCATTAATGAAATAGAACCCCCCTCCTCTTCAACTCTATCACCTTACACACTGTCTGAAAACAAAAACAAAATAGCAATCTAAAACCTTGTAGCTGTCAAATAGCCTTCCTTTTCTTCAGGATCTAACTCACTTCCTTGAAGAAATTGATCATCATTTGATGACCATAGAATTTATCCCTGGCTATAAAACAGAATCTGCACAGACTGTGACAGTTAAAAAAAACCTGATGTTTCAGTCAATTTGTTGAGCACCGACTATGTGCTCAGTCATTTAGTTCGTGTTCTGAGAGGTGACATGAGACAGAAGAGACCTGGCCTTCTGAGGGCTGTGCTTTGAGTTCAATACTAGCTTAGCAATCTTAAATTCTAGTTGTAAGCCTCTGAAAGAGCCTATGTTCCTGTGTCCGTTGTGTATGATTGTGTCTGTATATGTGAGTGTGTTTGTGTATGTGAAATGGTATTAATGAAACAAAGGCAGAACCACACATAGAATAGAATTTGTTTTATTAACAACTTGGTGCAAGAAATCAGTTTAAAGATTTGAATTAGAGGCATTTGTTCTGGGAATCTATTTGTCTCTTTAGCAAAAAGCTTCTACAGTTTTTTTTCAGTATAATAATATCTAATAAACTGTTGCCGATTTCTTCAACACATTCAACTGTTTGGCAATAAACCAATATATGCATCTCAGCAGAAGTGGGGATAGTGTGTTTTATAATGGCTCTATTGATAATGGCAAAGGCACTATCACCAAAGCATCATATAGACCATGACAGATACACCTACTGTATACATAATGCTTATTGGATATTGCACACTGTAAGGAAAATGGCTCATAAAAATCCCAGATGTCTTTTTTGTCCTTTCCTCTTTCTCTTTTGCTCCACTGTGTTTGCTTACAGTGTCACTGTTCTATGTAAATAACTGTACTGGGGTACGTGATGGATGAATGAGCAGACGGATAGATATCCCTGTCATTTTTGTTGATAGTTCTGGGGACAATTTCCTTGAACAATAAAAAGTAGAAGTTTAGATGGTCCAATGAACAAAAAGTGTGTGCCAAATTTAAAAGAAAAATGAAGACAATGGAAAAATAACATTTCTGAGGCCTAATTTGTTAAGTTCTCTGAGACAACTCATGATATAATGGATGATATTGGATTGGGAGTTAGAACACCTGAGTCCTTGCCCTGGATGGCTACCAACTACTGGTGTGACCTTGGGCATGTTGCTTCAATTTTCTGAATTTCAAAATGTATCATGGGGTTTGTGTTAGTCTCTAAATCCACTTCCATTTTTTACATTCTTTGTTTTGGTTTGTTGATTCTATTAGGAAGTCATTCAACAAGCACATATTTACTGATTTATTTTTTAAGTAGTGTTCTTTATGGTGTGGAGAATATAAAAAGATAGAGGGCATTGTTCTTGCTTCACTTAAAATTAAATTCATTAGATAAAATGGGAATCACAAAGTACATAAACAAAGGTTTGTGCATGCGTCCAGAGAGTGTAATGAATGAGCACTGATGTACCAAAAAGTAATGAACATAGTAGAAATCTTTGTGGAAAGAGGTTGATGAGAATAATTCATATGTGCCAAATTCATGACTTCTTTTAGTCTAGACTACAGAGGGAGACGATGAGAAGATTACGAGGATATATTAGGTTCCTTGCCTCTGCTCTTAATGCCCAATGTCACTGGATTCTCACTTCTCAGCAAAGTAATTCTTTGTCTTTATTCCTTCCCCGACCATGTATTCTGCTCACCAAAACACCTACTCTGATACAAGTCATTTATACTTTGTCATAAGGATTAGGAATAGTATTTCCAGTTTTTTCTTAACTAATTTTTGAGAGTGGTTTTAATTTTACAGCACCAAAATTGAGAGGAGGACACAGAGATTATCATATACCATTTGTTCCCACACATGCATAGACTCATTATCAACCTTGCTTACCAGAATGGTACATTTTTTACCAAGGAGGAACCTACATTGACACAATGTAATCACCCGGAGTCCATAGTTTAACTTAGCGCTCGCTCTTAGTGTTTTGCCTTATACGGGTTGGGTAAATGTATAATGACATATATCCGTCATTATAATGTCTTACAGAATATTTTCATTGACTAAAAAGTCCTCTGTGTTCCGCCTCTTCAGTTTTTCTCCCTGACCTCCCACAGGAAAACACCGATCTTTATATTATCTTCATGGTTTTGCCTTATTCAGAATGTGATGTAATTGGAATCATACAGCATGTAAACTTTTTAGATTGGATTATTTCACTTAGTAAAGTATATAAGGTTCTTCACATCTTTTCATGGCTTGATAGCTTATTACTATTATTTTTTTTTTAGTGCTGGATAATATTCTATTGTCTGGAAGTATCATAGTTTATTTATGCACCTACTAAAGGACATCATGGTTTTCTAGCCTTATTTTAAAGTTTAAAAGTTTAGAAAAAAGATTGAGGTTGCAACTGGGGAGCTAAGAATCACAATAACTTTAGAAATCACACAATGGAATCAACAGGCGATTCTTTTTATCTATTATTAGGAAATAACTTTCTTGATTCCAAATCTATGGGTATAAATTAAATCCTGTCCAGGATTCTAGTTCTCCCCCCGGTTGAGCTGTTTAGAAGCAGAGACTTTTCACTTAGTCATATCTTGTCAAGTGGTGGAGCTCCAGAAGGCTGGTTCTGTTGAGCCAGAATCGCTGTAAGGGAAGCCTTCACGATAGCCTTGACATACATATTATGGTCCCCTTTTAGTCAGAATCTGATGGAAGCTCTCTCTCAGGACCTGCCATAGTTTAATGGAACCTACAGTACTTAGGTAATCAAGCTATATTGTTCCTGGCAGTTTTTACATACCTCTTTTCTCCTCTTGGCTAGGAAGGTCACCTAAATTCCATATTATTCCTGGTTGGATCAACAAGTGTTAATGAAAAACTCTACAGAGGTCCCACAGTGGAATTTCTAACATGAATGAGAATCTCTACTTTTGCTAAAGAATTCTATAAGCAGAAGAAAAAGGTCAAGTGTAAGCTTTCTGGTTAGCTCACCTTTAACTCTTGGCTCCTATACTTCTTAGCAGTGTGAACTTGGGGATATTATTTACATTTTCTATACCTCAACTTATTTATTAGTAATGACAGATAAACCCACCTTGTAGAATTATTATGAGAATTTTAAAAGACAATTTATTTAAATAATTATGAACTGCCAGAAACACCATGACTTTGCCATTAACATTTGCAGTGGGGATGTTTGTAATCTGCCCTGAGACTAGAGAATGGTGACTGCAAAGCTGAGCTTCCTGTGTGAATATAGCGAGAAACTAGGATATACGTGTTTGGTGACTACTGTTCATCCTTCTTTGTTTTTGTAAATTCCTTGGCATAATGACCCTCTTGAGATCAAAAGGTGAGTTAAGGGAGACCAAGAAAAGGGAAAGCCAGTAATGCTGGCAAACCATTGTAAATGGCTCGGGAATCATATATAAAATAAATGTAGGACATAGGTTAAACAAATTAATTACACATGTAAATTTTCAAATATATATCTTTGTGATTAATAATATGTTCTGCATGTATTACATACTTATTCAACATAGTAAAACATGTGACTAATAAATATAAATTTAAGCCCTGGCTGGTGTGGCTCAGCAGATTCAGTGCCAGTCTGAGAACTAAAATATAAATTTATTTGGCTAATTACAGTGTTATGTTATGCATGCTATATGTCAAGAGATAAAAAGCAAACACCTGGTGCCATATGGAGGCTCAAGCAAATGTGGGACATGCAAAGAGGGTCCCTGAAATGGATCTTCTGGAAACTTCTACCAAAGGCAAATGTCTAAGTGTCCTTTGTGCAGAACCCCCATCAGACTGTTCTCCACGTCATTAAAAAAGATTATTCTGAGGCAAAAAGGTATGATTAGAACTGAGGTTTAAGTTCCAATGGTATAAAATTTACTCCATAAAGATTCCAGCTCTAAGCCAATGTGGCTCAGTTAGTTGGAGCATCACCCCAAACACCAGAATGTTGTGGGTTCAATCTCTGGTCAGGGCCCATACCTAGGCTGTGTGTTCAATCCCCATTGGGGGTGCATAGAAGAAGGCAACCAGCTGATGTTTTTCTCTCACATGTCTCCTCCCACTCTCTCTCTCTCTCTCTCTCTCTCTCTCTCTCTCTCTCTCTCACTGCTCCCCTCCTTTCTCTCTCTTTCCCACTCCTCTCTAAAAGTAATGAAAAAAATGATCTCAGGTAAGGATTAAAAGAAAATATTCCAGCTATCATTTCTCTACATCTAAGCTGCCTAATGCCTAGGTTTGCCAAAGAAGAAGTCAACTAGAGGAAACATTTGTTTCGTTTTGGTTTTATAATTTTTTTTTGCTTGCTCTGCTGACATATTGCATTTGAAAGTAAAGGCGAGGATATGAGTCATTCATATTTTTCCTGCATGGCGAGTACAGGGATGGAACTTTGAAGGATATGGCTACAGGAAGAGAAACAGCATACAATATTATGCCATTTGGAGTTGAGTTAAAGTTTTATGTCAAAATTCTGCTGATTGAGATTCTGAGGCAAGAGTCTAAAGTTCACTCCAGTAAAGAGAACTATCAAAAAGTAAATGATTTTCCCTTGTATGTTCTGTATCACTTTGAATCCAGTGGGGGAGGTGTCTGTTCCTGAAGATATTCAAGCTGAGATGTGCTGAGGATGTGGGTACAAAGCTAATCCCATGTCAGAAGGGTCTGGGCTGGGTGGCCTTTTAATGAGATAACTTTACTCTTTAAATTGGAGAAAACAGTTGGGAAGAGTCCTGGGGAAATAATTTTTCATTGAATTGACCCTAGCAGGAGATTTTATGATTACCATGGATCACAAAGTGAAGTATAGATCAATGGTAAAAACTCATCAAAATTAACCAAAAATATACCTGTTCTTAAGAAAAAAATCAGATCTATTGATTACTTTTCGGTCTGTCTTAGATCAGCAGAATGATCATAATTTACAAAGTGATAGTTTGAGATCTCCCTTGGGAGAACATAAACTCTTGGAAACCCTTTTGTGGGAAAGCATGGACAATACATATCATATGATAGTCTTGCAAAGGCCTTGTATGCCATGTTGAATCCACCTGCCCGGTTTCTAGCTCTTCCAACTCTCTGACACCCTGCTGTTTCTTGCTGATCCCAGAGGTCCTAGAAAAAAACATACCCACTCATAATTTGTGGCATATTGTACTTCCATGAATCCTCATGTGCCAAAACAATAAATAGAAGCAGTACTGTAACTTGAGGGCATTTTTGTATGTTAAAAATATTAATGAGCACTATTGGAATTTAGTGGTTGGAAACCAAATGAGACTCATCTATTGCCGTGAATGGAAAATCACATGCAAAAAACATATCCCAGGTCCCACACAAATGGTGAATACCTCACTAGCCTTTCATGTAGATGAGTCTAGACTCTATACCTGTTTTATATATAAAGTCAGCTTTAATATACACTGGTTTTTTAATAAACACAGATATCCTGTAAATCAAAGAAAGATCATTTTTTGTTTTGTTCAGAACTTTATCAAGAGGTTTTTGTCATTTCAGAAAATAATTTCACTAATGACTATACCATTACTGCTGTTTGAATGCAAATAACACATGCTGAATTAGCATAATTTATAGTTGATTCTTTCATAAAGATTATATGTGTAAGTGAAAGCAGCCAACTACTTTATTATATTTCCTAGTATAGCTATGCCTGTGCATTAAAATATTTAACTATATATTATCTTATTGTATGTTATATACCTGTTATTATTCCTAAAATTTATGTTTGAATTTTTTTTAAATTTCTGCACATTATAAGTTATATTATTCATGAATTTCATTTAAATATACTGCACTGGATGGTAGAAAATATTAGTTTTAAACAGGAGGCATTTGTGGCTTTTAACATTGAGAACAACTGCTCTAAATAATTTCCTGTTCAAGGTACAACGTTTTGCCAGCGTTCCAAGCATCTAACCACTAAGCCTGAAATTATAGATCTGTGATAATTTTTATCCCTAGGAAACAGATTTGTGGAAAGCCTACTTATACTAATACCCTGCCCATGTGATCCTTCTAATTTGTTTATATACTCCTTGAGAAATTATGTGGTGTAATCAAGCCAAAGTACACTCCATAATATACTACCCTGACTAGAAGAACAAACTCATTGGTTGTTGGGTTATGTCATGCCTGAGACATATTTAAAGTGTCAGCTTTACATGGGTCCGGTTTACTTTTGCTAAATGGACAAGAGCAACAATTCTGAAGTGGGACAATGGCTCAGAAGCAGATTTGAAGTACCAAATAAACCACTTGTTCCATAATTTGATCAAGAATAAGCATAGGGTTAGTTAATGAAATGAGAAGGAAGAGACAGATGAGGGAAGAAAAGGGGAGAACACTTTCTACATTGAAATTGAAGTTGCATAAAAACCTTTGATTTCTTCAGCACAGACAGCCAGAGGCAAGCAGTGGAGTATGTATCATCTCTTCTACTTCTGAGTTGTACCCTCTGTGGTTAGAGAACATTTCCTCTCAGCATTCTTCCCTTATGGTGAAATTTAAGAATATATATATTCTTAACTAACTTTAAAAATCAAGTTTCTTACTTCTTAAAACTTTGTCTCTTTTTCCCACTCCCCCAAAACATGTATGTATACCACAAAGACACACATACTTTTACTTTCACTCAAGTCTCACGCATTTTCTTTGTGTTGATTTTAGAGTACATTTTATCTGCTTTGTGTACTATGTATCTCCTCTAATTACTCCTATTCATGACATGAGACCTTATTCAAACTGCATCTCTGTTAATTAATGTATTTATTCAATATATCAACTTAACAATCAGTGGTATCTATTGAGTCTATTAGGAACAAAACATTCTGCCAGATGCTATAGGACTCTGAAATGTATAGCACTTTATTTCTTAAAAACCATATATTTAATTTGGATAGACCAGGGCACATATAAGCTCAAGAAATCCATTTTTCCATGTTATCAGGAACTTTTGCAGACCTCTCTGTAGATCCTCACAGTTGTCATCTTCAATTTGCAGGTTAATATAATGAAACTCAAAGAGATTAACTAAGGTCCTTGAGGATGATGGGCAAAGAGCTCAATTCCATGTCAGTTGATCCCAAGGTTTAAGTTAATTCCGCTGTTTATGCTGCTTACTAGAAAATAATAAACAACAAAAAATAATACCAACAGGCAGTTTATAATTAAGTTCCAACTGAGGACCATCAATAAAGGCTCTAGGAGCTCAGAGAAGAGAGACTCATTATAGGTCTGAAGGGTCAGGGAAAAACCTCCCAAAGGAAATCAAATTAAGCATCAGTTTCAAATATGCAGGACAGGGGAATCTTTCAAAAGTAGGAAAGAGAGCGTAATAACAAATATTGAGTCAGAATACATGACACTCACCTAAGGAAGAAAGAATACCTACTGACAATTGAGCCCTTACTCTGTCCAGATAGTATTGCAGAAGTTCTTCAAAAATGGTTACCTTTCTACAGATAAGAGACCTAAGGAACAATGACTCATTCAGTGTCTCAGTAGAGCAAGGGTGTGGATTCAGGAAGCCTGGCTCCAGAGCCTGTGCACTTGTCAACTATGGCCATGGCACCCTACTTCTCCAACAGCTGGGGGCTGGACGTGTATACAGAAGCTCTTTGATTTATGATGGGCTCATGTCCCAGTAAACCCATCCTAAGGTGAAAATATTCTAAGTGCAGAATGCATTTGATAAACGTAACCTACTAAACATCATAGCTTAGTCAAACCTACCTTAAACATGCTCAGAACACTTACATTAGCCTACAGTTAGGCAAACTCATCTAACAGAAAACCTATTTTATAATAAAGTGTTGAATATCTCATGTAACTTATTATTTGCATTTCTTTAGCACCACCATAAAAATAGAAAAATTTTAATTGAACCATCATAAGTCAGGGAGCATTTGTAGATGTGAAAAAACTCTAGAATATAGCCTCAGTTTACATATTTTTTTTTCCCCTCTGAATTTATGGGTGACTTCAAAATCTGTACTTGCATTGTTTTAGATATAGGGACTGACTGGTTGACTTTTTAAACTATTTATCCAACATATTTACTGGTAATACTGCATTTATTTCTTACTATAATCCTATCATACAAATAAATCAGACACTATTTCCATTTTAAAACAAAGATAGAAAAAATGACATATTTAGGTGTCATGTAGTACCTTCTTTGTTTTCTGCTTTTCAGTCCGCTGGGAGATGTCACCATCTCTGGTTCGTCTCACTCTCTCTTTTTTTTCTCTATGCCTGGCTCCTACATAGACCTCCTGACATGCTGTGTATCTGCAAGACGGTAGAAATGCATTTACTTAAATTGTGATTCTGAGCAAGATGGAATGGGAAAAGATGGGGAAAAGGATACTTCAACTGTTAAAATGTTCATTTGCCAGCAGCTATTGGCCCTCAGTGATCAGTGGCTCTGTTTTTTTCACCCCTGCATCCCAGGACAACATTCCACCGGGCAAGGGAAAGACCCCACACAAAGCTGCGGGGGGAAATGATTATTTAAGGACACAATAAGCTACGTGCCTAAGCTTCAGACTTGCTATTGACTCAATTGGTTATATCCCCTATAGAATTTCACATTTTAATTAATAACAGAGAGAAAGGGAGGGGGGAGTATAAAACCTTAGGAGATTTCAAGCAATAATGGACTTTTACCCTATTAGCAGGTTTAATTTTCAGGAACTTTATCACCTCCCAAATCTGTCAGAGCTGTTTTTCTTTCCTTTCTTCTCTTGGATCAATTACAGGAAAGCGGTCTAGAAGGGTAACCAGGCCCAGCTGACTTGTACCTGGAGGCCAAGGCTTCATGTTCGGGGCAAACCCCAGGTGCTGGGAACTGGGCAAAGGCTTCCATCTTCACACTCATTATGACATGAGCCTCTTTAAAGCAGAATGCCCGCCAAGCCCCAAGTACGCATATCCGATAATGAAGACAAATGTCCCCTTGAAGTGAGTTCAAACTGTGGAATGCATTCTGCTATGGACTTTTACTGTCTTCTAATTAGGGTGACATTTGGTCAGTCTCGTTATACCTGGATCCAAACCAGAGACTTGGAAGTAAAGCCCAGCTATGCACTGTGCCCCCTTTCCAGGTTCTGTGAGTAGGGGTAGATAGTACCCCTTTTTGATAGTTTTCATCTTCACAGTCTAATGATTACTGAGGTTGTTACTAGTAAAAGATGCCACTAGAAAAGTGCTTTTTATATTCTGATCTATTTTTAAAATTTTTAAATTAAATTTATTGGAGTGACACTGGTTAATAGAATAATATAGGTTTCACGTGTACATCTCTGTGGGTGGTGGGCACAGTGATCTGTCTTTAAAAATGTGATGAAACTTGGCTCAACTCTCTCCTTTTCCTGAGCAAACTGAGGGGTGGATGCCGGAGTGGGCTCCTTCCTAGCTCTTCTTCCTCTAGGACCCTAGCTGAGAGAGCAGAGGTGGCAGACATCCAAGGAATGGAACCCTTTCCGTTGAGAGATGATTTACAGGAAAGAAGGAGCACAAAGCATTTAATTTGGTGAGCTTCCTTCTAGAGAACACAAATGACAGTATTTAAGTTTGTGGAAATAAATATTTAGGGCTTTCCTTTCTATGTGGAATCCCTTTATTCCATGGAATTCATGTGTCATAGGGCCCAGGTAGCAGATCTTCAGATATACCTGGGAAGCCTAAGAAAAGAGACAGGAAGTGAACTATGGAGCATATATTACAGTTCTGGGGGCTGGCAGCTTGGCATTCAGACTTCCATGTTCCTCCCCTCATGGCCCTTGAAGAGCATGTGTCAACTCTGGGCTCACCCTGCATTTAGTAGGGTAATTTGGCCAGCAGGCGTGCGGTCTGGGAAGCCGGCTCTGCCCTGGTACCTTCGCACCCCAGGGTTTTGTCTTTGCCGACCTTTGCACTGCCCCTCTCCTTCCCTATCCTGCTGCTTTTCTTTCTCTCCATAATGGGTGGGATTCAGCAGTATCCAAGGTCAATAAAAAATGCGCAGCGCACAGTGTATAAGGCAATAGGACATGGGTTACCTACCAATTCTTAAATTTCCAATTTATTAAGCAACATTCTCATTCATCTGTGCTCTTAACATGTTAATCATAATTATTTTAAGCTTCTGGTCTGATAATTCCAACACCCTACCATCGCCGTCTGATTCTAATGCTTGCTTTCTCTCCAAAGCGTGTACTTTGCCCCTTATTAGGTCTTGTAATTTTTTTGTTGAGAGCTGAACATAAGGTACTGGGTGAAAGGAACTTCGGCAAGTAGGTCTGTAGTGATGTGGTCGAGATGAGGGCCAGGGAAGATTCTCTAGTCCTAAGGCTAGGTCTCAGTTTTTTAGTCAACCTGTGCCCCTGGGCTGCACCCTTCACAAGTGCTTCTCAGTGCTGTTTGGTTTTCTTTTCATTTCACTCCTTTAGGCGAGACAGGATGGCTACAGTGAGCTGGAGTTGAGCCCTTTTTTTTTCTTTTCCCAGGTTGGAGACTGGAAGTGCAATATCTTTCAACATCATGCTGGTTCTGTCTTCCAAATCCTCCAGATTTCCTACATTATTCTGCCTCATATTTTTAAAAATGTGCACCATATATGGGTGGCACTAGACTGCCCATATTGATACAGTTGTATTTGTTCCTCACTTCCTTCTGTGTCACCAGTTACAGAAGTCTTCACTCATGACCTAGAAATGGTACCAGGTGTCTGTGTGATTGAGCAAAGCTAAGCGTAACTGAAAGTACAAGGAGAAGAAGAAGTGCCCAGTGGGACCCAGGCTGACCCTTGTGTAACGTGAGGATTTTATATTCTGCATTACCAACACCATCATCATTACGGCTTGTGGAGCACTTACCTGCGCGGTGTTAGAGACAGACTTTGGCTCTCAGGTTCCCTGTGGGTTTATGTACTTGAGTCCAAGTGTGAAAAACTTAAATACCTACATTGAGTCCAGGCAATAATGATTTCAGTCACGGTTTGGGAGAATCCTGGCCTTCACACCCTTGCTGGAGGGGCAGCGCTATTCAGCTAGAAAGGCTATGGTTCTGAAGGAAGGGAGGCTGGCTCTTGCCAGGCCATCAGGCTTTTCAACAGAAGCTATAACTACAGATTTTTTTAATGTTAAGTCTCTAAATTAGTTGATGAATCAAATCCTTTGATTATTCTTTTAATTGAGCAAAGCAAAACATACCTGTAGACTAGAGTCTCTTAGTGGGCCCCCTATCATGCATCCACTGTCTTAAGGTACTGTAGCAAAGATGTAAGTATTCCTCCCACTTGGACTATCAAAGAAAATGCTCTTTAAAGACTAATTTATTTCACCGTGTTGAAACAGTTAAATCAATCACCCTCTCCTCTTAAGCACTGTATGTAAGAATGGACTGTGTTTACCTAATCTCCAATTACATTGACAAAGAGCCACATCACTAGATAATAGTGCACTAACCAGTGGCTCATTCTGTGTAGATCTGCAAATGTTTATTTTAAAAATAGTAGGCAATCATCGTGCTATATATATTATAGTGGGTTAAGATTAGAAATAAAACACGGTCCTTTATTGATTACTTTATGCATATCACTATAGTGGAATATTATACAACTAAAAAAAGAATCAAGAAAGGTTTCCTGTTTGTTTTTTATATCCTGATATAAAACAATCTCCAAAATATAATGTCAAATGGGAAAAAGTGATGAACAATAAGTATGCTGAAATATGTATTAAAATGGGGAAGAAATACATATATTGGGGTTTTGTAGACATGGGAAAAAATCTCTAATACACAAAAAATTGATAAAACTGTTGCCCTGGACAGAAGGATTGGGAAGGTAGGGAGCAGAGCATAAGAGGAAGGCTTTCTGCATTTTGTATCAATAGAATTCCTAAATTAGGTTTAGCCTATTGTCGACCATGTGAATAAAATGGCAAAGGCAAGATATCCTTTTTAAAAATATCTATCCAGGTTCTTATGCTCACTGACCAAGTTATGTAACATGGAGGCAGACACAGAGGGACACATCGGAAGCACTTTCCCCTCCACACCAACAAACCCATGCATTTTAAAAAGTCAATAAATAAATAGAAAATTAACAGTATGCAAATGTATTTCAGAAGAAAAACTCTCCATGGCCCAGGCAGCTTTTGTTTGCAAGAAGCCAGCATCTTAAACAGTGAAGCAAATCCCAAATTGAATTTTCTTGGTCCCCAAAATGTTTTCTGGCTGCCCTGCTGGTGAGAGACCACAGCAGAAATCTCTTAGTTATTCACAAATTCTTCGTCTTTAAAAAAAAAAAAAGTTGTTGTGTTGTTGGTGTTGTTTCAAACACAAGAGCGGAGATGAACTCTAGAGCTCAGAAACTATTTTCATGCAAAACCAGGCAGCTCAGTACACAAATAAAGACCTAGCTGGGAACCTGAACAGAGCAACATAAATACATGCATCTGGTATAAATAAACAACAAGATACATTGTTTTATGATTAATGCCCAGCTCATGAATAAGTACACACAATGGAGATAGACATATTTAATTTTGTGTTGTAGAACATAATTAGAAATTATTAAACAAAGTCAGAACACAGTAGAGACTTCTCAAAATACATAGACCCTGGGTGCAGCCTGGGTGTATTTGGAACTGGTTTTGTCCAACATCAGTTTTTGTTTTTTTTTTACAAAAACAATCAAGTAAAACTACAACCATAGTGTTTCATTAAATGGTTCATGAGTGTCTCTCACTTTCTTTCACTTTTCCCACTTCCTTCTGGGAGTTTAATGCACTGTGATAAGATAAATATCTGCCTTTTAATGATGATCACACCATATTAAAATGTCTCACCCTGTTACCGATAATGCATGAGATTATGAAAGATGACAAAAAATAAAAGTCCCATTTTCTCCTTCCTCCTGATGCTGTTTGTTTACCTTTGGCATTTTTCTTGTTTAGACAGTGGAACAACAGCAGCTAATTTTACTGGATTTCTGTTTGTTCCACTTTAATTTCTCACAGAGAAGAAGTCTTATGAGTTTTTTTATTATTTATTTATTATTATCTTCTGAGATCAATGATCATAATTTTGTTTCATTAAACTTGACTGGATATATCAGTATAGCTTGCTTTAATCAACCAGAATAGGATTGGGGAAAACTCGGACAAATTGCCAGCATTCATTAAAGTAAAAGAGATCACCCAGGTTTGAGGTGTGGGGGCACAGCAGCGGATCACCCACCCTCCCTGCCAGATACAAGCAATTGTGTGTGGTCACTGACACGTGGGCAGCACTGTTCAAAGGATCAATGGGGTGATCTTTCTTCTAGTTCTAGTTCCTAAGGACTGCTCTGAATCAGAAGCAAGGTTGGAACTTTGGGCAGGCATTATTGTTAAATTTTAGGAGTAAACAGGTCAAGAAGAAGAAAGATGAAGAATAAACCAACACGCAAGTAGAAAGAATTCTACCACTAGATAATACAGGCCCCAAATGGCGTGATTCCCACCTTTGCTTGGCCAGCTGATAGAAAGCAAAGACAGGACTTTTGTCCTCAGAGAGAGTTGTCCCCTGCTCCACCTTTCTCTCTAAATAACCTTCGGCGCTGATTTATCTCCTTCTTAGAGACCAAAATGGCAACAATGCTGAATCTCTCCTTCCTGGCCTTTTCCTCTACTCCCCTACCAGCAACTTAACTCTTATTTGTTTTGAAAATTAGCCATTTAACAGGGTATTGCCTTTCCTGGCTGTTTGTTCTACTGACCTATGGGGGAGGCTGGAATTGGTGCTGCAAATGTGCTCCTCTCACAGGTCTGTTATTGCATTATTTCTTCGTGGGGGCTTCTGCATAATGACAGCAAATGCTGTTATAAATCCCACCGGAAGCCACCTCTCGGCTGAAGTCTAGAGGACACTTTGAGTGCATATCTCCCTCATCTGCCATTAGCACGCCTCCATGTTCTTCCCAATATATTAGAGGGCACGCTGAACAGGGACAAGGGCTACATGATCCAAATGGGGAGTGAATGATTTGACAAGAAGCCAACCAGCACTTCAAGCAAAACTACCATCAAAACACTTCCTTCACAACAAAGGTTGTATCAAAACCCTATTCCCCTAGCATATGAATTAGAAGAACAATTGTCTGATTATGATGAAAAAAAAGAGCATTACATTTTATGTTCAGCCATAATTGGTATTTATGACAATTTATGTAAACAGTAATGAAGCCTATGTGATTTTTGCGGGGAAATTGCATTATGACACCAATGATCGTTACTGTTAATTTTCCTGAAGATGATGGCAATCAGCAGGCATAGTTTCATTGTAAATAGGTTAATTTAAAATTCAAACACTGCTGGTATTTCAAAATGAGTTCACATTTGATTTCTAAAAGCTTTGGCCCAGTCTTTCTCAGTGACAAGATAAAAATGCATGGATGATATGTGTCAATACGTGGAACTTGTTCTTCAGGATTGTATATATATTTCTTCATATATATATATATATATATCTTAATAGTACACATCCTTTTCATTTTTGGTCTGTTTTTGTGCTACAAAACTGTGTTTCAAATAACTTACTACTGATATCACAAATTTGCTAGCTTTGTAGTATAGGTGAAAAGTGACATCCAGTATATTCTATTATTTGAAGGTTACCTAATCAAATGTTTAACAAGATATAAAAACATAAATGTACCTCTCTTTATTGACCGTGGGTTTCTGGCTAGTCACTGAGTTAAATTGGTGTCTACCAGTTCGTATTTTCAGACCACATTAACTGCTTAATAATTTTTTTTCTCCTTTTAAGGCGTATGTTTCCTAGAATTTAGATCAATTCCTGCCAACTTCTTCAGGCAAAGTGAAAGTGTCCAATTTTCACCCCTTGACACTAGAAAAAAATGGTAACTGCCTTAATATTCTCGCTTTTACATACACATATATGTGAGATATAAATATATACAGTGGAGCAAATGTACGTTTATAGTTGTTTGTTTCAGAAATAATACAATAATGAATAAATAATAATGTGAGAATAAAGTCTGCTTTGCATAATCACAACTGTAAACCTACTTTTGCCCCAACCTGAATAATATATGTATTATATGTAACAACAAATAGCATCACAAAAGGATTTGGAATTATAAGAAAAAAAGAAGAAACATTTTAAATGCTGTTCTGTTTCTACTTAAGCAACATTTAAGTGGTCCCCTAATATATATTCACAGCACTTGTAACTTTGATAATACAAAAACTATACCAATGTAAGTTACTAATTTTTATTAGAAAGTAAAATCCTGTGGACTATGTGCAGTGGTGCAATAGATTTTTCTGACAGTTAAAGTGAACCATGTCCATGTAGCTTTCCTCTCTCTCACGTTCTCTTTCTGTCTGTCTCTGTCTCTCTCTCTTTGCCTCCTTAAGGGCACCTTCTGGGTGGTCGATCAATGGCTCATAGTTGTTTTTTCTCATGAGAGAACATGTAAGCATGAATATGCAAAATATTATAATTTTGACTATATTAATCCTACCAGTTTGATCTTAAAAGTTTTGTTCTTGGTAGAGAGGTTATATTACTGTGCCCATCTTTATATATAAGTAGCATTTAATTGAAATGTCATTTGAAAACACATACCCAGTAGTTTTACCCTAGATTGCTCATTTAAAAGAATTGGGATTGGAAAACATATTTTAAGTAAGCAAATAACTAGAAGGGTGAAACAAATGCTTTCAAACTTAGATATTTATAGCCATGAATTTATATTGCTTTGAACTGAATATAATAAAATATCAATAATTTTATATGAACTAAAAGTACATTTATATGAATAGAAAATACACATATGGCTATATATACTTTATAATCTTAACCAAGTACTCATGCTTCCCTCAAGAGAGGGAAATAAAAGATGTTGAGAGTCTTGTTTTAGGTGTTTTCCATATATTTGTCTCACTATTCTTTTTTTAACTTCTTTCTTCATTTGAATAACTATTGTTAGCAGACATATAGTAGCCACGCTAACATTTTAAGGAGAAATTGCAGAAAGAAGTCTTAAAATTAATAAAATTATATATCTTTTTTAAATGTTCTGTGCATTAGATGAGGACTTTTATTTGAATTAATTCCTTTAGCAGGTATCCCTTCTATATGAGTTTATATTGAGAACTGCTGCTTTAAAATATAATCCCAATAAATAGGTATATTGCTGAATAGATTTTATTAACCATATTTTAGTCTGATCAGCAATTCTCAGCTAATGAGGCCAAATTCCTGTTTGGTTCCTGGGCGATCCCATTTATTGCCATCCCATTCCTCTATAGTCAGAGTAATTCCTAAATCCAGAGACACTCCTTAGTCAGAAAAAGTGACTTGCTTAACAAAACCCTTCCCCATATTTTAAAAACAGAATCAATGGAAGAAAATAAAACAAACTAAAATATATATCCTATAACTGAGAATTCAGTAGCATGGAATCTTCATTTTTTTATATGTATAGTGAGGGTAACTAGAGTCACTTCTTTACAGAACAGTTTTGCAGTAAAAACCTCAGGATTCCCCAACTTCTAAATTTTTTATAATCCCACATTTAATAGGGGTTAGCTATGTGACATCAGAATGAGGGGGAAATCAATTTAGTGAATGTAGTTAAAAAATGAAGGGTTGCAACCAAACTGACCTAATTATTTGGGGTGGAAATATTCATCTCAAGTTGATTCTTAAAAAAAAGAAAAAAATCATCTAAAGGAAAGTGTCAATGTCAGGCTAACGTAGAGAGTGATGACTGTGTTAGTTGACAGGACTTCCTTCTGCACCCTTAGGACTGACATTTAGTTTAGTTATAGGAGAGCATACATGGGTTCTGAATTGGGTTTACTAATATTAGTAAAGGCTATTATGATTCATTTTACAAACTACATCTCTAGTTTCAGTCAAAATATATTTAGAAGATTAAACGTAAATTGTGCCTGTAAAAAGGTCCTTTAACCAAGCCAAAACTCTCACAGAAGAGTATGGATCAACAAGAGAAGAAAGTATGAGATTAGTCTATAGTCATCCCTTTGATTAAAAAAACAAAAAAACAAAACCAAAAAAAAAATTGAACAAGCAAAAAAAGTCCCACTACTTATGCTATATAGAATAACAAGAGATATCTTTTCTATGTGACTTTGCTTGTGCAAGACATCACCTCCCATGCCTTTGAGTTTTTGTGGGCATTTAACTAGCATACTAAAGCTGTGGAAACATTTGACACCTGCACCATCCTACCTCCACAAGGTTCTTGTCTTCTTACATTATAGGCTGGACACTATGGCACATTTGGAAGAAACAGAAAAGTATCCATGAAGGTTTTTTATCTATGTATCTCCTAATGACTAGCCCATTTTTAGTATTTCAAAATGTTCACGGACTGTAGTTGATGAATTACAAAAATGTTAAAGGTTTGGGCTCATGAGAGGCCTTTAAAAATTCTACGCTTAGGTAGAAAAAAGATAAAATGCCACCAGTTACCACGGCCTCACCTTCTTGAAGGAGAATACATACATTCATTGCGTACAGCACACAGACAGGGCTACTGTCATTTTCTATAGATCATATCCACACTGTAGAGCTGATCCACCAGTTACTCACACTCCTAATTATGCTGGGGTAGGAGCATACCAGGAATGATGCAGACCTTAGGCTCTACGTTTCTAACGGAGAACAATGGCTGACAAACTGCCTGGTTTACCTCTGGTGTTTTTGATCTAAGAATAGGCAGAGAGTCTAATTCCACTTGTTGGTATCTTTTATCACTCTGGGTTGATGAGAAAGAAAAAGAATCACACTCAAAGAGCATTCTTTTATTTCTGAAAGAAACAGGAACTTGACCACAAAGATAACAGAGTTATAATTCTTTACCTTTTAGGGGAAACCTTTGGAGGATGGTTCCCATTCTGAAATTGTAAGCATTGCTTTTTTCTTTTGTACTCTATTAAGAATTGTGTATGAAACCTCTCAGAGTAGAAGGAGTCTACAGGTCAGCACAGCAGTTAGAAAGGTGATGAATGCAATTCATTTCACTGTTTGTTTTCTGGATGATAGCTGCCTCTTTCTCCTGGTGTTCCCATGTTTCTGGGGTGCTACACAATGAGTTCTCTGTCCTTTAAATAGGGGCAGAGCTGACACAGTGTAAACTAATAAATAGCACAATTGAAGCTTTCTCAGTCATGAAATACAATGGATTCATCTTAGTTATTGTATTCCTTCTCACAATTATCTTTTCTAAACAAAGAAAAGAGAAGTTATTTTGTGACTTTATTCTGACATTTATGGATTTTGTTTTAAATAGTGCAGCTTCTCTATACCTTTCATGAAGTACAAATATGAACCAAATGTGTATTATATTTGCTGGATTAGTTTTAAAACCTCCTACCTGAAACAAATGTCTAAATGTAACCCTTTATTTAGTAATCAGATTATTTCTGAAGCATTACTTTCATATTTTACTTTTATTTTTAAAAAGTGACAATTGAGTGAGAAAGAAATGGAGCATTTTCTACTTGAACACATGTCTTGAGATTTTTATAGAATTAACCCAATAAGGATGCCGAAAGTACTTCAAAGATGAAAAAACTTCTATCTAATCAATACACTAATTTCAGTTGTCTTTGCAATTAATATCTGTCAATCTACTCAAACAGATCCATATTGATCTCTAAGATTTGCAGAAAAACCACTAGGGAAAAAGAAACATCATGTCACTGTATGTCAATTGCACTCCTATTGACATTTTCTAAGTTCCAGAATGTCTAAGATAGGGACAAGTTAAACATTAGAATGCCCAGTCCAAGAAAAGGGGTATCATGATATTGATTTAATCAGAGAATATTTCCTTTGGAAATGTTAATTATAATTTTTCTTAATTGAATTCCTATGTATTTTCTAACTCCTTTTCTCAAATAGCCCTATTATAATGCTTGCTGATTTTACGATCAATATAGTTCTCAAAAAATTGGTGTAAGACTTTAACCCCTACTTGCTTTGCATCCTTCCTTACCCAGCTTAAATTCCATAGTCTGTCACTGCATTCATAGCACGCTCTCTCTCACCATAGTACCCTGCAGTAGGTTGTATAACGATTCAAAATATTTACTAACCCTCCCAATGTGATGAGTATATTTTTTCTTCCTCATTAACATCCAGTAAAATTTTTTATTTTTCTTTTGGTCAATGAATGAAAACTGAAGTGGCCTATAGCATTTCTAAGTGGAATCATGTGTGCGTGTATGTGTGTGTGCGAATAGAGAGAGAGAGTGCAATTATATATATTATACACACACACACGCACACACAAATAATTGTACTTTTTTCTTCAGCCATGAACTTAGCAATGTCATAGAGATAGCTGTCAACTGAGTGAAGAAATTCTGAAACACAGCCACTGCTGACCCATAGCAAACTAGTAAACTGAGCAAGAAATAATCCTTTGTTGTTGCAGAATCCCTAGCACGTAGGAGCTGTTGGATACTGAAGCAACCCTTAGCCCATGCTCACTGCTGCAAAAATTGATGCTAGAAGAGGACCTCTCTTATGATGTAATAAAATTCCTACAAGATGCAACACTGATCCCATGGAAACAAAGGTAAGGAAATAATTAATGAAGATATAAAAGTGTTTTTGAAATGGTCACACTTTTAGCTTGGAGATAAGAAATACACCAAGTGATCACAGACATGAACTAAGCTAATTCTGGGAACTAGAATTTTATTAACATGCTTTAGTTGCTATGGACTATATTTGACAAGTGACTGCAAGAAAGAGATGACTTAAGAAAAAACAAACTAAAGATGGTTGAGTACAAAAAGGAAGAAAAAGGGGGAACTAGAAAGTGTCCAGAAATTCAGGAGCTTCTAATATAGAAAGCTGCAACTACATGGCCATTTCTACCAATGCAAGAAAAACACTAAGTAAGACTTTGAAAAGCAAAACGTACTCATGACTAACTAAGAAGAGAGAGAAACAGTGAAAAAAGATTCATGGATACACCAACTGGTAAACAGAATTGTATAAAATCAAAGAGTTAAGAAACAAGTTTTTGTAAGGAGCAACCCCTTAAAGAAACATTATTTGAGTTGAAAATGACTACTGGGTCCCCTGACTTTCTAAAAGCAAGAAGCAGGACCAGAGTGCTTCTCCAACAACAATAAAAACTTTCCCCCAAAGAAAAGCGAATGAGGGAGAGACTTTATAGGCAACAAAGTCAGCTATCAAGACACTCCCAAAGCCCAGGGTAGTGGCCCCTCATAATTCTGCCCAACAAAATGTCATGACTGGTACAGAGCAGTGACACTCTGTGCCTCCACCTTTCCCCCTTGAATTGGGAATATTTATTTCAGTTGTCATGTCCCTGCCTCAGCAACATATATTCTACATGAGGGGGCTGGACAACTGGACTTTGGAGTCATAAATCTCCAAAGCCCAAAGAATCATAACTAATACAGCTATCACCCTGCAATCCTGGACTTGAGACTGACATTATGATTTGATGGGACTCTTGTGGTTCCTTCCTTGAGGTGGGGCAAGTAAGTAGTTTTTACTGAAAGAGACGATTGGGTTTAAATACATGTCCCACCATGCACTGTAGTTGTTTATATATCCATGTGAGTTTATGTTTGTCTTTCTCCTTGATGTCAGGCTTAATCAGGTGATTTGCTTTGGCAAATAATATGAGAGCAGAAGTGACATGCCACTGCTGAATGAAAGCTTTGAGAATACACTTCACCACAGTCTGTTTTATTTCTGTCACAATACTAGAAATTTCTCTAGTGGAAGCTGTCTCATAAGCCTGGATATTAGAATATTAACCAGTTATTATTTTAAGCCACTGAGTTATATACATTTTATTTTTAAGACTTTTTTCATTTTTAAAAATTTTTAATTACACTTTACATTCAATATTATTTTGTATTCGTTTCAGGTGTACAGCATAGTGGTTAGACAATCATATACTTTATAAAGTATTCCCTCTGATATTTCCAGTACCCACCTGGCACCATCCATAGTTATTACTATATTATTGACTATATTCCCTATACTGTACTTGACATCCCCATGACTATTTTGTAACCACTGATTTTTACTTCTCAGTCCCTTCACCTTTTCACCCAGTCCCCCAACCCTCCGCCTCCCTGGCAACCATCAGTCTGTTCTCTGTATCTATGAGTCTGTTTGTGCTTTGTTTGTTCATATTGTTCTTTAGGAACCTTAACTCTGAATTTATGAAGCTGTTGTCCTTCTCCTTGCCAGTTTTCACTTTGCTTTTCTGTACTAGAGAAAGGCAAACTATGCAATTTGTCATTCCTCTAAAATTCATGAACATCAACCTAAACTAGGTAATCAGTACTGTAGAAATAGCTTACTGTGGGATTCATTTTGTCACTCTTCATAACAACTGCTGTATTTTTTGCTTTGTTTTACTGTAGAAAAATAACCTTATTGAAATATAATTGGCATACACTCAACTTCACATAGCATGCACAAGTTAATGTTTTCACACATGTACACACTTTTGAAGCCATCACCACAGCCAAAACAATGAATAACTCATCATCCACAAAAGTTGCCTTGTAATCATGTGTAGTTTTTTCCCTCTTGCCCATCTCTCAATCTAATGGAGTCATGTATCTGCTTTCTTTTAACATAAATTAGTTTACATTGTCTAGTTTACATGAGTTTACATTGTCTAGAATATTATAGGTATTTAATTATACAATATGGAATCTTTTTTTATCTGGTTCCTTTTACTCAATTATTTAGAGATTTATTTATGTTGTAGTTATTTAATAGTGAATTCTTTTTTTATTACAGAATAGTATTCCATTGTACAGGTATATCACCATTTTTTCTCTATTCATTTGTTGATATTTGTGGGATTTTTCCCTCAGTTTTTGTTTTTAAAATGAAGTTACTGTAAACATTTAGATTTGTCTTTGGATGTATTTTTCTTTTTTTACTCTTGAGTAAATACAGAGGAATAGAATGGCTGACTGATATGGTAGATATGGATTTACCTTGTTAAGGAACTGTCAGAACTGTTTTTCAGCGTGGTTATAACAGTTGCACAATTTACATTCCCATCAGCATTGTATGAGAATGCCAGTTCCTCAATACCCTCTTTAATAGTTGGTATAGTCAGTTTTTCACTTTAGGTATTCTAGTAGGTATATATTGATACTTTCTTGTAGATGCAAGCTATGGATTTAAGTTCATTATTTTGTGTAATAATAGGTGATTATTCTACTATCATGTGTTGAAAGAGCTATCCATTTCCCACTCATTTGCTTCTGTAGTATGGCCAAAATTCTGCTGTTTTATATGTGTGGATCAATTTCTGGACTCTACATTTTTTTGGTCAGATGTTCTAGTTTTTTAATCTTGCTACCAATAATGCACTGTATTCATTACTGTAGCTTCATAATAAGCTTTGAAATCAAGTACTATAAGCCCTGCAATCTTGTTCTTCTTTATAAAATCAGCTTTGGTTATTCTGTACCCTTTTAATTTTTAATTATATTTTAGAAACAGTTTATTAGTTTCTAAGAAAAGAGTGTTGAGATTTTGTTGAATCTATGGGTCAATTTGGAAAGATTGATATTAAAATTATATTGTTTCGCAATCCATGAACAAGATATATCCCTCCATTAATTTAGGACTTTTAAAATTCTTGTTGATAGTATTTTCAAATTTTTAGTATGTGGTTTGCACATCTTTTATCAGATTTATTTCTAATGTTTTTGATGCTATTGTAAATGGTATTTTTATTTCAGTTTGTTTCTTCATTGCTAGAATGCAGAAATACAATTAAATTTTGTATATTAGACTTAGTTCCTGTAATCTTGCTAATTTCACACATTAAAGTTACTTTTAAGTATAATATCAGATTTTTACCACAGACAAACAACTTTCTGAAAACAAAGACATTTTTATTTCTTCTTTTCTAACTTGGGAATGCATTTTATTCTTTTTCTTGTCATATTGCACTGGATAGATTCTACTTGTCGAATAGATGTGGTATGGGAAGATATGTGTTTTTTTTTGTTCTTGATTGTTGAAAAAAAATAGTCTTTAACAAACAATCTTTAAATGATTTTAAAAGATCATTCGCTTTTAAACATTAAGCATAATGTTAAATGTAGGTTTTGTAGATACTCATCAAGTTGACAAAACTGTCTTCTATTCCTAGGATGCAGAGTTTTTATCAATAACATAGATTGAATTTTATCAAATACCTTTTTGCATATATTGAAATAACTATATATTTTCAGTTTGTTAATTTCTTGAATTAAATTTGTTTATTTTCCAATGTTAAAGCCTGAATTCCTAGGTAAACATCAATCAGTCATATTATGTTATTTTTATGTAATTTTGATTTGCTTTGCTAAAATTATGTTTAGAATTTTCTCATTTGCATTCATGAGGAATATTGCTCTATATTTTACTTTACTTATAATATCTTTGTCTGGTTTTACCCATAAGATAATAGTAGCCTCATAGAATAATTTACAATCAGTCCTTTCTCTTTATTTTTCTGGGAATTTCTGTAGAATTGCTATTATACCTACATCAAAAGTTCAGTAGAATTTGCCAATGAAATCTGGGCTTGGAGTGTCTTTGTGGCATAGTTTTAAAGTACAAATTCAATTTATTCAATAGAAATAGGGCTATTAGATTTAACTTCTTTTTTGTTTTTCGTGTGAACTTTGGTATCTAGTTCAAGGAATTTGCTCATTTCATCTACATTGTTGAAGGTATTGACTTAAAGTTGCTCATTATATTCCTGATCCTTTTAATAACTCTAGAATAATTTGCTGTCTGTGGCTACAAAAAAACACTAGAATAATTACTGATGTTCTATCTCTTATACCTGATATTGGTAATCTGTGTTTTTTCTAATTTTTCCTGGTTATTCTTATTAGAAGTGTATCACTTTTACTGATTCTTCTCAAAGAATCAGTCAGCTTGGATTTCACTGAATTCTCTATTGTTTTCTGCTTTCCACTTTATATTTCTGGTCTGATTTTATCATTTTACTTGTTCTGCTTATTTTTAATTTATTCTTCTTTTCTTGGTTCTTAAGAAGTTCATTAATTTGAGACCGTGACTTTGCTCTAATATAGACATTTAATACTATTTTAAAAGAGGTTTTTCCTGATTATAGAATTCTAGGTTGACTTTTCTTCCAGTGCTTTAAAGATGCTTCTCCCTCTCTTCCACTTTCATTGTTTCTGAAGAGAAATCACTGTCATTCTTTTTTATTTATCCTCTGTGTAGAAATTAACTTTTTCTTTGACAGTTTTTAAAAATTTGTTCCTTGTAAGTGCTATTAAAAAATTTGATTATCATATGTCTTGATGTAGTTTTCATGCTTCTTTTGCTTAGGGTTCACTGAGCTTTTTTAATTTGTGGCTTTATAATTTTCAACAAATTGGAGAAAATTATGCCCATTATTTCTTTTATTTCCCCTTCTCTTTTCTCTCCTAAGGGTATTCCGGTTACATATGTATTAGGCCACCTGAAGAGATCCTATAACTGACTAACTCTTTTTTTCAGTTTTTGATTATTTTTTCTTTCCATTTCATAGAAATATGTAATACAAACAATTAACATTTCTATTAAAGTATGCTTAATAACCTTGAGTAGTCTTATGTCTAATCTTCTGTTGCTCACCTAAGGGCCAATTTTGAGAGAAACACCATCTGACATCTTAAACTCAATCACCTTCCTCGATTATAAGAGTGTATTTCAATTTTTATGTTTATAACATAATATTTATCATAGCTTACATATAAGTTAGAGTTGTAATAGAAGGTGTTTCTGTACATACAAGTGTTTGAAATATGAGAGCTGAAATGACAGATGTTTTCTACTTGGACTCTGTTTTGCTTCTTGGGAGGAATTTTTTTATTGGTCTTCATGGGTCTTATGTCTATACTCAGGGAGAAACATGTGCTTGTTGCTTTTCAGAGCCATGTTAGACGTAGTCAGTTTGTAAAAGGTTTTTGGGGATGTGCAGCTTTCACAGTTCACAAATTTCATAGCCTAAGACTTGTTGTCATTATTTGTTTATTTTGTTTGCTTTTTCCTAATGACTCAAGAAGTTTTAAAATATCTTCAGTCCAGGCTTGTGGCTATTTTGTTAATATAATTTCCTCAAAATGTTAGTAGGCTTCTGATCTATTTGCTTTTTGAAAGTTGTATGTACTGTTACATGTTGGGAAGTGCTCTCTATGCAGCTATCACACTTGTGTACATCTTGCAACAAAAGTCATGGCATGCCATTGCTCCTGGAACATCTTTTCCAGGATGTTTGTATAGCAAAGAGCTTTGGAATTTAGAGAAAGTATCTAGCTCAGAAGCAAAAGGCAGATTTATTTAAAATCTTAAAATAGAGATGATATCTGTTTCCAGGCAGCAGTCAAGCAGGCTCACTACCCATTATAAAATATGTTGGTTCCCAGAGTTTAGGATCCTGTAATGTAATGCAACACATTTTGTGTACAGATGCTTTCATATTGCTCCATGGAAACTGGCCCAAAAGGAGCTGTTAAAAAAAAAAAGCCAAATCTTCAGCTATAACTATTGTTGTGAGTAAAAATTTCCTTGTCTTTGACCTGGGGTTCTTCTGCCAGAATTCATGAAACTGTGTCAAATTTTTAACTTCCAAGTAAGGTAGGACCACAGCCTCTTTACAGTTACTGATGGTACCTATGCCCAGCATTTTTCTACAACACATTTCTTATGCCCATTCATTTATTTGCTACATCATCCTCACACCTCTGTCTGTTAGTTTAATGGTGACTTAGATGATCTGAAATAAAAAGCTTATTATAAAAATAAAACTTTTATTTTACTTTCATCTTTGGTGCAGAGTTGAGTCATTTACTTCAGCTAAAAAGCCTTACTGTGCCATGTTGACTTTCAATCTTTCTTTTTTCTCTTTGGAGTCCAGAGATATTGGCTATTCCAATTCTTTAAGGAGGGTAATTATCTGTGTATCTTTTTTCAATTCTGTTTGAAAATCAGTGAATTTTTGCTTTGCTTGAACTCATTTTACTTATAACATCTTATTAAAGGCAGACAATAATGACCATGTCACACTGGTTATCTGGTTTTTTTAACCACTGGTCTTATAGTTATAGTCTTAATGCACACATTGTCTTCTTCTAAGTTATTGCAAAGACAGTTTTACCAAATGTTTTGCCACTGCACAGCATGGATATCTATCTATGTAGCCAGTGGAAACTTTCTCTCACTTCCCATTACTCAAGCGCCCAACTACTAATGCATCAACACACATTTTATTAGTCTTATTTTTCTTTTGTGGCAACCACTTACTTGAAGGTCCAAATTTATATAATTTCTAGGTATTATTAACTACTGACTTATTCTAGCTAAAAAATGTATAACACATTATTTCTCATTAATATGAGTTCCAAGTAAATGTTTTAACCTGAAGATGACCTTTCTCCAGGCAGTGATTCAAGGACCCAGGCTCATTCCACTTTATCACCATAGTATTTTCAATACATGACTTCCAAAATCACTATGTCATCTATATTAATATGGTAAATATTGAGAAATCATCAAAAATCTCAACATGCATGGGAGACTTTTATGGGCCAGAACTGGAAGCTGTGTGTGTTGCTTTCAATTTTATTATATGGGCTATCTTACTGCAAGAGAATATGGAAAACATAGTCTAGCTATTAATCCAGTAAGAAGTTTACCAATCTCTTCAACAACATGCGTGTACAAGGTCTGTCCAGAAAGTGTCCAGTCACACGCTATGAAAAATAGAGACATTTATTGAAAAGGATACAAGATACAAGAAACATTGTACATAGGACAATAACACCTGAGTCCCATTCCAAGTAGGCACCTTGGGACCTCACACACCTCCCGGTCACCATCATATTTTTCTGAACCTCATCAATGGCCTGAAATCTCTTCCCTTTCAAGTGTGATTTTATGGTTTGTTTTTGGAAAAACCAGAAGTCACAGGGTGCCAGATCTGGGCTGTATGGGGCTGAGTCACTGGGTGATTTGATATGTCACCAAAATCTCTGCAGGAGATGTGATGCATGAGCTGAAGCATTGTCAAAATGAAGCTACCAATCGGCAGTTGCCCACGGCTTCTGAATCATGCAAATAGTTTCCACAGAGGAATGTTCAAGCTTAACAAAAAATGTGATTCAGATTTCTTGCTCTACTCATTTAGTCATTTTGAATACAACAGCCAACAGTACACATGCTCACTCAATGACCTCTACCATCCCCACTGACTAGTACAGTGAAGTTGTCTTTGTTCACACATGTGCATTCCAGTCCACTCTCCTTGGCTGCCAGGTTACACAGATGTCACACAAATTATTTGCATTGTATTAACAATGGTTAGATGTTTTCCAGATAGGCCTCATATATTTGTTGGTATGGCTGTTAAATATTTCTATCCATAACTAGATCATAAGTTGCACAAAGATAATTTTATGTTTGTTTTGTTCATATGCATGTTCAATAAAATATTTGTTAAAGAAATGAATGAAAATATTAAGAAGATTTAATATGACCACATACTTTGTGATAGTAAACAGAGGCTACAGACTAATTTACTTTCTCATTTCATATAGTTCCAAAGTTTAGGAAAGATTGTAAAACCTAGCTCTGTAGGCTACTCTTTCAATGTTCCAGGATATTTTATAAATATTCATCAAAAAGTTTTATTGTTTAAAATTGCATTTATATGCATATCAGCTTTTAGAAATACAACAATGTGAAAATATTTGCATATTAAAAGTGCAGGTTTTATATACAAAGGGTTTAATCTTTTTTGTTGTTGTTTTTTTAAAAAACATATTTTATTGATTATGCTATTACAGTTGTCCCATTTTTTCTCTCCCCTTTATTCTCCCCTATGCTGCACTGCTCTCCCATCAGCATTCCCCCTCTTAGTTCATGTCCATGGATTGTACATATAAGTTCTTTGGTTTCTCCATTTTCTATACTGTTCTTAACCTCTCCCTGTCTATTTTGCACCTACCATTTATGCTTCTTATTCCCTGTACCTTTTCCCCCATTCTCCACCCTCCCCTTCCCTGCTGATAACCCTCCATGTGATCACCATTTCTGTGATTTTGTTCCTGTTCTAGTTGTTTGCTTACTTTGTTTTTGTTTTAGTTTTTCTGGGTTCAGTTGTTGATAGTTTTAAGTTTGTTGTTATTTTACTCTTCAAATTTTTGATCATCTTCTTTTTCTTAGATAAGTCTCCTTAACATTCCATTTAATAAGGGCATGGTGATGATGAACTCCTTTAACTTGACCTTATCTGGGAAGTACTTTATCTGCCCTTCCATTCTAAATGATAGCTTTGCTGGATAGAGTATTCTTGGATGTAGACCCTTGTCTTTCATGATTTGGAATATTTCTTTCCAGCCCCTTCTTGCCTGTTAGGTTTCTTTAGCAAAATCAGCTGATAGTCTTAAGAGAACTCCTTTGTAGGTTACTGTCTCCTTTTCTCTTGCTACTTTTAAGATCCTCTCTTTATCTTTAATGCTGGGTAATGTAATTATGATGTGCTTCGGTGTGTGCTTGGGTCCAACTTCTTTGGGACTCTGAGCTCCCTGAACTTCCTGGAAGTCTATTTCCTTTGCTTGATTGTGGAAGTTCTCCTTCCTTGTTTTTTTGAATAAGTTTTCAATACCTTGCTCTTCCTCTTCTCCTTCTGGCACTGCTATGATTTGGATGTTGGAACATTTAAAGTTGTCCCAGAGGTTCCTTAGCCTCTACTCATTTTTTTGAATTCTTGTTTCTTCATTCTGTTCTGGTTGAATATTTATTGCTTCCTTCTGCTCCAAATTGTTGATATGAGTCCCAGTTTCCTTCCCTTCACTGCTGGTTCCCTATATATTTTTCTTTATTTCACTTTGCATAGCCTTCACTTTTTCCTCTGTTTTGTGATCATACTCCACCAATTCTGTGAGCATCCAGTTTACCAGTGTTTTGAACTCTGCATCTGTTAGGTTGGCTATCTCTTCATCGCTTAGCTCTATTTTTGGAGCTTTGTTCTCTTCTTTCGATTGGGCCATATTTTTTTTTGTCTCCAAAAAAATTGCCAGGGCAGAGCAACCCACATCACTCCCTTGTGGCGCTGTCTGTGGGGGAGAGGTTTGAGAGGGAACAGTGCTGCTTGATCGGCTCTTGGCAGGCTTACAGTCACTTCTGCTGCTACTCACAAGCGTATTGGGCCCTTCTGATGCTGATACCCAGGTTGGTGAGTTTGTGTACATTCTAGGACCCTGTGGGTCTTTCAAACAAGCTCTTCTGTGAGACTAGCAGTTTCTCCCACTGCCTCAACCCCCACAGGTTTTTACAGGTAGAGGTTTTGAGACTTTCTTTCCCTGCCCTGGAATCCTCCGCCGCATGGTCTCTCTCACTCCCCAGTTGTTCCTCCCAGTTTATCAGCACACAAATGTGGGACCACCCAGTTTGCCAGCTGCTGCCTTGCCATGTGTTCTCTCTGTCCCGGCTGCCCATCTCTGCCCCTCCTACGGGTCTGAATGGATGTTTCTTCTTTAACTCCTTGGTTGTCAGACTTCCATACAGTTTGATTTTCTGGCAGTTCTGGTTAGTTTTTGTTTTTAAATTTGTTGATGTCCTTCATTTGGTTGTGCGAGGAGACAAAGTGTATCTTCCTATGCCTCCATCTTGGCCAGAAGTCACAAAGGGTTTAATCTTCAACTTGGGTAGATTATGTCTCAGATTCTAGCTCCCCTAATGTGTATGAGGATGTGCTGTGCCCAAATACCTAAACACCATCGTGAAAAGTCAGTTTTCACCCAATTTTTTCCAAGTTGTACCAACTGTTTAGCCCAGGAATGACAGACCATCTTAAAACTTTTTTCTGTCATCAACCTTTCCCTTTAACATCAGGCTGGCTTTATATGTACATATGGGGTTTATTTCCTGCAATATATAACCTTTTAATATATTAAAGAGTTTTCCATAGGTGGAGGTAGTATGTTTATTTTGGTATTTGACAAAACAGTCCTCCAAAGACAATGTCACCTCCTGGCCACTGTAGCCACAGTAGTTATACTGATATGAAAAATTGTGTGTGCTTGGTATGTTTTGAACATTAGTTAAGAGCAGTGATGTATTTTCACAACAAGAAAAGGGTGATGAGAAAGCCTGGAAGATAGTTCAGACTGAAGATTGTGGAGCACTGTCTACATTTCTTTCTGACAAGGTCGACTTCAAGGGTGACATTAACAACTTGTTCTCCATCTAATGACACATTTAGATTAGAATTTGCAGTGTACACAGCCTCCATTTTTTTCTCATACTCATTGCCAGATAAGATGCTTGATAGGTATCGCCACAGTAACCTTTCAGAATTCATTTATTTAGATGAACCAAAATAATGAAATGCCAAATGAATTAAGAACGATATTTTTTACACTAACTGAAAACAATTTAAATAGTCCATATGCATAAGCTCTGTGGCATGAATGATCTTTTCATTTCATGGTTTACAAAAATGAAGAATTTGTTAGTTACCATTGCTGTATTTTTGTGTATAGAAGGAGAGAGAAATGACTGCGTACAGGGAATTTACAGCTACCCTTTTCCCTAGGAGTCTCATTAGACCCACCGTAGCTAGCAATACAATAAGAACTCACAACTGGAAGGTTGGTTTAAATTTCTAATGTTTAAAAAAGTAAAATTATAGAAAGTTATATTATTCTTTGGTTTTTTTTCCTTTGAAAATTTTTAGCTTAGATTTCAGGAACATGTAAAGTAAAAACAAGGTAAATAGTTCCAAATTCTTGCATCCTTGTGATTTGTGCAAACACACACACACCAAAACAAAGAAACAAAGAATCCTAAGGTATGATTGTTTGCACCTTTTTCCTTCTACTCTGTTCTGCCCCAGTCCCCTTTCCCTCATGTATCCTACCTACCCAAGATAGAGAGCAACTCAGCAGCTACCTGCCACCTGTTTTCTGGCACAGGGTCCTCCTCTATGAAAGCTCCTACAAACGTATTCTGTGTATACTTCCTCTTGGTTAAGTCTCAGTAAGTGTACCATGGATTTGAGCACCTTGTATAGACCTTAAATTGCTTCACATGTATGTGTTTTTAAAATCTCACATAGATTTCCTTAAGCAGGTACTGTGGAATAACTTTCATTTAAATCCCCCATAGCAGTTAATACAATGTTACATGCACGGCAAGCATTCAATAAAGAGATACCAGATTGGATAAGTTAAATAGAATTGCTATTTATGACCCTGAAATTGTTTGCCTATTGACAAGAGGACTGGAATAAATGAAACCGGATATTTGTTGAAGGGTTGCTGAATACCATTTTGTCTAACTTTCCACTTGTTCAAGATGGCTCCTGGAGTTCTTTCATGTTCAGTTGATAACTAACGGGGGACCACAACAAAGAAGCATGGGCAGATGAAATGCCATACTCATAATCATGTGTAAATGTCAACAGAGTTCATGTTTAAAAAAAAAAAACACCTTTTAATGTGAGACTGGGCATCGGGCCATGCTTCCTCATGTACCATCTGTCACGTCACCTTTGAAGTCCTACTAAATCCTCATCCTTTGAAGTTGGACACTCATCCCTCTACACAAAGAAAGCTGCTACATGCATCAGTAGTAAGGAGATGAAAGAGTGTGCCTTAGCTATGCTGAATATATTGTCGATGTTTTAATTTAAAGAGCTAATATTCACCTTTGACACAGAAAATTTGCCTTAGGTTACAGTTCCCCTTGAACTGTATTTGGGAGCACATCAATAAAACCTTTACAGGTATTTTCTCCTTATGGAATTGTTTCAATTTTAAACTAGTCTTATAGATGTTTATATAATATAATAGCAACTGTGATTAACAGTATTAAAAAAATCAGTAAAGCTGGGAAAAAAAAACCTCTCTCCTTGACCAAATTTTAGAAAATCTCCTTCAAGCCCTCTTTTCAACTAGGCCTTATCCTTGGGTCCTATCTTCCAACTAGTGTGTAGAGTTTTAGCAAGAATCTTGCTAAGTCAGTTCAGTGAAGGTTCTCCACTCTTGATATCTGATCACACTCAGCATCTACCTGGTCAAATCCTAATCTCACCCTAGATATCTGATGATCCACCTTGTCTTTGGCAAGAACCTTATTAAATCTATTTATTAAGAATCCGTTTACCTTTGATGACTCCTCTTAGTAATTTTCCATCCATTGACCCCCTCATTCTACTTGGTTATAAGACCCAACGTATCTCTGCTGTATTTAGAATTGGACCCAGTTCTATATTGGCCTCCTTTTTCCCCTATTGCAATAGTTTCTAATACAATCTGTTTGTACCACTTCTGGTTCTATTTCCCTTTAACAAAGCAACTACTTCCATTGTATAGATCAAATGGCTGAAGACAGATATGGTGTGCTCTTTGTAGTGGATTAACATAAGGCAGGATCTCCTTCTATACAGTTGTATCTATGATACTAAAATTGCTTCAATTTTTAGGATAAAATTAGGTTTTCAAAGAAAATAGTGTGTTCTGTATATTTTATTTTTCTACCAGAAGAGGGACTGCCAGTCAGAATACATTTTATGGGGTACCTGCAGTGCATTGTGCAATGTGCCTGGGTACAAAAAATTAAATACAAGAAAATCTAGTCCACCTATGATACTTTGCCCTGCGATAAAGCAAATTAATAAACATATAAATAAAATATGTAATGTAGAGGTACAATGGAAGGTATGACATACCCTAATGTCACTTTTAGGTAGGGTTTGAAATACAGCATTTTGGAGGTGGTGTCATATAAGGTAAAGTATCAGGTAAGTAGAATTAACCATTAAAAGTGGAGTGGTGATTAGAGAGAACAAAAAGGGAAGGGGGAGATGAAATTAAGGATATTCTAGACACAGGGGCAGCAAAAGGAAGCATGAGTGTAAGAGAAATATAAGCTGAAGTGTCTCAAAGTATAATCTTTGGACACATCTTGGATCAGAATGACCTGTGTTGGTGAGAAATGCACATTTTCAAGTTGTCCTTAAAACCACGAAAGGAACCTCTCTAACCATTATTTAAAAATAAGACTTTTACATGTGCTTTCTGTTTTATAAAAATTAAGTTTAAATCATTGGCTTAAGACGCAGAAAGTTCATGCTTGCCCTCAATTCAACTCAAAATAAATAAAGAACTAGGTGATTAAGATGATTTTTTAGGGTATAGGAACTTCTTTTAAAAAAGAAAGTGATTATCTATAAAGAATGGTAGAAATATGGAGGACTAGGAACCTTGAAAGAAGAAGGGGGAAATGCTTCTGCAAATGTAGCTCTGAAAGTGTTGCTGAGCCACCAAGAAAGCAAAAGGGATCTCTGAGGAAAAATAATTAAAATTTAAAATCTCAGTAAGGAAATAAGTGATAATGGCTGGAAGGAAGAAGAGATTATAGGCAAAGGAGACAATAAGCCTAATGTCAGTGACACTAGTTCTGGGGTCCACAGAAAAAGTTTCTGTCTTCCATGATGTTAAAGAGCTGATTTTGTGGTGAAAAATTAAACTGGTCTACTAAAAAGGAATAAACATAGTGGCAGGTCCAGTGTCACACCATGGGTCCTGACAGAACACAAAGCAAAGGTTTCTGAAGTAATATGTCCAGCATCACACAGATTAATTTCAATAAAATATAATTACCAACTCAGAATCACCAAGCATATAAGTCATCAGCAATAATAGCTATAAAATAATAATGATTATAGAACCAGTTTAGACTATACAGACTGAAGATATTGGAATAAATTATAAATTAATTATGTATGAGAGATTTATAGAAAAAATATGAAATTAAAGAATTCCACAAATATTATATCTTTTTAACCTTGTGGTATAGTTTCAATTCCTAGACAACTCTGTAAGCAAATCAAAAGATTAGGTATAAAAATTTATAAAATACAGAAGTGAATCTCTCATAAATAAAAAATAAAGTATTTACATAATATACTACAATTGATATACAGAAAAAATAACATTGAGAAGAGAATTTAGCAAAACAGCTAGATATGAGTTCAATTACACAGCTAATTGATACTTTAATATATGTTTAACAAATTAACTTCAATGTATTGGTATTGTTTACAATGTATTTTTAAAAATAGAGTCATAAATCTAGGAATACATTTATCATAACGTGTGCATGGGTCTTCAAAGAGGTATTTTAAAATTTGATAGAAAATAGTTGGAGAAGACTGAAAGAAATAGAAAGGTATAACATGGCTACATTAACATAATTCTAATCAAAATACCAAGAATCCTATAATACACTTGCTAAGCCTTTTCTAATATATATGTGTAAGAACAAAGTCCCATCAATAGCCAAGACACAATGAGGAAAAAATTGTTTTGTTTTGGGCAGCAAATTATGTTCAGAGACCGTGTTTGTCAATTTATTTAACACAAGTTCACTGTAGGAATTTCACAAGCCAATAGCATGCAAGATAATGTCTCTTAATAAGCCAATAAAAAATATAACATACTCCAAAGCAATAATAGATTAATTACACTGTTGTTCCAGGCAAGAGGAGATAAAAGAAATAAAGTCCCAATTTAGTTGAGGTGTTTGTTTTCTACAAGATTGGGTCTCCAGAGAGATGACTTAACTAACTGCTAGCTGACTTTCAGCTGCCAGGGCAAAAACAGAAGTCCCCTGTTGCTAGAGCACATTGCTTAGGAATTGATGGTGCCTAAGACATTCTTCTTCTCAGGTCTTGCTCAGCTCTCACCAGTGCCACTGCCAGTAGGAGTTGCCGTTACCACAGCGGCATCTAATTCCCTAATGGTCTTCACAGAGCTTTTTAGATCAGCAAAGGTTTGACATGCCCAGACAGAACACTCTTGAATAGGTCCTCACAAACTCTTGTTATTTATAGTCTAAATGTCCCCTGGCCATAGTAGCTGCTCCCCACATTCCTACAGGTAAGTCTCCAGCAATTCCCCTCAGCAGCTGAGCTACTGAGTTCTTATAATTGACAACAAATGAGAGGATAACATCCTGACACAACTACTTCATGTTTATATCAAAACAACTTTACTTCTAAAAACAACTTTTCTTTTTGTTTTTACCATAAACCCATTACTATAGAAAAGAAATGCATAGACATTTCAGAAAAGAGAAAAAATTAAGTTAGACAATAAATATACCAAAATGTAGCATTTTTTACCCACAAACCCACACGAATTTTATGTGAAACTATCCAAAATTTATGAGAATGTGGAGCAATGAAAGCACCTTCCACTGTGGCTTGTGTCAGTGTTAATACAACACCTTGGGGAAACCATTCAGTGCTCTCCTGTAAAGTCATACCCGTGCATGAATATTACCCATCAGTTCCACTCTAGGTGCATACTAGAGCCTCTTCCACCTACACACACGAGATACACACAGGAATATTTATTCTGTAATATGAACAACGGCAGCATAACAATACAAAAACATGAGAACCACCAAAGTATTCATAAGAGCATGGATGTTTCCTCAATATTTATTACTCAATACTATAAAGCATAGAAAATGTGTAAACAAAAACAACTCCCAAGTGCAATAAACAATTAGAGACACATTTTGAAACAAATCACAGACAGTATAGAATCAACAGGTTTAATCATTTGATACAAGGGTTTTGTGGGGCTAGGGGTCCTCATAGTCTCTAATGAATTCAGTAAAAAGTCATGAAGTGTAGGCTTTGTATAAAGCTTAGATCTTGATTCCTAAGCACACTGGCAGATTTGATCCTCCCTTAGTGGTCTGGTGAGACCTAGTCAACACAGATTTTCTGACAAATAAGTTCCCTTAAAATGAAGACCAAAATAGCTTGTGTAACATGAACAGAACCGAATTGTCTGACCAGATAATGATCTCCTATGGTTAGTGAAAATAAGTATCAAGATGAAGCAGACACATTTATTTTCAAGGCGGGAGACTATTTTTCAATCACAATATCCAATTTTATTTTCATTAATGTTATTAGAAGAGAACAACTTATGGCCAAAAATAAAAAGTAAACAAATATAATTAACAAGATCCCCATGTTGTTGAGCTCAGTGGGCTTCTTCTGATTTAGGGGTTAATGTTCCTAGCTGATAACCTTCCTAGTTAGCCAAAGTAGAATTAGAAAAGTCTTATAGTTTTCAACAAATTTTACATTTATATTTTTCATCAGCTTGGTGCTCAAAGACTCCTTTTCTTTAAGATGTTTAGAAGTAGATTTTAATAACTCTGTACTCCCATTAACTGATAATGGTCAGTTTTCACTTGTGCCTTACTGGGGAGACAAAATTTATTTGCCCATTGAGAGATAGGCAAACAATTGGAGGTGATTAGACAGTCAACCGAAAAATACTGTTTTAAACTCTATTTTGAGTTTGTTACCCTTCCTTTTGTTTTGTCTCAAATACTGGTCAATTACTTCAACTTTTCACTTCCATGCCTGCATAGATAGAGCCTTTGATAACAGACTCCCAGAAATGCTGAGCAATTCTGAAATATACCACAAAACTGTAAGTGTGGTCTTTCTCTGACACAGGTAAATGTTATGCAAAAAGGTATTTTTATTCAGATCTCTTTATCTCACTAGTGTTTATCCATTGTTAGCGAAGGCTGTGAAATTTGGGAATTTAGAAACGGAGGTTTCTAAAAATCCCCATCAGTGTGCCACAGTTCTCAGTGTATTATTTTTTGTGAGGCATGTGATGCAATACATAAGCAATACTTCCCATCCTCAAAGAAGATTCTCTATCAGCCCCTATTTGAAGAGATGTAATTATCCAACTCTCACACACCATGTTTAATTGCACAATTCTAGGGAACAGTTCTTAATGAATCACTATATCCTTAACTTTTGAATTTCTTTTCAGGTCTTTTACGTTCTTTTCGTGTATCTCTGTATTCGTTGGGCTTTCATCAATAAGCGGAATCCTGGTGCACCATGGCGTTGGTGTATAAACTTATTTTCCTAGTGTTAATAACATACCCTTGCTATATCTCACTCTTGTCCTTACTTGTGATTCATGTATGTTTGACCATGTTTTTCTCTGAATTCTGAATGATCTTTTTCCATCCTTCAAGTCAAATCCATCCCTCAGGTTTAACTTGATTTTCACCTTCTTCATGTAAATCCTCTTACTTCTCATCCCTTGCCACCTCTCTCTTGGCCTATGGTGTTGATTTCACACTGTTGGCAGATGCAGGATGTGCTAGTACCTGATCTCACTAATGAAATTAGAACTGCCTCAAAAGTCGGTATTAACTGAATACTCTGCTCTGTAGAGCTCATAGCATCTAACTGGGATATGGCCACATGTTGGGACACACTGAGTTGAGGGATTGAATTGAATGCAAATGAATAAAATGTAATTGAATTGAATGGAAACATTGATTTTCCACAATAGTTTTCAAGTTGTGTTTTCCAGATTTCATTTTCTAGAGTTATAATGCCTTTTACACAAGAAACTGTATTTTCTTACTAGTTGATCTCATGAGTGATTTTTGAATTGATTCCTTTACCATAGGATCAACATCCCTAGAGAAATCCATAGCCAGTGAATAAAGCAAAACAAGAAAATATTTACATTGAGTAGAAAATCTCCTTTAGTTCAACGTCTGTGCATTATATGAGATTTGGAAGTTAGCTAGTCTATCTATTTCTCTGATACTAACTTGAAATGACCTTCTCATAGAATACCGGTTATTCAATGCCTGTTTGATGATCTCCATCTCCCTAATATAGAGCCTCTGATCTTTCAACCTTGAATGTAACTGAAAGCCAAAGGGAATACTCCAGCTCTTGAAAGCTTTCAGTAACTGATTTCTAATATTATTATCTTAGGGTGCTTTCTTGGAATTCCTTTCATCTAAGGCTCTTTACAATGCAGTGTATACTCATTACTGTTATGAATAGAACAGCCACCATGCCATCATGCAATACTTTTCAATCCTTTTTTTTTTCTATGCCCATGTCATTTCTTTTCATTACTCCTACCTATTTTTTCTCTTTTCTCTTGTTCCTTTCTTATTTCATTTTTTTTATTTTTATGTTTTTACAGTGGTTCCTTCTTTTTCTCCCTTTCCCTACCTCTATTTAGCCCCAACTTCTTCCCCAGGCCTATCCCCGCCCTACTCACTTTTCTTCTTTCTCTCTGTCCCTCCCTCATCTTTGTGTTTGAATCTGTAAGAAAAAAAAATACTTGTAATTATATTAATGTGCAGGGATATGTAGAAGGATCAGAAATATTAGGGTTCCCTTTCTCTGGAATCTTAAACTATACTACTCCTATGGGCAGTTAACTTACTTTTTCAGGGTTTTAGCTTTTCCTGTAATTATAATTGAATTTCATGATCTCTACTGTCATATTTATGTCTAATGGTTCATTGAGTGTAAGTTGCCTCCTGGTTTAGGATAGATCTTAAAGAAGGATTTGCCCTTGGGAAACCTGAAAACTTGGTAGAATTTATTTTTAAAGACCCCTCTTCCATTTCTGTTCCTGGCTCTTGTTCTGAAATCATTGTCATAAAAGTGATGCCTGCTTGCTTTTTAATCCTGCTGAAGGGCCCATATGTTACCACTGAAGCAGGACTCACTGCCTCTGAACAACTAGTCTCCATCCTAATAATCCTATCTTTTATTTCTCAACAGTTCTAGAAATTTGTTAATCTAAAAAAAATCTAATTTATGATAAACTAATAAAATGCAAATTGCCATGGAAAAAGTTACAAGTCAAAGTATTACCAACCAAGCAGAGGGGAGCTGGGCAGATGACATGAATTTCCCTAAGATCCCAGTCCCAGCTGGTGAATTTTCAGGTTTTGTGTTAGATCTGTAGGGGAGATAGTTTGGCTAACAAGGGTCCTCCCCTGAGACCACTAACCCTTTCTTCCCCTAACAGATCTAACGGGCACGTTGCTACTGTAGTCATTGCTGAAAGTGCTATAGGATCTTTAATGCTTGCAGGGAAGACTGAAGGGCATGGTGCTCCCAAAACCCTGAGAGTCCCTGAAAGGAGATATTGAAGTCAACTTTCCCCAGCTGAGAGATGTGCTTTTCAAAAATTTTAATTGAATTTATTAGGGTGACATGGGTTAATGAAATTATATAGGTTTCAGGTATACAATTCTGTAATACATCATGTGTATATCGCATTGTGTGTTCACTACCCAAAGTCAAGTCTGTTTCCATCACCATTTTTCCCCCCTCCTTTATACTCTTCTACTTCCCCCACCCACTTTCCCTCTGGCAACCACAATACTGTTGTCTATGAGTTTGTTTTTTTTTTCCTTTTGTTTAATCCTTTATTTGTTGGGTAGTTTAGTGCATGAGCTTTGTAGACAGATCTGGGTACAGATCAGGCAGCAATAGCTCCAGGAGTGGCTTGGAGCTGTGAAAATTCCCAAATCTCTATCAATTCTTTTCTCATAATGAAAGCAAACCCAAATAAAAATACAAACTAAGTAAAATCAGTATCGTTATGAAAATGCAGTTTTAAGACACAGGCACCAGTACAGCATTCCAACCAGATGATCTCTGTCCTATATAAATTCATGGAGCCATTATTAACACCTATGCTTTAATTCACTGCAATGTCCCATTCAACATTCATATTCTGGAACCTTGCTACTTCAGTGGGAAAATTGCCAACACCAGCACTTCCTTGGAGGCTTTCTCTGAAGCAGGGAGAGGGTACTCTGACTATAGTTATAGAGAATTGCCACTCCTCCCAGAAGCCCTCAATTAATGACTGGGCAGAACTGGTATATACATATCCCAGCCCTCTCTCACCTGGATTGGGATAAATCTGAGAGATACTGTCTGTGTTTTCCAAAAGTTTCCCCACAAGATAAAGCTCTGGTCAATGATTGTGATAATCTACTTGATAATGCACCAAATATTGGCCACCAACACTTCTCCTTTTCAATCCCCTTCCATATTGCTGTTCCCTGTCCTTCCCAATGGACTGCTTTTACTCAAGCCTTGACCAGAGTCTTCTTACAAGGCAACCCAAACTAAGACAGCCTGGTTTTGCCAGTTATCAGGAGTAAGCCCTTGAGATAGTAATTTTCAGCCTCCATTTCCTTATCTTCAAACTGGAAGTAATAATAAACATGCCTCATAGATTATTTTTTGAGTACTTACTATAATTAGACCAATAAATCATTTAGCATTATGGATATCAAGTATATTCTAAGAGCCAGTAAATGTTAGATCAAATGGTAATCATTACTGTTATCCCTCTCATGATTAGAAATGTGGCATAGCAAACTTAGTGAGGGCATTCAGAAGTACACGTGAAATATGTGCACATGTAATATGAACCACCACTATGCTGTCAACAGCTACAGGTTTTTTTACTCATATGACCCATGCTCACAGCCCAGTGAACATGTTTGAGATGAGATTTTTCTATGCACTCCCAACTATACGGAGCAAGGTATCAGCAGGTTGTATCCTTTCACCAAGGCTGCATAGGAAGTAACAGGTGCTGCAATGTATCTCAAGATCGAAGGTGGAAAGTTCCATATGCTCGGAAGAGAAATGGAGATATCATTCTGGTATTGTCAAAGACAAGAAATATTTATGGGTCCATGGGTTACTCTCCCAGATTTCCAGGTCAGGATACTTTCAAATCCAACACTTCCTTGACTTGAGAAAAAAGGAAAAAATTCACTTCTGGTAACTATATTCTACTAACCAGTCTACTGTAAAATTGTGTTCAATTCCTAAATTTTCCATTTAGGACAATGGAAATGGTATTATGTTGTTAAAATTTTCAAAAAGTGTTAAGAACTTTGATCCAGTATAGATAATCCAAAGATATAGAGATATAGATAGAATGTGTGTGTGTGTGTTTAACTGTGAAAAATTGATAATATATTTATAGAAATGCACTGGCCCATTCAAACCTCTGTTGAAAACATACTTCTACCTGAAATATTGAAATATTGATTATTGTCTTGTGAATGTTATAAATTATTTAAATTATCAATGTAACTGCAGCAATTTTCTAGACTATTCTCCTTGTAGAGACCTGCCTATTTAAAATGTCCAAAAAGAGAATACTTATACTGTCATACAATTAAATTTACCTGTCAGTCAATGGCACATTCTCTTGAGAAAATTCAATGGTGGAAAATTAATTTTTAAAATATATATTTCATTTTGAAAAATGATGAACATTTATTGAGAAACAAGCTTTAAGACTAAGATAAGATACCCTTTTGAATCAAATTTAATTTACTATGTCAGTTATTTTTTCAATGTGATTTAAAATACATTTTTAAAAAACAAATCAAAGATATTGAACTTCAGTCTTGTAACAAATGCAAATCTTTTAAAATTGTTTTCTAGAAGGCAGCACTAATTTCTATTGATATATCTATACCCCCACCCATATCATAATATCATTATTTTATAATCATACTCAATTGAGAGAATTGACTTCTTATTCTTTAATAAGAAATACTGCAATACTAACCCAGGCACACAAATATAATTCCTGTGGAACATTTGATAACAATAAGCGTGTGTGTATGTGCATGTGTTTTACAGAAATGAGCACAGAAAAATCAGATAATTCGAGTTCGTACCATGATATAAACACACAAAGAGACATGAAAAAAAGACTATAATCAGATGGTGATATGTGTGGCTTATAGCTCATCTACATGGCCACATGCAAAATTGAAGAGAGAAATGAGGCCAATTTCGATTTGAAATACACTTTCACCTGATATATGCAGGTCAATCACTGAAGCAAATGAAGTGATTTCATTTGAAAGATATAAATAATAGTGTGGATTCTCCTTATCACTACATACAGGGCCTTCACTGTGGTGTGTGGGGTTGTTAGAAATTCATTGGCATTATATGTGTAAAGAATGAACGTGAGGTGGAATTTTTGTATGTCTGCAAAGCAGCCTGTTCTTTTGGTTTGCATTGTCTTCACTATTGTGTTTTCATTTGCATGAGTTGGCTTATGTGTGTGTGTATATTTTATGGGTATGAGGGCAACAGAGTCCTTACAAAAGAAACACATATGTTTGTGGGTGATTAGATGAATAATAGTTTTATTACTATCCGTTAGAGAGAGTTCTCTGCCTTGTCCCCCCAAGGTGTGAGTGGGAATTAAAGAGAGTTGGCAATTACAAAGCTCCCGCTGCTGAATGTGAGAACAGGCACTACAGTTATTGGCAGAGATTACTCCCCCCTTTCCTTCTTTCTTGAGGCTTAAGACAAGTTTGGAGGCCAGTCGTTTCTCCTCTGCACTCTACTGGCTGTTGCAGCCTGAAGCTAGCTTGTTATAACCTACTTAGGCAGTAGGGAACTGTCACTCACCACTTCAGAATCAATGGTTGCAGATGGAAGCTTGGATGCAGTGCCATTTCCCCCTGCAGTAACAAGCAGTTAATAGATTTTATTATAATTATTTTAACTGCATAAGCTCAGAAGGAAATTTAGAGAAGGTGTGCAAGTTTGCCAATCAAAATCACATACACTCCCACACAACAAAGGGCAGTGGAATCTTTTGAAGGCATCGTTCTCAGAGCTGAGTAATATTAATAATGATACAAATAAAAAATTCATTCCATGGGGAATTTGTTTGCATGAACCTGAAATGTTGGTTCATCAGAATTTTGCTAAAGGAAAGAAATATTCACCAAGCTGTCATCAAGGGAGTGAGGGAGTGACATTTTGTTGATATATGGGTACACAGGACTATGTCTCTATGGATATGTGTGTATGTATGTGTATATTAACTATATGAATGCAACTATATATATATGCAAATATATATATACATACATACATATACATATATATGTATATATATATGGTCACATTCATATGGTTAAATTTGTTCTTATTTTTCTCAGGGAGTAGACTGTTTAAGTAATTTTAAAAACTAAGGCTCACATCTCAACTTAAAAGAAAAACCTCACATATTCTGTTTCCCTTTGTAACTGTATAATTCCTGGTCTGGAACTTGCCTTAACCAGAGACTCTTCTGTTGGGGGAGGCAGGGCAGAACTTTTGCCATATTTTAAGTCTATATGTACCTATAATTGTCTGCTTCAGTTTGGCAGTCACATTACATTACCTTTTCTTTCTAATTTCTTTATATTGGGAATAAATAAGTGTTCTAAGAATAATTCAGGAAATGAAAATCAATAATAGAAAGAAAAGACTCCATAGAAGGACTAATTTAATATATACTTTTAGAGTTACTAGATTAGTAAGTCTTCCTTATTTAAAAAAAAAAATCCCTGGTCTTTGAATTTTAAATTCCACCAGTAGTTACTTCATTCCTAAGTTAATGCCTTTTGTTTTAAGAAACATGACATGTCATTATATTAGGCAGTTTTGTAGATGCCATTTTCTTCTCTCTTCTCAAAGTCGGCCTCCCAACACGGAAGCTGCAAATGCCAGGTACTCACATTCCCAGCCCTTTCGGTCTATATCAGGGGCACATTGACCCAACTCTAGTCAATAAGACAAGGAGGAGAATCTGCTGGAGACACCTAGGAAATGTTTACCTCCATTGTAAAACATAAGAAGACAACTCTTGCCACATGTTCCTTTCACATAGGATACAACCTTGTAGATGCTGTCCAGTGACCAAGAGAAGATATCACTCACTTGTTGATTAGGACAAATTGACAAGATGGGACAAGAGCCTAGCAAGGATATTGGTGAACCAATACAGAAATTCTTGGAACCATCTATTTCTAAGGTAATGTTTTTGGAAAAAAAAATTCCAGAAAACCTTTCCAGATTTTCTTTCTCAAAATTAAGCAGGTTAGAAGAACAATCAGAGCTGTAAGTTTTAATAGAGATCAGTCAAAAATATAATAGTGTACAATCTTGATAACAATGTTATTTAAATCAAAAATATGTGAATTTATATGAAATCAATAACTCTGTATGTTTTATTAAATTGTAGGGTTTTGTTTTTTTTAAAATGTAGTATGTCATTCTCTCTACTTCTTCTGGACCTAATTTGATGCAGGTTACTTCACAATTAAAATATTTGAAAAATTCTGGAAAAGATAAATTGGGAATAGCAAATTTAGCATTTATTGTTATAATGCTATTAATTATTAACTCTACCCTTAACTCTACCTAGGCCCCACATTCTTTTTGTGTCTGAGAAAGAGGAGGGAGTGTTCACTAAAGGAAGTGACTATAATATGATTAGTGCGTACAACATGACTCTTTGCACCTAACTTACACAAACTGGTAACTCAATTAATTTCTTTCTAACAGTGAAAAAAGGAAAAGGGTATAGACAAATTAAGATAATAACATGGCAGAGAGATAGCATTTCTCTTAGTAATATTTCTTTTTGTTCTGCCTTTTGAGAAAATATAGATATTATAACAAAATTATTTAATTTACTTTTCAAACCTCAATAGATACTGTCTTATTGAGAGTATACATTTGGTTTTAAAATGTACCTTTGACTCTGTAATAAGTTGCATTAAACAATACATTTAAATTTTATAGTACTAAAAAGAAGTTATACAAAACCTCTTCCTTAACAACAGAACCCTATTAAATGTGCCAACCAGTATTTGGGTGTTAAGGTCCATAGTTTGATGGGATCTCAGATCAACCTCTGAGTGGTCATACTTTCTTCTTCAGTCATACTTCTTCTCATCCGAGTAATCACACTATCTGGAGAGAGAGATGAGAGCAATAGCCCAAAATATATGCTTTCTGGAAAGCACTTATACTACATAACCAGGTTGCACACCTTACCAGTCCTCTAAGACTGTCATCAATAGACCACCAATGATCCAATCAATGGAGATGTTTACTTTATTTCCTAAGAGGGTGATAATTTCCCAATCAGAAATTCATCACTCATATGTAGCCACACTCACTCACTCATTTATGTAATTATTCAATTAACAGATATTTATTGATTACCTACTTGGGAGTGTTATACTCTAAAGAACACAATAATGTTGTAGACACAGCCTTTATTGCCAATGAGCTCATCATCCAAAATGAGACTCTGACATCAGAAAATGGGTAATTGATATCATAAGAGTGGTATAGATTGAAAGAAAAGTAAGAATAAGAATAAGAAGGAGGAGGAGGAGAAGGAGATGACTGAAAAGGACATGAGAAATCATATTGGACCAGCCCTTGCTAATTTACTTTGCCATCATTTTATTGCAAATTTAGAAAATTCTCCCATGGTAAATTTAAACAGCTCTGAATGACTTCCAAAGTGGAGTACAGAAAGCTTGCAAAAGTTTCTCATATGCTAGTGGCTCTGAAACTTTAGTGTTTGTCAGAATCTTTGGAGTGTATACACAGATTATGTGCTGTACCCCCTTTGCCCACTCCCAGAATTTCTGACCCCATAGATGTAGAATAAGATCCAAGAGTTGCATTTCTAACAAGTTTCCTAGATGCTGCTGCTAGTCTGTGAACCACAATTTGAGGTGCACATTCATGCTCGTGCTTATTGTAGCTCTTATGCTATTTAAGATTTTGGAAACACGGGTAGACATAGGAAGGAGGTCTGTAGGAAGGTTTTATTTCTAGACTGCTCTGTCCGGGCTGGGCCTGGGTTCGCCTTCTGTTTCTGAGAAGCTTCTCAGAAGCTAGGCTGGGCCACCAGGGACCAGTAAGTCTGTGAAATGGGAAAGAAAATTGTTAATGAAATTAATTGGCTGGTGCTGTCCCTAAAAAGAGGACTATCCAAATATACTAAAGGATGTCTGCATTTCAGAATTAACATCATTAATATGCATGCATTGTCTGGTATTTCCTATATTATTATGCTCTCAGGTAGGAGCATCATCTGCTCTTTCATTACCTAGTTCTAATGTAGAAAAAACACCAAAAATGGTTTATATGTTTCTTTACTTTCATGCATGTGTTTCTCTTCTATGTATCCCATCCCATTTCCTGTAGAGGAAGACCTGTTCTCATTTATTTATTTTCATTTAATGTATTTGTGTTTCATTTTCTTCATCTGTAAAGTGAGGATACAAACAATCCACCCTGAAGTATCCTTGTAAGAACTAAAAGTGCTCTTACATATAAAGCATTTAGAGCAGTGAAGGGCACATAGTAATCTCTTAATTAATGTTAGCTAGAGCTATATATTTAACTTTTTAAACGTTTTAGGGTAAATATTTTTAAACATACAGAAAAATTGAAAGAGCTTCGCAGTGAATGCCTTGTATGAACCATCAAGAATTTTAAGGCATTTCAAAGTAAATTTCCAATATCAATACACTTTCCCTTAAATAGTTCATCTTGTAAATGATTATTTACAGCACAATGTTTTATAGACTTTTTTCCTTTTGAGCTAAAATTTACATCTGAAGAAATTTTAAGTGTACATTAATTGTATTTTGCCGAATGCATACACATCTGTAATCCAAACCTCACCCTATCAAAACATGGAACATCACCCATAACCCAGAAAGTTCCCCCACAACCCTTCTCCGTCAGCCTCTGCCTCTGTCCCAGCCCTTCCATGCTCCCCAAGCCCATCTCTCAGCCCGAGTCCCGAATGTTCCACATCTTTGCCAACATACACTGTTGACTGTTTCTTTAATATGTTGATGCACGGGTACTGGTGTTCCGTTATGATTTTAATTTTAATTTCTCTGAAGACTGTTTTATGTTGACCACTTTTCCATGTGCTTAGAGGTCATTTTCATATGTGTTTTGGTGAAGTACCTGTTCAAATACTTTGCCATTTAACAAACTAAGTGGTTTGGTTTTTCACTTCGAGTTATAGAAGTGCTTTACCTGTTCTTGATGCCAGTGATTTGGCCGGTGTCTACCGAGTGACTGTTTTACCCCAGCTTGTGACTTGCTGATTCATTTTCTTAGTGGTATATTCTGATGAGCAGAGCTTTTAAGTTTTTATGAATTGTAAGTAATCGTTACATTTTTTTTAAACTTGTGGTTATTGTTATGTGCCTTGATTAAGAACATTTTGCCCGTTCCAAATCAGGAAAAGAGCTGTTTTTTTTTTTATTTTCTTCTAAAAACTTTGTGGTTTTAGCTTTTATGCTTATATCTAAAGTCCATTGCTACATATGATATGAGATGTATATAGGAATATATAGGAATATAGATATACATATATATTCAGACACATATATATACATGCAGATTTTTCTTCTTAAAAGGATATTTAGTTATTCTTAGCACCGTTTGTTGAATTTTCAATACCCATAGAAATGCTTGTCTCTTCAATTGCAAAGCAAATGATAATATAAATGTGAACCTATTACTAGATTCTCAATTCTCAGGCTTTTATCTATCTGTCAATCTTTATGTAAACCACTTAGCTGGCAGGCTCTACGTACCAGAAGTATATATGAGAGAAGAAACAGGTGTGAGTCAGGAAAATGAGTAAATTATTAAAAAAACCCACACATCTATATGTCTGGCACCCATACCTTTTCTAGTCAGTTACCATTATGACTGTATGACCTGGGGGCTGAGGGTTTCTATATCTGGGCTGTATGAGGACCATATGATCCAATTCCTTGGTTCCATTGCTATGGTTTTTGTTTTAGTAGATACGATTAGAGGAAAAGAATCCTTTGAATAATATTGCAGGTAATTTTGATGTGCCATGATGTTTTAGAACTAGTAAAATAGTGTAATTCTTTTATTTTGCATTTGCAGGAAGGTAAAATAACTTGTCCACAGGTAACATTTAACTGTAAGCTGAGCTGGTATTTAAGCTAAAGTTTTTTTTAAAGTAACATATGGGTAGTAAAATTTTACAAGGCTGGATTTAATGGGATAAGATAAGGTCTTCAATTTTACCATCCAACAAGAGGAACTTTCCTCACTATCATTTCACCAATATGTGGGAGGCCTGAAAACACTGGAATGATCTTCTGGAGGGCAAGCCCCTTGTAGCAGGCTTCCCCCGTTCCACTAGTGAGTGTTCTAGGAACCTGTCTGTACCAGTGTACCGACTGGCATTGTTGTGATAGGTTGTGTTGGGCTTCATCGACAATTTTTTTAAAGAATCTTCCGATGCGTGTGCCCATTTCATGATGGGTGATTTACCAGCACACCTGCCCACACTGCACTGAATATTCAGCAGTTTTTTGACCAAAAACAGCATGACTCCCTGTGCCCCACCCTCCCTATTCACCTGACATTGCCCCAAGTGAATTTTTTTTGTTTCCCAGGATGAGAAAAGCCCTCAAAGGGAAACATTTTGCCCATGTGGAAGAGGTGAAACAAAAAACAGCAGAAACACTGAAAGGCATCATAACTGACAAGTTCAAAAACTGTTTTGAACAGTGGGAAAAATGTCTTGATAGGTGTATTGCATCAAATGGAGAATACTTTGAACGTGACTGAAATTTAAACATGTAAGAATAAATACACAATTTTCTATAAATAAATTCCAATTTTTGGGGTCCACCCTTGTAAGCCTTAATGGTAGAAAACCCTTTGAAACATCAAGCATTCACTAATCAAGACAAAATACATTGGTGGGATGAAGGAGAAGGTCACATCTTATATCTTCATGGCATAAAAGTGTTAATTATCTCATAACACTTTAGTTATTAGCAATGCTGTGCTGGTTAAACATCTGGTTTGGCTCCTCTCCCCACACACACATCCCAGTTCTGTGTGTGACTGTGTTTACACATGCATATTCCTATTATCAACTTCAAAAACTAAATAAAAATAAGGCACACAATTTACAAATAATAAAACATATACAATATTTACTGCAGATTCCATGTAGCCAAATGATGCTCTTAGAATGCTTTGTTGATTTTAGATGATCTCTTTAAGCTGAATTCAATCTTTGATTGCAAATGACTAATGAATACAGTTAGAATTTAATATATGTTCATATTTTGTGTCTATCTAAAGTAAGTAGAGAGTGAATAATGAAGGTATGCAGAGACTTCACTTATTCAAAAATGACATTCTTTATTGAATTGGATAATAGTTTTCCAATACTGGAAAAAATATTCCCTCAGTTTTATACTGTTTTCAGTGTAAGGGCTACTGAAAACACATTTTTAAGTTTAACCTGTGCTAATAACACTTTCACCACTGTGTTCATTGCAGCATCGTTTACAGTAGCCAAAATATGGACACAGCCTAGGTGTCCACGGATAAATGAAGGATGAAGATGTGGTATGTGGAGTAGTATATAGGTGGTATAGATATACCCAGCAATGAAAAGTATGAAGTCTTGCTATGCATGACATCAAGGTAGACCTAGAGGGTATTATGCTCAGTGAAATAAATCAGACAGGAAAATTCAAATACCATATTATTTCACTTATTTGTGGTATCAAAAAAAATGAACAAAACAGAAATGACTCACAGAAACACAGAACAAACTGATGGTTATTATAAGGGGTAGGGATGGGGCAATGCATGAAAGGTGAATAAGAGGTACAAGGTTCTGCTTATAAAATAAATAAGCCATGTCGATGTAATGCACAGCATTGGGAATACAGTCAATAATATTCTAGCAACTTTGTATGGTGACTGATGGTCACTAGACTTATGTTGATCACATCATAATCTATGATTATGTAATATACCTGAAACTAATATGATATTGTATGGCAACTATACTTTAATAAAAGAAACTTCAACTTCAAAAAAGCAGTAACTCTTGCTCCATCACTTTCTTAAGTCGGGACAATCAACAAAGCAATAAATCAAGTCCTAATTTGTAGTGTTTGCTCATTTCTGTGAATTTCAAACTACCCATATGATACAACTGAAGGTGAGATTGGAAAGAGGTGTAGTGCAGTGGCCATTATATTGCATTGCCACTGTGGAGGCAGAATAACTGTAACTGCCCTCAAAAGCATAGATAACAACAACATAGTAAAACATTTAGGAAGATATGTGTTGAGCATTCATTTTTTTGTTTTTAATATAGTATATTTAAGTAAAGTGAATGTAATCTAATTTTAATAAGCACTCTTTTTAAAGATTGGCTTTCAAAATTCTTGAAAATTTAAAAAGTGGTGCAAATAAGCCAGGACACCCAGCACACCACAGGCTCAGCTAATCCTTTGGTGGGTATTATAAAGAAAGGAGGAACGCTAATACGAAAGGTGAATTCTCCCTGGGGAGAAAAATGAAGCTCCAATCAAAAGTTGCATAGTGTAAGATGATGCAATGCAGCTTGGAAGTAAAATTTCAGCATACGAATTTCTCTTTTAGAGTCCTTTTCTTTTATATTTGGTGTTAGAGTGAGGTCACTTGGAAATCACCCTATCTTTCTGGAGGAATGATTTCGTAGGAAGTCATGGAGTCAGAAAAACTGTGTGTAAGAAAGTTGGAGATAAACGTGATACAAATAAGTCCTGGCAACCAGGCTAAACTTACCAAGATGCCTACCATTCCTATAGTCCCCGTATTGATCTGTTGTTGAGATCCCATTCCAGCTCAAGAGTAACTTATATTTTATGAAGTTTAATTACAGGTGAGCTTTACTCAGCACCTTCTATCCCCGTGCTTGTCTGCCTGGAAAAAATGGGCACAGCTCATAAGGTGTCCTTTGTTACAAGTGTTATCAAATTTCAACAGAGTTCCTGCTAGTCTTTAAATAGAATATTGTTCGAAAGAAGTGGAATACAAAGGGAGGATATGTGTTTGTAGAGTTTTCTGTCAATTCTTTGTCCTTATGAAAGAAAATTGTTTTAAACTATAAAATTCATCTACACGGTACAGGAATGATTACAGAAAAGGTAAATATCCTAAACATTTAATCAAGTTAAAAAGATTGAATTCCTCAAATATCGAGCAACTTTATAGATAGAATACCTATGGAAAAGTTAAGGTTTGTTTGTTTTTGCTTTTCTAGCCTCAAAACTGGTACCTGTTGATTCCTTAGGAGTTTGCACTATACATTGCCAGAAAATCCAGTGTTCTTTGGAGGTTACTAAAGATGACCCAAAAGAAGGGAAAATCATATTTCTTGCCACAGAGGAGCTAATAATCCAGTTAGGGATCTCAACTAATTTATAAGAAACTACTAGAAATATTTTAGTACAAGATATAACCATACTCTAAATTAAATGCTAAAGGACAGAAATTATGTGGAATGAATGATATTCTCTGAAATACATGAGAGTGCTAGAGACCCTCATGTAGAAAGAACCGTGTGTGTGTGTGTGTGTGTGTGTGTGTGAGTGAATGTGTGTAAAAAATCATAGAAAAACATTCATAGGGGGTATTAAAACTTAAATAAGGCATGTTCTCTGCCATTTGGGACTTTACAGCTGGCTGGAGGAAATAAAATAAGCAGAACATATACACAAAATAACTGAGCAATGATAGAAAACAGGTGTGCTTAGCTCTTGCACTGTGAGGTAGTACTCACAGTGCATGTTAGGAAAGGAGGTCATCTTGGGCTGGAATCAGCTGGGAAAGTATAGCAGAGAAATAAATATTCAGTTGAAATGTGTAGGCTAGTTAGTATTTTTTCTACTCTACAGAGAAAGAAAAATCCAGGAAGGAAGAACAAGGGAGTCAAGACTTTGCATTCTGAAATGAGAGCAGGATGTTTGAGCAGTAGTGCAATCAACTGAATGGACAGATGATGAGCGATTTAAGCATTAAGACTAAATGTACAGCGGAGGAATATACTGTAGTGGATTTTGGAAGCTAGGCTATGAAGTAAATACTTCATCCTCATGGGCAATGAGAGGACAGAAATAAGTTTCTTCTAGAGAGAGATTCAGGGTTAACATTATCAACACTTTTTTTCTAGATAATTTGGGGTTAGGGTTTCTTCTGAGTTGATGAAGATATCTGGCACACTTAGGAGCTCTCTTTGCCTATCCTACAACAGTACCTGGTTCACTGAAACCTTTTCTGCTATATGACCATATAGTGCACGTCCAGGTTGGGTACTAACATGAGGCAAGTAAGACACTCACCTCAGGAGTGAAATGTAAGACTCATGAAAAAAACTCACTAATCAAGATAAATATTTCATTTAATGTAACATCTTAAAAAATCAAAATCAATGCTAAATTTCATATGAACATAATATCAAAAATTAAAGACATGTTCAATATTCACTATACGTACATGCATGTCCTATCTCATTTGACCCTAACAACACCACATGAGGACCACAAGACAGTAATTGTTACTCCCGTGTCATGCTACTGGCATTTAAAGTTCAGAGGGGTTTACTCACTTGCTAGAAACGTGGAGATCTACAATTCAAACGTCGATTTTTCTATAGCAAAAGGAGTACCTTTCCCCCTCTGGGAGACTGTCATGTCCTTTAAAGATGCCCTCTGAACAGAACTGCAGAAGGACAATTCGGAGAGCTCGCACACACATGGTACTCACTAATTTGAGCCTAGGAGATCTGTGGTGCATGGTACCGATTCCAAGATACATTCTGCTGCCCGAGTATTTTGTTAAGACTTTGGGTGAAAATAAAACAAATCTTGGGAACAGCTAAACAAGATCATCCCAAAGGAAAAAAAAATTAAACAAATTTTCACTTGAAAAGAGGCTAAGAAAAGCTACCAAACCTAAATAGAAGAGTATAAATTACATGCTAATCATATGCAAATAATGTATGGCCCTACAATTTCATGCACCTGCATTTGACCCTCAGGGATTAAAACTAGCTGAATCCATTGCATTTTCAGGAATTAAAACAAGCCGAATACATTGCATTTGGGCATATTCCCTGAATTGGATTTACTAGTAAAACCAGCACAGATAAATTTTTATTTATTATTTAGCCAATGAGAATGGTTCCAAGGTCACTAATTAGCAAGTTCAATCTCTCTAAACCCTCATTACATTTGGATCCAGGGTTCTGGTCTACACCTTGCATTCCCATCTGCATTTGCTTTGATTTTCCACTTGGATATTCATCCCAATCCCATCTGCACAATGGTCTCTGCCAGCCTTGAAACCGGTCAGTTGTGTTAGGGGGAATGGATGCTGGGCCTGAAGATGGCAATGAGGACTGTAGGCAGCAGCATCCTCTGTGTGTGGGAGGCCAAGGCCTGCCGCCAGAGCTGATTTTCAGTCTACCAGTAGCGTAGGACTCGGGACTGAAGTGCTAGGTGCACGGCAGGTGGACCGATGAGATTGCCGGGCAGCGGCAGTTTGGCCTTGGCAAGGCTCCGCTCACAGTTTGAGTGCGGCAGGCTTATTAGCATGGTTGAAGCAGCGACTTAATCCACTGAAGTTCCCTAACAAAATCATTGTCCCACTTTCAAAACTCAAATAAAATCTCAACAGGAAAGCAAGCCTCCGGAGTATGGAAAGGTATTGCTCTTTGACCAAGCACTTTGCTTCCGGGGGAGAGAGAAGAAGAGGACGCTACTTGCCCCACAGCATTAGCAATAACCCTCTGTTTGTGTAAGCTATCCAACCCACAAATGGAAATCATGGCCTTACCAGTATCACAGATGCATTATGAAAGTTAAATGAAATAATGTTCATGACGCAGCTTTAAAAAGAATAAAGCCTAATATCTTAGAAGTTATATTTTATTAAAAATAATAGTTATTAAATAAATAGAATGAGTCTTTTAAAATTTTTCTTGATAAGTGAGTTAAAAGTAATTGGAGTCACTATTAATCTCATGCCATTTACTTCTTGGCCCCAAATTCTGGCAAAAGTTTGATATTTTCTGTTCCCTGATCATAATCCTTCATATATTTTCCTGTTTCCATGTTGCAACTCATGCTATTTTTTTTCTGCCGGGATAATTCCCTGACTTCTGTTCATCCAAGTCAAAACTTAACCCATCTCTTCAAATCTCACCTTAAATGTTGTTTTCTTCTTGAACAGTTTATACATCCTCTTGCTACTTGAAACTTTGAAAACACAATCTTTTAATTTTGTCATGCTACAATCTGCCCCCTCCTTACAATAGAATCATTGATGTCCTTGAATTATTCCTTCTCATAGATTTTAATCTTTGGGACAAGGTACCTATAAGGCCCAGGGAAGGCCTACACCCATACAACTCTTCAATAGATCTTGTCTGTATGAAACAAAAACTCGTCCTGCACTCTTTGTCCACAAATTTCCTTTGGTAAAATATACAAGCAAATCCAAATATGTCTTCAGTGTTCTGAAGTAGGAATATTTAAATATAGCAGAAATTTCATTTTTTGCTTTCTTTTTAAGAATGAAGAGGGGAATATAACAGGAGCAATTTCTGAAATAAAAATCTGAATAAGCCTTTCACTAACCATGAGAAAATTGGCAGAAAGAGTCCCGAAGAAGCTTCTTCCAATGTAACCTTAATGCCCATAGTGAAGTAGGAAGCCTGTAAGATGCAGAAACAAATTCATTTGACTCACTTGGTAGGAGAATTTACTCAAATCTCAAAACATAATAAATAACAGTGATGTATTTGAAAGGCCATTTCATATTTCTGATACCCAATAAGTGTTCAAATGTATGATAAACTGAAGGCAAAAGAAGCAAAACTAGTAAACATGCCTTTCATATACCATAGTGCTAAGCAGACCAACAGAAATAATGATGGAGAAAAGACCAACTCAATCGACCACTTCTCCTTGTATCAGACTCAGGACACATCCACCTACACCAGGGAGTTGTTGAGTTCAGTACTTACATGTGCAGGTCATCATGTCTTTCATTGACAAGTTGGCTAAATCAGAATGAATTATGTCATGCTGGCTTGGGCTGCCCAAGGGGAAGCCATGCTGTCAGAATTCTTTACCATCTCAAGTCCAATGAGAAGTTGGGAGAATGCAACATTAACGTCATTTACCTGAGTTTAGCATTATGATGGAATTATCTTCACACCGTGGGCAAAATCATCAGTGCACATTATTGATTGCAGCTAACCCATTTGTTCCAGCGCATTCCTAATGAAACTCTCGGTTTCTGGTGTTGAGTGACACTTAAAAGGCATGTGACCAAGCCACTTAAGGCCCCTATACCTTAAGACAAGGGTGACAATTTGAAAAGTGTCTACATTTGAACAATAAATTATTTGGTCACCCTGCCTATCAAATAAGGATTGTGGGCCAATGATTTGTAAAGTCTTTGGCTCCTATAGATTTCTATAACTTTAACAATTAAAGAAAAAAGCATGTAAAATGAAACACAATTTATATATCTATATATATATCTATATCTATAGATATATATATCATTGAATGTCATATTATACCCACATATTTATATTCCGAATGCAATAAACTCATAATACCTCAATGTCTTTGCAGAGTTACACTCAAATAAGAAAGCTCATTGATATTTTAAGTCTTCTACCAATGTTTTTGGAGAATGGACAATTTTACAAAGTGATGCAAAATCTTATCCAAAATTTTTTTCTCTTTATTCTCATCTTTTCTAGTCTGAATTAAAGGAGTACTCTTCCTTCTGAAAGTCTTATCTTTGGGAATTCATTGAACTTCAATCTTCCAGAAGTAATGTTTCTAAACAAAATAAAATTTATAACAGCAAGAAATGTAAATTTAGTTTATGGATAAGAGTGAGGGCATTAAAATAAGACGAGTTGCCATGGGTAGAGGTAGGTTGACAAATGCTACTGAATGAAGGAGAAATAAATGCTAAAATATGAAAAAAAAAGAGAGAATGAATTTCAGTGTTGGTAGGTAATATCCTTGACTTTGGGTATTTGTCAGATATCGTGATAGCTGTGTCTCATAGAACGATTTTTGAAAATAGTCTATTGTATTTGTTTAAGGAAGAATTCATATGCTTAGTCAATACACTGGATGTAGACATATCAGAGAACATTTAAGATAGAGCAAAGAAATCTAAGGAAAGATAAGGCCAAGCCGTGAGTACAGAACATCCTTTCCCCTTCACATTCATGCAATGCACCCCATAACATGCTCTTTGGACATGTATTTGAGTAGGTGACAGGCTTTACTGAATTGAGAGGAAGAATAAAAGAAAGATAATGATGTATGATGTCTTTAAAATTGCTTTAACTTTAGCCTGTGTCTTTGTCTCCTAGATTGCTCTTTTTAATGATGTTAAATAATCTCAAGAATGCTTTGAAGTTGGGTAACCCACAAAGCTCTTCTTCTGAATAGCTTTGAAGTTAGATTCTGAAAAGCCTCAAACTAAAGTATAATTCAGGAATATTGGACGTGGTACACACCCTCAGCCACTGTGATATGAAAAGTGGTCAGACGGAGGCTGCCTCTGAGGAGCACAAAGTCAAATAGGCAGCTGAAAAATTTCCATGTGAAGATGGTCACTCTTAATAAGATTCGATTAATATTTATTGATTTATGTTTATTAATAATTATTACTAGTATGTTAAAATATGTGTAATATCTCAAATTTTTTAGAGTTATAAATGGAAGTTACAATATACTTCCACTGAGGCTAGAATAAAACAAAACCTGGAAGTAAAAAATAAATTGATAAAAGGCAGGAGAAATGGTGAGGGCTTAAAACAAAGTGACTGTTCAAGATTCCAGGTTCCTAAAAAGCAGAAATGAAGTCACATGCTTATTCTAGCTTTGTGCCCATCACAGCATCATATAAACTCTAACTCTCCTGTAAGCTTTCCAACTGAGGAGACAGACACAGAAAGTCATGGAAGCCATTTGTCTTTTAGAGGAAACTTTCTGGCAAGACTTTTGTGGACACCATTTGGGAAAAATCCGAAGAAATGGAAATGAGTTCCTGGCCTTTTTCAAAGCAGAATAAATGTACTAAGAAAGGGCATTAGACCTAAAGACAATTGGGCATACTCATTAAAAAATTGGTATATGTGAGAAAACATGTATAGTCATTAAGTATATGAGGTGCCCAAATTCTTTAGTAATGAGGGTAATGCAAATAAAATCCAAAGCATGTTTACATTTAATGACATTTAATTGGCTGAAAATAATAGCTATATTACCGAATTTTAAAAGATCCATAAGATTTTTTAAACACTGATGGTGGGAGTGTAAACTGGTACAACCACTTTGGAACACAGTTTGATATTATCACAAAATTGAACATTCACATAACCTATAACCCCAGCAGTATGACTCCTTTGTGCATACCCAGAGAAAACACTGTGCGTATTTACTGGAAGATACATAACAGAATGTTCATAGCAGCACCATTTATAAGAGCAAAAATATGGGAGGAAAAAACATACACACAAATTCTCATTAAGAGAACACTAATATAATTTGTTGTAATATAACACAGTGTAATAATATATATCTGTTAAAATGAACTACAGTCACTTACCACAATTTGAGCGAGTGAATCTACTTAAGAAGGATACAGACTAAAAAATAAATTCCTGAAAATTATATATTAAGAAGTTAAAAAATAGCTAATACTAAACTTAATTTATTTGAGTATGTTTAGTCCTAGTTGTCTAAACTATATGTATATGGGTGTGAATATATATATATAAAATAACTGTACACACATATCTTTGGATCTTATATTTCAACCTTCAAATACCATCTTTGTACATCTTATTAAAATTTCAACCTCCTAGAAGACCTTGTTAATGTGCATATGCCCTGGGAAATAAATTCAATGCTTTGAGATCGAAGTGGCATTGAGACAACCCAGAGAAAGCAATGCCTGGCTGGAATAAGGCAGGTAATCAGGGTGTCTGGGCCCCAGAACATTAGGGCAAAGCCAGCGTAAAGAAGGTTGGAAAGGCCTCACAGTCAACCCTTCACTCTATTTTTATTCTCCCAAGAACTGCACTGTAACATGACTTTGAGGGGTGAACTTGGATATACTTCAGCAGTCCAGTCTTTCTCCACCAGGGTGAGCCAGGCCACATCCCTATTTTGGTGCTTAACCTAATTTGGAATCCTCCTTTGCAAAATACCTTTACCACCTGCCTGAGGTAAAAGGAACAAAGCTCATGCCAACAGACAGGAATGTGTTCTGCAAGGCTGAGTTAACAGGGCAACCTTACTTTATCTTTTGCTGAATAAGGAGATTTTTCCCAACAGTGAAGCCTGCGAATGTACTTTTCTTTATTCTTTTAAATGAAACTCAGGTTAAGTGGAGAACAGCCAAAGCAGCAGATTTCACGCAATGGGGGCGGTAGGGATGTTCTCATATCCTGAGGAGTTGAAAGGGTACCTGGGAAAGGAAAGTGTGTTGTCTCCAAGACCAGTATTAGAAAACCACACAAACCCCTCAGTGGAATAACGTCTATGGAGGAAATAATTTCCATGTGATAGCAGCCATGTGATTACTTCCCAACATTCAAGACACACAAGTCCTCCTAACTCTCCTGGACCACTGTAACAATCTTTATACTCCCGCACTTCAAACATAACCCTCACGCTGTCACCAAGTTTATCTTCTCCCCTGTCATATACATGATGTCTCTCTAGGTCTCAAATACTTTTAGGACCCCTCCAACACCTACAGGCTGATGCTTGGATTTAATTTGACATTGAAAGTCTTCCACAGTCAGGCCCTGGTTCACTTTTATAAACCAAAGCCCAGCGATTCTCTTTGCAAGTGTTCTTCTCTGGTGAGGGCTTTGTGGCCAGTTGATTCTATTGACTGATACTGCTTTGCCCATTCTACTGCTTTATCATGGAGTTCCCACAATGGGACGTCTTTCATAGAATCCTATCTACAGGTTTTGTATTCCTCCTCCTTCCTAAAACCTCCCTGATTACTTCAGCACATCCCACTTTGCCTTTCTCTACAGTTTTGCATTTTTTATGACCAAGAGAACCCCACACTATGTCATAATACACCTTGACTTATCAAGCGTATTGAGTATGTTTATTTTATTCATTTAATCAATGAGTGTGACTAGATTATTACTTTTCCAAGTTCATTTCCTTTGTCTTAGGTTGATTTCTCTCCTCCCACCCAAAATTGGTGCTGTGGCTATATTCACCTTGACACTTAAAAATGATTTTGTTAATTTAAACTATTAAGAAAAATAATTCAGTGAAAATCATCTCTATTAGATGCATTATAAAATTCACATTGCAAGAAAGATCAATCATGGGTACAATTCTTAAGACAATCTTTTCTTAAGAAAATGTTTTCAGCTTCAGGACAAGTCGTACAAAGGATGCTATAACATTTTGAATAGTATCCATGCAAATATTTGTGTCCACTCAGAAATTCAGAATATGACCTAATTTTTAAGTAGTGTCTTTGCAGTTGTAATTAATTAAGTGAGGATAAGTTTCACACTGCCTTGCTGTGAGCTCTAAATACAATGACTGGTATCCTTGCAAGAAGACCTAAAGACATACTGAGACACATGCAAGGAAGAAAGCCATGCGACAACAGAGGCAGAAATTAAAGCGATAGTGATGTGGCTACAAGACAAAAAACAATCCGAGAAGCGAGGAAGAAACTAGTAAAGATTCTTTGCTAGAGCCTTCAGAAAGCACATGGCCCTGCTGACATCTTGATTTCAGACTTCCAGGCCCCAGAATTGTGAGAAAATAAATTTCTGTATTTAAAGCTACCTAGTTTGTGGTAATTTGCTATGGCAGTCCTAGGAAACCGGATGCTGGGAGTTACATCAAGTGTCCTGAATGTGAGCAAGGCATATCTTTCAGAACAGAGGTTTTAACGCTCGCTGAAAAACAGTTCTGTCAGGGAAAATCTCTTTCTATAGAAAGCTTTAAAAATGAAAGAGCTTCTCATTTTTCTGGGATGGTTTTGGTGTGATCCTACTTGAAAGGAGGTGAATGAACCAAGTGACCTTTGAAGATCTTTCTCCAATCCTTTGATGCACGGATTTTATGAACTCTGCTCACTTGATAATCTGGGCCAGCTTTACTTATGCGTTTATATTTTCAGAACAGTTCTCCATCTCAAAACTTCTACCGGAGACAAACAGATTTCTTCATGGCCCCTTCCCCTGTCTCTCTGCATATGTGCTCTGAAGCGCAGCCACGTCTTTCTTCATGCTGACATATTTGCCTTTACTAATATCCTTTGCAGAGCACCACTGCTAAGGTTCCCATAGGCTGATTTTGTTTACCATTTTAGGTGACGTTGTTTGATAAGCTTTTTGTTTGTCTATTTGTTTCTTCCTTCCTTTTTATCCGTAGGTATTTAGTGTTCCATCAGACTAGATAGTGGTATTTTTAGTCAGTTTGGGCTGCTATAACAAATTACCACCCACTGGGTAGCTTAACAACAACAGGAGTTTATTTCTCACAGCTCTGGAGAAAGCCTGAAATCAGCATGCCAATATGATGGGGTTTTGGTGAGAACCAGCTTCCTGGTTTGTAGATGGCTGTCTTATTGTTATATCCCAACATGACAGAGAACAGAGAGCATGGAGGCAAGTTCTCATATCCCTTCTTATAAGAATATTTGTTTCATCCATGAAGTTGCTACTGTCGTGACTTGTTTACCTCCCTAAGGCTCCATCTCCTCAAACCATCATATCAGGGATTAGGAATTCAACTTAAGAAGTTTGCAGGGACACAAACGTTCAGTCCATAACAGTGGTATTTATTGAAACTACTGCATTAGTCATAATGAGGTAGGCTGAAGTCATAAACAACCCCCCAAAATTACAGTGACTTAAAACAAATGTTTTCCCTCTCTCACTTACCTAACGTGTCCATTTTGGGTCAAAGGCAAGAGACACAGCAGATCCTATCCATTCAACGAGGCAGATTAATGAAGCTCCAACAGCTGGAATATCTGGGGAGTTGGAAGGAAATGTGGGGAATTGTGTACTAGTTCTAAAGGCTGCTACTTTGACATAAAACATATCACTTACCATCATAGATCATTGAAGAGAGCAACTAACACGTTCATACCTTACTTCCAAAGGGTGGAGAAATGCAATCCTACCATGTCCTTAGAAGAACTGTAAATATGGATCATTAACATAAATGATGATCAGCATTCCACACCACGGTTTAGATTGTTATTTGACTTTATATGCAGTGTAATAGGTACACAGTTAAGACATCCTCCTAGTCTTAAAGGAATTTATAATTCAGCTAAGAAAATAATTAATTCATTTTGAGGGAGGAGATGCAGATATGGACAACCATTTGAGTTGACCATCTAAAGAGAAAGTAAGAGCCTCAAGATGAAGACTGGGCTGGAGAACACTCTGAGTAGACTGAGCAGAAAAAATAGAGGCCTACATATAGAGCTACGGAAGCACCCCACTTGAAAACGGGAGCATCTAAAATGTCTGAACCATGAAGGAGGAAATGGGAAGTTCAATGTGACTAGAGTGTCAGCCATGAGGATCACAGGAACACAGGAGTAGTTAAAATAATTATTTCTACTCTTCTCAGATTGCTAAATTTGCATTTTGTGTGCAGCTCCTCATCTTGGTCCCTGTGTCACTTTGATTCAGACTTCTCAAATGGAATCCCTCTATCAGATCCACTCCAGCTTGACCTGACCTATATCACTACTTCATTCCACAGGAAATAAAATGAAGCCATGAGGCACCTAGGGTGCAAAATTTAAAGAGGCACTTTTTCTCACGTACTGACCTTACCCCTGCACAAACCAGAGAATAAGTCACTCCTTAAAAGAAAAACATCAAGGCTAGTGTGCAAACTTTAAATAAAAGTTTAAAAATTTTAAAGCCTAAAATAAAAATTAATTATTTCTGAGTTGTTTTTCTCATGTAGACAAAAAGGAACCTATCTTGAGCTCCTGCCAATCCATAGATTCATTTCTTGAATGTTGGTTATTCTGCATTTGCACCTGCCCCATCCCAAACACGCATACTTCTCTATACTTGTCTGTCCCACCCTGTGCTCCTACAGCATGTCCCCTCTTCATCTCCAGTTCCCAGTGGGCACCACCAGCACTATTGCCTCCCTGATGTCCTTTGGTCCAAAGGGTAGGTTACTGGTCCCTAATTGCCTGAGATGGTTGTTGATCTCTGAGTGCCATAAGATCTTCTTTTTGAACCCCTAAACCTTCCCACACCTCCAGAAAAAAAAAATCCCTTTGTTAGTTTCATTTGAACCTGGGGTGTATTCCATTTCCTGATAAGACTCTAATAGCAATCTATTTACTCGCAAGCTGCCCCCATAATATTGACTTGATTGATTTGCATATTTTCCACAGGTAAAAGGTAAGGAAAAGGACAGACTCCTGCTGTACTGATCCAGCAGGGTGCACGCAGACATTTGCCTGAGGCAGGTTTCCAGGTAGATCACCCTTGTATCATCAATAAGGATGCTGTTTTCTGGATTTCAGTATTATAGAGGGCTTTCTTTCATCTTACCCTTTAAAATGCATACAAACCCAAGATTTAAAATAATAAGAAAATTAAGAAGCTCATCTTTTCCTCAATGCCCTTCTTAAGATTCTCCAGAGAGAGAAAAACTGACGTTGAAAACCCACCAAAAAGTTTATAAAGGAAACAAATTCCCCTTGGGCAGTAATCAGTGGTCAGACAGTATCTGACAAGCGCAGCGGAATTTTAGCTGTTGCTCTAGGGCTGTTCTTAGTTCTGGTCAATTCTTCTGTTAACTGGGATATGAAAGGAACCCAAGTGAAAATAGTTCAGAGGAAAAAAAATAAGCAAGATAATGTAAAACAAACTCATTATATCTGGAATATTAAGGCTTTTCCCTAGAAGATTTTCTTCTTTTTGCCCTAGAGCACTTGAAAGTTTTGAAGATCCATTTAAAGTAAAAATAATATTTTACATAATGCTTACTTAGTCTTGCTACAATGAAAACTAGAACTATAGCAAACTTAAAGCAGCAAAATAAACTGTAGATGCCCCATAAAACTATGCAAGCAGTAGCCAACTGATGCAAACAAATAAACTTTATGGTATGCGACAACTGACTTGCATTAATACCTAAATTCTCTGCCTCGTTCTGAAGTTTTCATGCAGTGGTAACATCTCTTCCTAGCCTTTTTCCTTAAGAAGGAACAGCAGTCCTACTTCCTGACTAATTAGAATGGTTTATAATTAGATTTTGGCCTGTAGGAAGGGATTAATCTCTGTGAGAGGTGTCGGAGATTCAGCAGCTTCTGTTAGCAAGGGTATTCACGCCAAATTTTATTTATTTATTTTTATTCTGAGTGTCATTTAATAGGAGGTTTCATTCCACAATACTCTTTTGATGTCAGGATTAAAGTAAATTTTCGAGTTCAATCCCTCTTGTTCACACAAATTTTAAAGTAAATTTTCCGTTTCACTTCCTTTTACACACAAATCTTCAGGTTTGGCGTAGTCATTGAATGCCTCAAGATTAAGAATCTGCTAAGTCTCACATCATCCAAAAGCAAGCAATTTGGGTTTCCTCACCCTGCTTCTCAATATCAGTTAATCAAATGCATTGATTGGGTGCAAGATACTCAACTAGATCTATGGGGTATGAAGAGACTTTCTAGGAGTTTCCAGGATCACTAAAAAATATTAGCTGTTAATAGTAATGTATCTATGTCAATGCCAGTTTGAACCAGTCATCATGGAAGGCATACCTGGTTAAATGACATGTGAACACTCTATACAGTAAGAAATCTACCTGCAGAGGAAAGTGTTCCAATCAAGTCCCTGCTAGAAACCAGACCTATGATTTGGCAAAGTCTTTTTCCTCATTGATTCAATAAATAACTACTCCTGTAGTTTCTTCCTGGTTTAAAAGTTTGGGATTCTATGATTATTTTATACCAGGTATCTTGGGGATGGAGTTGACTTTATAATATTTACTTGGCAATATGGCTACCCTCTCAATAAGATGGTGGAAGTGAGGGAGGTTAACTTTTAATATAGAAAGTAAATTCTAACAGAATGCCTTCTTTCCCTCCTTCCAGACTTGATAAAGAACATAAACATAATTCTTTGGGTGAACCATTTCTCATTTTATATTTTAAATATGTGGAACTAAAATTTTTTAGTTAAATGAGCCATCTATTACTGAAATTGTATTAAGTAGACGTGAAAGTTGTAGAGCCCATGGTTTTTCATACTCCAATTCCTCTGGACTCAGTTCTTTCCATCAGAATGACAGGAAAGAGGGTATAAGCTCTCATAACCACCTCTCCTTCCCAGCCAACAGCAGCTTCTATCATTCCTCGTGACTCACACCTTCATTCTGCTGCTTTGACAAGACTTATATGCAGAATTAAAGTGAGATGGGAATATGGAGTAGGATGGATGGATGGAGGAGATTGGAGATGGTCAGATTTCAAAACAATGAGCTCCTGTACCCTGCCAACTTTTATACCGCAAGTAGGTCATTGGCCTTATCCCCCTTCTACTATGCTAATTTAAATTCTGACATACTGTATCCATCCTTAAAAGTCCAATATAGATTCTTCTTTTTTAAAGTCCTTTGTGTGAGACCCAGTTCACTGGGGCCTAATTCCGAAAGCAGGTGTTTTCTCTCCCATGTATAAAGTGGCTAAGAGCATGAGCTCTTCAATCAGACCTCCTGGCCTCACACCCTAGCAAGCCTGTTCACTAGCTGTGACCTTAGACATGGTACTGACATGGCCCATGCCTCAGTTTTTACATCTGCAAAATGGGATGACAATATTGCCTGACTTACAGGGTTATGGTGAACATGAAATGAGTTATACTTGTCACTCATATCAAATAGAAACTGGCACATAGTAAACATTAAACATCCAAATGTGTTACCTATCGTTATTGCACACCTAATAATATTCCAAGGTATCCTTTTACATAACTTGACTACAAACTCCTTAAAATTAGTTTTCAGATTCATACTCCTAGGTATCCTTCTAACACGTAGTATAGCACCCTACATGTGATAGACACTAACCAAATATTATTCAGCCAAACCTTATAAATAGAGATTTTATTTCTCTAAGGCAGAGGATATATTCCAGGTAAATAAATAGTGGAACAAGTCTTGAAAATGTAGCTCAGAGATATACTGATTGATTTGGAGATTAGATTAGGCCAAGGCTGACTATATTTCCATCTGAATACCCCCACTGGAAGTTATATTCTGTGAATCTGAGGCAACCCATCCTACCCTTCTGATTCATTCTGGTTATGCTCTATTTCGGACAGAAGACAAATAACTCAAATCTGGCCCTCACCACAAATGTCTATACTAAAACTTAGACCTATTGTAGTTTCCAAGTAATCTCCTCCTAATAAACACACGAGCCTGAACACAATTACAGCCTGAGTGTCACCTGCTTTACTAATATTTTTGATAGGAAACCCACAGAAACACTGCAATGTGTCAATACTTCTTTGCCTAATAAAACATTTTCCTTCTAGGCAGCACAAAAAAACGTGATGATCACCTTTTCAAAGACCACAGTGCAAATGAAAGTTTCAAATCAAGATCCCCATATTTTAAGTACAGATGTCACCAAAAAGCTAGAGGAGCGCTCAGCCCTGGTCTCAGCCCTAGATAACAGTGGAGCCTACCTTAGGGAACTCTCTCCCCTTCACTGTGATGCTCATGGCCCAAATCTACCTTAGAAAACAAAATGAGAGCATTTGCTTTTACACAGCACACATTCCATCAAGCATTAACTCCTGAAGTAGATGGTCCTAGCTTCTGGACCTGACTTCTGTCAAAGTGACCAGAGAGACCTCATGATGGTCAAAGGCTAAAAAGCACAGATAAAAGGAAAGAAGCAACTGAGATGAGGCTAACGTACATTTCTCCCTATAGAGGTAATTCAGTGTCATGAAATGCTCTATTTTACAGAAGAACTCTCCCAGATCCACACAGAGACAGAAACACACACACACACACACACACACACACACACACACACACCCCTTTACAAAATGGAGCCTGGGGACCATTGTTTCGAAAAATAATAATAATCACTGCTATTTTATAAATTCTAATTAGATAGGAGACATTGATATATTTTATCCCCAATTCTTAAAACAACCTTCTAGGAAAGTGTGATCTTCTTTATTATGTCAATGTGACAGTCAAGTTCAAAGCGCTGGCCCAGGCCATGACTTGGCACACGGCAGATATAGCTGCCACTCAGGCAGCTCCAACACAGACCTGCCTCCTATTCCGCACGTTCACACTGTGTCATTCTTTCACTTTCATTGTCTGTGATTTATAGATCCACCCACACCAATAAGCACCATTCAGATACCTCAGGGACCATAAGGCCATTTCAGACTACCTTACTGTTCAAGCTCTGTATCTATTTATTATGACCATCTAAAATTGTTTATTGCTTGCTTTGAATATTATGCTCAATCTCATCACAAGTAGATGAACTACTTGTGTTCCTCTCTCCTGTGATGTGGGATAACTCATAGATGATCTCTATGTATATTTCATCTTGTTTTCAAAACTTATTCAGACATATATTATATAATAATAAAAGTGTCCCACAAAATACACACCTTTAAGTAGAAATAATCTCAGTGTCCTTTTCTATATTTTACTTTTCCAAGGGCCTTACTAAAGTGTTGCCAATAGCAACAATAGAGACACAAAAATATAATTGGGGTTCTCAGTGAGAAAAAAATAAACTGCTGAAGTTACAGAAACAAGGATTACCAAGAGAAATAATAAATAATACAAAGAGCACATGAGGTAAGAATACCAAGATAATGTTAACATACTTAAATGAACAAGGTCTAATGAAAATCATCCCAGAGTAGAGAAGAAGCTGGCAGAAGAACTCTCAGAACTGTTACAATTACTTTTGAGAACTCATGCAAGGCAAGGCAAATAGGGCGCTCTGTTCAGATGAGGGCCGAGGAAGAGGGACAGTAGTGAATGCAAGGTATGAGTGAGAAATGCTGTGTCCCTACCTAGCGAATCACTCCTCCAGTTAACACAGAGATATAAAGGGATTTCTTTTCTAATCACCTGAAAAGGAATAAAACATTTAATTTAATGCAAATTAATTTAATGTAATGTCAAACAGTCATCTACATTTCGTGAAATAATCACAATGATAAAGTTTTTTTACACTAATTTTTAATTACTGTTAATATTTTTAATGGTCCTTAAGAAGTAACTAAGGGCAGATCCAGAATAATAATAACGATTATTAGCATCTGACAATTGTACGGTACTATGAAAACACATTCAGAAAAAGATAAAATCAGGACTGTCATACAGACATGAAAAATAAATATATGTTAAAGTTTAACTTTTTTCTTATGAGAAAACCAAGAAGCTATAAACAATTCAAATAAAAAGTTAAACCCAAATGCACATTTATATAGAATAAAGGAACTAAATTTTAAATAAACGCAAAGCTGATTTTTCCACAAAGGGGATTGAAGGTCAATAGAAACTCTATGGAAAAGACACAGTTTGCCTCTCCATTACTTACAATTAGCAAGCAGGCCCAAAAGAGTTTAATATAATGAACAGGGCTAAAATCAGTTCAGAAGAGTGTAAGGAACATTATGACATATTATTTCTACAGTTATCTGCTGGTTTGATAAAAAAATCTCATATTTATCTTGATTACAAGATAAGACTGGTCTCATTGGATTTAGCATGATTGTAGGCATGGGTGCATCAAGAGTGTTAACTTACCACATAGATCTTTATGTATTTGTTTTGTTAGAAATTTGCATGAGGAATCTCTGACTGGGTATTTAAAAGCCTCTTTAGGGTAGAAAGCCAAGCCAAAAAACTATACCTACCAGATTTCATCTCTAGTATATATTGGGGAAATGCCTTACTTTGCAAGGTCCTATAATGGTCTAAGCTTCCTGGACCAACCTAAAGGTGACCTTTCTTACTCGCTTTTAGGGCTGAGAACTCTAAAAGGGCTTTGTAAGCATTGACAAAAAGGCAAACTTAGTTGCTTCAAAGTGGATGCTTATAACTGATTAAATGAGCATCATTGTCAAATATGACATTCCAGAAAAAGATTTGGCCATATCGACCAATGTTTCCAAACAGGTCCAGTAAAAGGATAGTAAATTCTTATGGAATCTATGCAAATAACTATACTACCACGAAAGTAAGAATAATCAATAAGAGATTCCAATCACATGTGGAAACAAAGAATAAGAAAACATTGTTGCCTAATGTCATAAGGCAAAGCAGCACCAGGACTCTGATAAATTGAAACATGTCTGGAAGAGTAGGACCCTGACACATCTCTAGGAACCATACAGTTTCCCTATGTTAACAACAATGTGTCCAGAAAAATTTAACCTAGGAGCCGAGGAGCATATCTTCAGATTTGACCATTTCTCTCATAAAATTCATTAATGTTAACAAACCAAATAAATCTATTTTTACCATCTCTCTTTTATAAGGAAAACAAACCTATTTGATTTTTAGGAACCCTCAAAAAAGCCCTGAAAGACAGTTTTTGGTGCAAAAAGCCTTATCAGAGTTTCATTTTATTTTATTCTATTTTACATTTAGGATTTAATTTTAGGAAAGCCAAAAATAATTTTAAACTGTTGTCATGAGATTTAAACACATAAGATAGAAATAATACTTGTTTACTCATTTGAAAATGACAATAAAACATTTAAAAATAAACAAAAGGTAACATGATTGTAAATAACCTTAGTTCTTTCATTAGCGAGGAACTTTTGCTGTTCCTGTTTTTTTTAAATGACCAAGATCATAATAAAGTGATCACAAAGCACAGAAAATTATTCTGGTAACACACAGAGTCTGTACAGATTACACAGAATTATATACATAACCCAAGGCAATACATAGGAAATGAAGAAGACAAGCCCATCAAAACTGAGCAAACTTTGCTAAGATTTTATATTTCATAGCTTTTCCACACTCATTATTTGTATGCACTACAATCCAGAGAAAATAAAATCCTCTTTCTATGGGCATTCACAACTTTCTGTATCCATTCAGGTTTTGTTCCTCATTGCCCTCTTCTTGTTCTGGAACTGCCACTTTACTTCAGAACAAAACTGTGTATTCTCTTTTTCGCTTGCTAAACAAGGACATATCTTGTCACCTCATATGCAAAGTTGTACCTGTGTGCTACTCCTCCTCCTAGTACACTCATTTACTTACAGTGACTGTGACTTTAAGCTAAAGCAACTTCTGTTTCTCCAAGAAAAACGCAACTGGAAGCCTGTGAGCTGACAGACACCAGGAATATGCAGCAGACAAGCAGAGGTGGTGCCTACACGTGACCTGGCTTTATACAGACTCGCACATCCCTGAAGGTGCAGCTCCTCAAAGTGGCAAACCCAAGCTCAGTCACTAACAGGCCCAAAGATTTACCCTCTGGGCAGCATATAAAAATAAGAAGCAAAAGCATATAAATTTAAAATCATGCTTAGTAATCAATGTTTCAGTGCTTTAACTTAGAAATGATCTAAATATCCAGTGAATGTATACTAATTAACTCGATTTACTATCAGTCCAAGGATTTAAGTCACCTAAAGATCTTAGAAATTTTCTTCAAGCTGACAACTAGAAAGCACAATTACTGTGAAAATAAAATTAATCCTAATGGAGATTCAAAATACAGAATTACATTTTTCATAATTGTGAGCATTAAGTAGAAATAATGCTAGCTTATTTGATGAGCAACTTGTATTAGTTTAGGAAAAACATACACAAAGAGAAGAAAAATGTACACTTATATTTAATACTGATAAATAATGGAACACATAGCTGTTTATATTAAACCAAAAATATTTAAGTAGTTTCATTTGCCTGACTTATCTAAATTATGTTTCCTTGAATTCTTAAAATATTTCTAAATTGTTTTTTGTAAAAATACATTTTTGCCCATTTAATGAATTAAAGTTCAATTTCCTTATTTTCTGAAAATTTTAGGAATATTCAGTTTATATAAGTGCTTATTTATCTCTATAAGCTAAACAAAACAACTTCCTTTAAGAGACTTTATAGCCTAACTTATCAATATCAGCTAGAAGTAGGAAAGCATTATGCATCTATACAATGAAAGGTAGAGGTCTGAGTTACAGACACTAGGACATATTGGCAAATACAGAGAGCTTCAAATCTAAAAGTCATCCAAGGATCAAGAGTATATCAAGAACCACAGAATTTTACCAGTCTACCATAGAACTGATTTCCTTCCCACTGGGCAAGTTCATACCTGAATGGAGCTCAGACAAGATTCTCTCTCTCTCATTTAACAAAGACTACAAATCACCAAGTGGTCAAATGATAAAATTCAACTTCTAAACAAAAAGATTAATAAACCAGAGACTCTGTTGTCTCTCACCCAGTAGAAAGTAGATTTCTGTGAACAACCAATATCTGTACAGAGATCATCAAATAATCAGTCTGTAAAACTAAATTCCCAACATAAAAATTAAAACAAAATTACTAGAAAGTAAAATTAACATCAGAGAAATCTAGAGTCATTAAAGTTCTGTTACTTCTTTGTAGTCACCTCTGGGACCTAAAAAAAGATATGCCTTCACATAAATTACCTTCAATATGGCCTCCTCCAGTGAGGAAGATTACCTGGCTCTGGTAGGGAATCCATTAGTCATCTCGGTGGAAGATCTCTGAAACTTAAAAAGTAATTTTCAGAATAAGGCAAAGTCATCTCTTACAGATATGAAAAATAAACGTGTTAAAGATGTGATATTTCTCATATGTGAGAATAGACAGATGCTATTACCTATTCAAAGAAAAAGTCAGAAAAACACCATTTTACATTGAGTAGCAAATACTGTAGATGCAAAACTGTTTTTTCTGCTGCGGAGAGAGAAGTCATAGGAAACTCTACTGGGCAAGATAGTTTGCCTATTTATCAATTACCCACAATTTACAAAGAGGTGTAAAATAATTCAAAAATAATAAATAGGAGAAAGCAGAGAGATCAGAAGGTGTGCTATAGACAATGCATAACTTTGCTGTGAAGTATAAACTTGTGTTCATTATTTTATGACATCTTCATCTATCCAGTGAGGTCTGAGCAACAGCCATTGTCATCCCTATTTTGTAGATGATAGGACATGGTAAATAGGGTAAGAGCTCCTAAGTATTAGGGAAACAATATAATCCAGGTATTCAAACACAAGAATTGAATGAAACATTTCATCCCTTTGTACTAGGTAAAAAATATGCACTAAGTAAGCACAGTGAAGGATATCAGAAAAGTGAAACCTTTAGATTGCCTATCTTTGCAAGTTTAAATAATGCAAGTCATACAAACTTGCAAGAGAAAATATAATGTAAGTATCAAATGACAATGTTAAAGACTCAGAGAACAATGTGACTACTCAAAATCCACATGCATCTTTTAGTGAGACACTGTAATTCAGGATAGCATCATCAATTTATTTAATATATTTACTTTTATAACAGAAATAGAAAACCAACACAATGCGCTCTTCCATACACCATCTTACTTTCAATATTAGCATAATTTTTGTTTTCAGCCCTAGAATTTGTCTCATTAAATAAGAGGAGCATTTGACTGCAAAACCCCAGAAATATGGGGCAGTCGTAGCTGCATGTTAGTTATTTCCATGAATAGCAGCAAACTTCCTGTGTCTGACTGAAACATCTTCAGTTTACCCTTAAAGTCGGTTCCTCCTATGCTAGGCTACACAGTGATAGAGGCCGCTTGACCCAGAGAGCATTGAAAGTGGCATCGGCCAGGAAGTACTTCTTGAGGAAGAAGAAACTGTAATCTAGAGAAAGACTTTAAAGCAGAGATTGTGCTAGATGGTAGTAAGGTCGACTTAAATTGTCAATGAGTTAGCCTTCCGCTAGCTTTCCTTCTCTAAAAATAAAATCTATGTCCCTTTGTTCTATAAGCTAAACTGGTTTCAAGGCTTCTTTTAGAATTTTGTATTCAGGTAGTCAGGGGTTATCATCACAAAAATGTGAAACAAAGGATGGAAACTGAGAATTGCAAATGGCATTTAGAGAAGACTCAGTAAAGAGAACGCACTTAGTGTAAGCTGGGATGAGAGTGAATGAGAAGGTGGTCCAGCAAAATAAAAGTGAACTTATCCAAGACCAACTGAGCTCTAATACAGAGAGAAGAGTACATAGAATCTCTTTTTATATTTCTCACCTCCAATTCTTTTTTCTTCCTCCGTCTTCTGCAGACTTTTGTTCTGTCTATGGTTTCAACATGGTGGTCAATAGCTTTGGGGGCTATATGCTTCGTTATTTCTAGTTCAGAAAGAATTGTAACATTCACTCTCGTTTGGAGCAGCTTAGATCGTGAGCACGCCTCTGCACCATTCATTACAGCCCTTGTTATATCTTGATGCATTAAGTCAATGAGGGTCAACTCTGGAGTTGGTAGCAGAGTAAATCCCACCCAAACTCCCAGGTCAAAAATGAGATAAGGATGGTTTTACATAGAAAATAACCAGTCCTCTATCCTGGGTGGAGAAACATTGGATGCCTGGCAGATAAGAAACATGCAAACTCTCTAAGTTGATGTCAGAGGGCCATGGCAGGATGGGATACTCTTTCTCAGCACCAGGAGCCACGAACCCTAGTCCTCTTGCTAATTGCTCAGGAACCTATGAGAAACCATCCAATCACTCTGCTTTCTCATCTGTCAAATGGACGTAATGTTTACCTCATCTGCGAAGGGAATAAATAATTTAAAATGTTTTTATAAGCTTTCTATTTCTATGCAAATTATTTATTCTGGTTAAGATGTGATTTATTTCTTCCTTCAGCTCTCTTCTCTCAGTTTAAGTAAGAAGACTATGGTTTGTATTAGCATTACCATATTTAACAAATAAAAATAAAATATTTTGCTTGTCATCTCTGCTTGTAGACATGATTCCCTTAAAATATGTCAGAGGAGATCTGAGTGGCCTGAAATGACCCTGCCACTGGAAATAGACAGTCTCCAGCCTTCCTGATATTTTTGCCAATAAAACCCTGACTTGACTCAAGGGTGGGCTCAGGCTTTGATCATTTCGAGTACTGATTAAAATGGCATTTATGACATTCTTACAATCTGCTAGGCACTTTTTGACTAGGGAACAGTTAATAATTAGTGAAAAGACTTTCTTTCCAGTTGTCTGTATTAAATAGAGACTTAGTTACACATGTAGGGTGCCATGATATATATTCTCTTTTGGTTTCCTTATGCATTCTTATCTCTGAGTGTCTCAGTGATACTTTAAAATGAATCCCACCAATCAACAGATGAGTCTGAATGCTAACACAAAGCCTCAGAACTGACCACTAGCTTGCCTTGCAGCTCTGCAGTGATGACACTTCAGGGGAAGAAGAGTGATTTTGTCCTTTTCAAAGTTACTTCGCTCACTGTGGGGGAGGAACGAGCTGCAGTGCATCAGTTGGAAACTACACTGATTGTGGCTTATTTACAAGCAACGCACCTCCTTAAGATGGTGCCGGTGACTCACACTATTAGGAAGAGAACATAGTGTAACGGACTGAAACTGCATCAGGGAAAATGGTAGTTAAAAATTATAAACAGTTCTGCAAAGCTAAGGTTGGATAGGCCAGAAAAGGAGTCGCCAAGGCAAGCAGTGCAGGGAGTAAACCATGAGTCAAAGCTGCAATTTTCAGCCTTTTTCATCTCATGGCACACATAAACTAATTACTAAAATTCTGTGGCACACCAAAAATGTATATATTTTATTCTTGCTGATCTGATAAAAATTAGGTATAATTTTGATTCATTCATTTTGGATGGCTATTGTGTTGGCTGTTGTCATTTTCTCATTTGACAATCTAAGGGAAAAGAGGTCAGTGCCCCTGACTAAATAGTCAGGTATTGCATATTTTAAAAATTATTGTGCAGACCAGTTGAAAATCGCTGGTCTAGAGAGTCTCCCCTCTTTGCAGTTGCCTGACACTTAAATCTGGTCTACCAGGACATGCTGGCTCTGAGCATATGACTTGGTCTTGGGGACTGCCAGTGTCACAGACTGTGCCTTCTGAGACCAAGACAACCCAATATATCAGCTTCAAAGATTCTGGCATACCAGCTAATACATAAAGGAAGGTGGTTTCTATCATTCAAAATCCAGCCAGAGGCTATACATTTCTGGGTTTTCTTTTCCTTAAAAAATGGTACAGCAATGGGACCAGGACAATGGGGGGCTATATCTACACAGGACAACTTGACCAATCTGCTAGAATTGTCCTTCATTTACAACCAGTCATTGGAGCAGAAAAATAGGGAGCTAGATGGAATTTTTAAAATCATCTTGTTCAAAGCTTGTTTTTTAAAGTTGAGGAAACACGGACCTAAATAGAATAATTGTTTCCCAGGAAGTCACACAAATTTGAACACAGTATTCCTATCTTTTACTCTTACTAAATTGCTTACAAATTAGATTATTCTTACATGGGAAATATGTTGATATTATGACCTATTAATGAAAATTGTTGGATAAAATATACATTGTGAATATATACAGTTTTTAAAAATTTAGCCAGAAAAGAAAAATACAGCATGCAATAGATTTTTTTTAAATTTACCAAGCATAGCTTTTATGTGTATGTGATGAAGAGTGTGGAAAATGTCATTTCCCATTTGTGTATAGATAAAACCTTAATAGCTGGTATCAATGGTTCTAAATCTTTAGCATGTATCAGGCTAACTTTGACAGCTTCAAACAGATAGCTGGGACCCAGTCACTGAGTGTTTGGGACCCAGGAACCTTCTTTTCTCACTAGTTTCCAGCTGATGCTGATGCTACTTTTTTGAACATCATACTTTGAGAACTGGTATTTATGATATAAAGTGTAAAATTCTAAACCACAGATGAGGGAACTTTTATTCTAGTTCTGGTTCAGACAATATCCATACATGTGATTTAAAGAAAATAAATTGGATTTTTTTGACCAGTATTTTTTAAATATGAGGACAAAATAAGTAAGTTGATTCAATCTAATATACTATGGTTAAGGTTTTCCACTAGGCACGGTATGCAGATATTTGCAGACAAAGTCCGTATCTAGATTTGAGTGCTCTGTGAATCTGCCCTCAAACATTGATTGAGGAGAGTGGAGGGATAAATCTGCTGCTGCCTTGCACCTGGGTTGGAATAATTTGGAGGCATATTATGTACTGGCTCCCAGAGCTCCCCAGTGGGATGAAATTCCACTTGCCACAGTAGTAAGCAGTCCAACTGTGCATGTGATTGACTTCCAGCCTTTCTCTGCACCGCGCTCCCTACCGAGGTCACCTCCAACACAAACGACTTTCATTTAAATTATTGTTTTATGATATAATTCTGGAGAACAAAAAACATTGTTTTTTATGTATTTATTATTTTAATTATTCTTTACATCATGAAAAACAATTCAGTGTTATTCCTGCTCTCGCTTGGTGTTAATTTAACCTATTGATTTATTGACAACTAAAAATATTTGTCAGCAGTTTTGTGTTTTTAATGTAGCTTTGATCAATGGTATTTCAGTTTATAAAGTTCCTTGAAAAAAGTTAGTGTCTACTTTTTAGGCCCTCATATTTGATCACCAACAAGCTTTATGTAGGACAGTGATATGATCACTGGGGATAATCTAATTCATTAAAATTTTTATTTAACACATATTTGACCATTAATCATAAAGTGTTTATGTACAGTGCATATACTTGGGGGGCTTTACATTTGGGTTTCTCTATGTAACTTTTAACATCAAACCATAATAAACCCCAAAATAATTAGAGTTGGAAGGACCCTAGATTTATTTTTAATATAACCACTTTTCTATATATGAGCAAAACATATTCTTGGGATGACATAAACTGCTAGGCAGGATAGAATTTGAGATATAACTAGGAAGAGAAGCTAGGTGTCCTAATTTCTAAGGCATTGCTCTCACTGAAAGTCTAGAAAGTACACTGAAAAGCCTTTGGATTTAATTTTAATAACCAGAACCTTTTAAATGAATAAGACATCTCCTATAGAGTATATTGTTAACATCTAGAATTTCTTAAACTTCAAAAGTACTATCAGGGCTCATTGTCCAAAGGTAGCCACTTGAGTACAAGTTGGTAGTGTTATTCCTTCTGAGATGAATTTACAGCAATTTGGAGGAAAAATAGACCAGAACACTGAAGCGGTTGATTGAGATGTTAAGAGGGAGACTGTTATTCTGGGTGATATTAGCCCAGAGCTGTATAACATTAAGTGGTGAAGAAGACGAAGAAAAGAAATAAAGACAAGGCATGCAAACTATATTTAATAGTTAAAAAAAAACAGATACATTTGAATAGTTCAAGGATAGTCAAGAGGTGTCATTGCTCATAACCTACTTTATAATTAAAATGTTAATATTGTGACTTAGACCTAAACCCATGAAAACCTATATTCAGAAACCTATGAGATACATGGATAAAATTTAATATTCTCTTTTAGAGAGAATTCAACAATAATTTTCCAAAATATGTTGAAACAATAAACACACATTTTAAAATCAAGGAAGAAAATCCTTCCAACCATCTATTAACCAAAGAGTGAAGAGAACATAAAATGGTAGACCCTCTAATATAGATAGGTTGAATATGGATCCCAGTGTGAGTCAAGTACAGACAGAAAAACAACAGATGTTCATTTTTATTAGACTAAAACTTACATACAGCAAACTGTCAAATCTTAAGTGTACTGTTTGACAAATGCATATCAAATGTCAGAGCATTTCTAACACCTAGAATGCTCTCTTATTCTTCTTCCTGGTCAACCCCTTCACCCCAGAAGCAGCCACTGAAATGATTTCTATCAACATAGGCTAGTTTTACTTACTTTGGAATGCATATAAATGCATTATTTATTCGTTTGGAAAGAGTATTATTTACTTTAGCTTCTTGATTCAGAATAATATTTTTACATGTATGCTATTGATTATATCAGTAGTCTGTCGAGTAGTGTTCCATCCTATGAATATATCAAAACTTTTTCACCCATTTTCCCATTTATACACATAGGCATTCTTTCTTGTTTTATACCATTATGTATAAAGCTGCTATGAAAATTTTATATAAGAATAATATGAACCTATGTTTAAAAGTCTATTGGATAATATCTAGGAATGGAATAGTTGGAAAAATAATAAATTATAAATATGAATTAACACACAAATCTCATGTATCCTATAAAACAGAAAATAAGAAAATATACCTGAGTTTCTAAAACTTTAAATCAATATGATTATCTCACTTTAGTGTAATGTCTGCACTCATATTTTTCTTCTATCATATATTAAATGTATATATAAATATTGATAATAACTAAATAACAATAGTCACCAATTTAAAGCCATTTGTCACAGAGCTTTTAAAATAGTCCAAACAACAAACTGGGCAGCTTGCTCATTATACTCTGTCAATTATAACATGGTGTAAAATGTGCTCATATTATTATTTGAAGCTAACCTTAATATCAAAATCCATGTCTCTGAGGATTCTGACACTGTCACCCAGGAACAATTTAAAGATACTAACTTACCAATACCCTACAAATATCTACCACCACCCTATAATCTATTAGGCATTTATCATATATAATTATAAGAACCTCTAGTTAGTTGCTCTTTTAACGGTCTTTCAGTTACTCACTCTGAAAGTCCTACAGCATATATTTTCTGCAGAAAACTGGGCTGTCTTCATTGAGGCTTTCCGGGGCCCTAAGCATTTCTGCCTCATCTACCTTGCCCATCTCTTTCTCTCCTTGGAGTATCTTCCTGTCTCTCTTTATCTACCTTTTCACCAGTCCCCATTCAAAACTACTCTGGTTGCATCCTCTAGTGAGGCTGAATTTAGCTGCTTGAATAAGCTTCTTTAGAACCATAGTGGCTCTAATAAAATAATGTCATGTACAGTGACAGTTATTTAAAACTCTTTCACAATTGTTTATTTTTGTTTTGCTGGTTTGGCTCTGCCAATCTATTGTAAGCCTGTGAACATAGACTCATGTCACCACTAAATATAGTGCTAGGTGCATCATATTCTCAAATCACAATTGATTGATGAATATCCTTTACCATTAAAGTAATAGGTGAACTAGCCCCTAGGTAAAGTTATGCTTACCTCCAATTACATTATTTTATGTGTAAAAGTGCTCTCATTTGTATCACTCTAGGATGAATGAGAAAAATCAAAATCCCTTTCTCTGCTGCCTCTTTTTTCATAGTTTTTCATCTAACCTGTCAGTCTTTGCCTGTATGTACAACATTCCGATCTTTAAAAAAAATTATCCTTTAGTAAACAAAACTCACTCTCATATGCTAATTTTCGGAGTGATTGACATTTCCTTTCTATTGTGGATCTTTCTTCTACTAGTATGACTTTCATTTAGACTGATGATCAAAACCAATTTTTGGTAAAAATTATACCAGGTTAGAGGTCAGGAAAGTTGGGACCCATTTTTTATTTTGCCACCAGTGTCACTTCTTGGGCTTTATGTTCTTTATTTATGTACATTGAAATGTTATCACTTAATCTCTATTTTTCCCAATATTATAATTTTCTGACTAAAATATATGAATAATATGTAAAGACAATTATAGCAAATGAAATGATCAATGGAAAATTGAATACAGAGTTTTCTTGTTGTCTATGATAGGCATATTGTAAAAGGTAATATATATTTCAGTAATAAAACACCAATCCTAATCTTACTTTGGTTCAGTAACTTCTATCATGCAGGATTTAAAGAAAAGCTGCATATTTTAAATTTTAAGCCTCATTAAGAATAGGATATATTAATAATAATAGTTATTACTATTATTTGTGTAAAATAATCCTTTAGATGTGAACTACGTAACAAAGGGCCTATTGTTAAAATAAAGGCTGGCTAACAAAACTGTGCTTGAGAAGCCCCACTAAAAGTGCAATTCTGTTTGTCTTGGCATTTTTTCATGAGATATCGTGTTCAGAAAGCTAGGGACAATTGATCGTTTATCAAGGGAATAAATTATGTATATTGACACATTTATTTGTTCATATTTCCTTTGGAATAATATACAGCTACAACTGTGTTAAAAAAGAATTTCAGAAGTGCAACCATGTGATGTGCTTTAATGGTATTTGGTGCATTCACCTAGTTGTCTACCTGAGGATGTAAAAATTATAACCGATCATAAGCTTGATGGTTTATTTTCTCTTTCCATTGCCCATGTCAACAACCAAATTAATTATTCAGATAAATCAATACAGCAGAAAAGAAAACTATCTGCAGATTGTTTGGTATAACTCAAACAAAACTCACTATTCATTGACAGAATTTCACCTTTTTTGTTAGTAATTGTTCTGTCTTGCTTACATAATCAGACAGTTATTTGTTTTTTTCCCATTATCAATGGTAAATCTCATGACTGGGGATATCTCTCTCACACGCACATTGTGGCAGTGAATTATGCAAAAGGAAAACAAACCTGAAAACTTATGACCTGCTTTCTCTGGGTGCATTTTTAATTCTAGGTGTTCACTATGAATCTATTTATTCTGGTTTCTTAAACAATTCTTACTTTGCTGCATGTGGACATTAAGAAGAACAGGGTCAGGAAACAAAAAAAAA
>PVJD01002694.1:71178-191978 GCA_004026545.1 Mormoops blainvillei | reverse complement strand
CCGTGGGCAGCACCTCCGCCCTCACCGGATACTCACCTGACAGGTGGTCTCTGAGTCCTGGGGGCAGGGCTGCTGTCTGAGGGTGGGGACCGGGGGCTTTGCCCTCTGTCCTGGCCTCCAGCACGAGGTTGCAAGGAGCAGCTTTGCCCCCTCCCGGTCCCGTCGGAGGCCCTGCCATCTCCTTTTGCCCTCCTGTGGCACCATCCCCCACTGGCTTCCTTCCTGAGATAGCAGGGTGCGTGCCCTGGCCGCCATCGGGAGGGAAGTTTCTCAGTTCGAACGTCCACCTCAGTGTGCGCGTGACCAAGAGCCTGCCGCCAGGGGCGCCCACGGACCCCAGAGCCGGGACTTGGTACAGTTTCAGGGAGGCAGAGTCCCAGGGAGGCCTGGCCTGCGCAGGTCTCCAGTTAGAGCTGGCCTGAAACCCAACCCCCTCTTTAAAATGCAGGACGGCCCTTCCCTAAAATAACACAGCCACAACCGCAGCCTCTGCACACAGCCCAGGCCACACCGCTCTCCTTCGGAAGTGGATTTTCCTCCGTGGAATGTGGCCCGGCCTGTGGCCGAGCTCAAGACTCTGCAGGAGCACGTCCACGCCAGCCCGTCTCTGGTGACCGGGCGGCTCGCCGATTCCCCATTTAAGGAAACCAGCCGCCTCTGTTATGAAACTCGGGGGAAGGAATTTGAATTATGCTCCTCGCGGAGGTCCCGGGCCTGCGCATTTGCCGGCCTGTCCCGCCGGGTGCAGGGGAGCGTTCGCAGAGGCCCAGGGGGCTGCTCTGAGATTTATCCTCTGGATGCCGTCTCTGCGGGCGGCAGGGTCCTGTCCAGGCTGGGGGTGGGGGTGCGGGTGGGGAGCTGGGTGGGGAGGGAGGCCTCTGCGCCAGGCCGGCAGGAACCTTTGCCGAGCTGGCGGGCAGCACCTGTGCGCCTTGAGCTGCCAGGAAAAGTGCACCCACACCCGGGACTGCTGGCAGAGGGCTGAGTCATGTGACGGCCAGGACCTGGCCTTCCCCAGAGAGCCACCCTGGGCTCCCAGGGCTACTGCGGGCCTGTGACGCCGGGCAGGTCAGCCTTGCAGAGCCTCGGTTCTCTCCTCTGCCTGGCGGGGGTGGGCACGCCTGCTTCCCCATGTCCGTCTCATTCTCACCAGATGCAAAGGAGACAGCGAGAGAGGCTATTTGTAGAGGTGGTCTCTCCTGTCCGTCCCACCGGGGCTGGGAAGCTGAGTGACAACAGCTGGGTGCAGTTGGCCACCATACGGGGAGGAGGGTACATTTTGTTTGAAGTCGCTGCTTATTTTCAAGCTCTTCACAGGAAGCTGGTGAAGAAATGACACCCCTCTGGGAAGCCAGCGTGACCCCCAGGTGGGGTGGCCCCTGGGGTACTTGCAGCTCCCGCGGTCACAGAGCTCCCACGGGGGCAGGTGGCAGCTGTATGTATAACGTTTTCCCTCTCCTGCCGGACAGAGACCCCAGAAAGGCAAGACCGGGCTTGCTCTCCCATGTCCCTGAGGACCTCACTGGTCCCTGGTGGATGGCAGCTTGGGGTTTGCTGAAACGGGGTGAGGTTTCACCTCTGAAGAAATGGAGCCAAGAGCAGTGGGGGACCTGACTTGGAAAGAGGGAAGCAACTCAAAGAGAAGGGAGCCCGTGGGCCGCCGGAACTAGGGCATCTCAGAAGGGACACTGTTCTCAGACTCACACGAGGCTGCTCGGCACTGCCTGTCCTGTATGGGTCTGTGTGCCCAGGATGGCACAGCTGGCTCCTAGGCACCCTGCCTTCCCAGTCGGGCTTCCAAGCTGACCCCCTTGGCCCAGGATCAACGAGCAGTCTGTCCCTGCAACCGTCCCCAAGGCCGAGGGTGACGGTTTACTGGTGGCCAGGATCCGTGCCCACCCCAGAAAGAGGGGGGCTGGGGAGACCATACCACCTGGGGAGTTCCATGGACCACGAGTGAGAGAGGGGCTCCTCAAATCCAGCACCATTCCCGTTCTCTGTGGAGAGACTCGGGGTAGACAAAATAGGTGGGCACCCTGCCTAGAAAACTGGGGACAGTCTCTGGATGCTGGTGGCATTTGAACTTGTCACTCTGGATGCCTAGTGTCACAGCATTTGTCTTCGTTCACTTGGTGGGACATGAAAAGGGAAAGCCTTTAAGGAGGTGGTGGTTTCGCGTGGGCGGGTGCCCCTTACTGGAAAGTCGAAAAGGTGGATGAGCAGAGCTGCGCCCTCCCCAGACCCACCCTGGAGCACCTGCCGTGACCGTTCAGGGTGCACCTTGCATACGTGGTGCTGGATTTTTAGTTTTTTAATAGACTTCAGTTTTTTAAAAAATTATTTTTAGAGAGAGGGGAAGGCAGGGAGAAAGAGAAGGAGAGAAACATAGATTGGTCGCCTCTCTCATGTCTCCAACTGGGGACCTGGCCCACGACCCAGGCATGTGCCCTGACGGGGAATCCAACCAGTGACTTTTCAGTTTGCAGGCCGGTGCGCTCTCCATTGAGCCACATCAGCCGGGGCTAGACTTCCTTTTTTAAAGCAGTGTTAGGTTCACAGCAAAATTGAGGGGAAGGTAGCCCTGACCGGTGTGCTCAGTGGGCTGGGTGTTGTCCTGCAGTGAAAGGTCACTGGTTCGATCCCCATCAGGGCACATGCCTGGGTTGTGGGTTCAGTCCCTCTTGTTCTCCCTCCCTTCCTCTCTCTCTAAAAATAAATAAAACCTTTTAGTAAAATAGAGGAGAAGTAGAGTTCCCGTACACCCGTGCAGAGGCTGTGGCTTTGACGTAGGTATGATGACGTGTATCCACCCTCGTAATATCAGACAGAGTCATTTCACTGCCCTCAACGTCCTCTGTGCTCCTCCTCCTCCTCCCTCCCCCCCTGTCCGGCCACCGGAGCCCTCAGGGCCCCTGAGCTTTTTATCGTCGCCATAGTTTTACCTCTTCCAAGAATGTCATATGGTTGGAATCACGCAGTCTGTAGCCATTTCAGACTGGCTTCTTTCGCTTAATATACGTTTAAGGTTCTTCCATGGCTTTTCATGGCTTAATAACTCATGTCTTTTTAGTGCTAAATAATATTCCATCCCACAGGCCTTTAACTGTCTGTAACAGGTTCATTTACAGCACCTTCATAGTAGCAAAAAATCAGATACAGTTCAAAGGCCCAACATGCAGTTGCCTAAAGAATTTATAGTAGTAATTGCCATTGAATATGGAATGTTTCTCTAAGTAACAAGATAGGGTGCTCAGAATGTATTGCTAACTGAGAACAACCGGAAACAGTATATTTTGACTACCCACCTTTGTTAAAAATCAGTATATTACTAACTGCTTAGAAAACCAATCAGAAACCATAATCCCCAAGCCCTGAACACTGGTTATCTGTGACTGTAAGACAGAGCCACTGTTTCTTGTTTACATCCATGGAGGCAGAAAATAAAACCGAAGAGCAGACCTCACCCTCTCTCCTCCGCTCGCCTCACTAGGTACATGTACTGGACAGACTGGGGCGAGACGCCCCGCATCGAGCGGGCTGGGATGGACGGCAGCGCTCGGGAAGTCATTGTGGATTCGGACATTTACTGGCCCAACGGGCTGACCATAGACCTGGAGGAGCAGAAGCTCTACTGGGCCGATGCCAAGCTCAGCTTCATCCACCGTGCCAACCTGGATGGCTCATTCCGGTAAGTGGCTGCCCAGTTCTGGGCCCCCACCATCCCCACTGCACCACAGCTGCCAGGGGGCCTCGGGCAGTCCAGGCTGGGCGTTGGCAAGTGTCCTTAGCTCAGGCCCGAAGTCTTGGGCCTGGATCCTGGGGTCCTGAGGGGTTCAGACCCCTTCAGGGCAGCAGTAACCGTGCATACGCCGCATCTGACATCACACCCCAAGTAAGGCCTGGGGCGGCATCTGCCGTGGACCACGTGGATATTTTTATAGCAAATGTGAAGCACTCATTTGAAGTGAAATCGAGAAGACTGTAAATAGCTTCACATCCACGCACGGGTCTTGACCTTAGAGGAGGAGAAAACTCCTTCTCGGTTTTCAGACTTTTGGATTTGCAGACGAGGGGTTGTGGACCTAAAGCCGAAGGGTCCGACAGGGTTTTGAACAGCTCTCGCCACCGTCCCCCCCACCTTCTCTCCCCCGGTACAGGAGCACCCTGAAGGCGGGCGGAGGGGCGCAGGGGCGGTCTTGGTGTCCTGGCGTTCCCCAGTCCTGCCGGAGGGCCTTAGAGCCCGGCTCAATACAATGGGTTGAATGATGAATGAATATAAAGGGTTTTTTTCCATCTTGGGAAATTGTTTTTAGAGCTTTCTGGTCAGCTGTCTCACTCATTCATCATGCTTCAGGTATAGGGACGTCCCCTCCAGGTCTAGCTGCAGGGCAGTTTATTCATTGACCAAATACTGCCTGCTGGCTCGGTGCCAGGACTTGGGGCTCCACCCAGGAGGGCGGACCCCATCCCCGTGCTGGCTGGGCTCCTGGTGCGGACAGGGAATGTGCAGGTACCAGTGCCGAGGCCTGTGGTGGGTGACACGGCGTGGGGGCACCCGGCAGCTTGATTGCTGCAAACACAGGTGGATACCAGGTCAAACAGACTTGAGGATGTGGGCAGGCTTGCCACGTTTTATCCTGCCTTGTGTATTAGTTATCTATTGCTGTGTAACAAAAGAGCCCCAAACGTAGCCGCATAAAACAGCATTGTTTGCCGGGGTAAGAGGGGCAGGTCAGGAATTCGGAGTGGTGCAGCTGGGTGGCTCTGGCTCAGAGTATGTCCTCAGGTTACAGTCAGGCTCCTGCTGGGGCTGTGGTCATCTGTAGGTTTGACTGAGGCTGGGGTGTCCCCTTGCAGTGTCCCCCGCACGGCCATGGGCAGGAGGCGCCCATTCCTTCCGGGCCACTTCCTTTAAGCTGAGCCGCGCACCCAGGGCCAGACTGAAGCGCTCTTTCCCATTGTCCCTGTGCGTGTGCGTTGGCCTGGGCCCTGGTTTGAGAGTTAGAAAGTGTGGCGGCCTGGGACTGTGGTCCTCGGGGAGCCGGGTGATCCGGGCAGGTAAGAAAGATAGATCAGAGGCTGGAAAGGCTGTGGGTTGGGGGGCCCTGGTCCAGGGATTGAGACGAGGGACAGCAAGCACGATGGTGGCATTTAAAACATACTAGTGATCGTGGTGATAAGCGCTGACAGTGATAACGCTGGCGATGATGGCGGTGGCAGTGGTGGTGGCGGTGGTGGTGATGGCTCACCCTTGCATAGCACTTGCCACCTGCCAGGACACTTTATTGGTCATTCCATTCCCCCACCAACACAGAGGTGGGCACACCAACCTCGTGAAGTGTTCGCGGTCATGATCCTCTGTCACAGTAATGCACAGAGAGGCATGGGAACGCCTCCAAGGTCGCACAGCCAGCCAGAGCCAGGTCGGAACCCAGCACTGGGACTGCAGGGTCTCCTCCCAGGCCCTGCTACCTGCCTCGCCACAGGCGGCCATCGCGCTTACTGGGCATGCCCAGGGCTGTTCAGGTGGACACACCGTCTCCTGGGAGAGAGGGCGAGTGCTGGGGCCAGACGCCCTGCTCAGCCCACGCCCAGCTGTGACTGGGGCTGGGTCACGTCAGTGCCCTGAGCCTTGGGGCCGTGCAGGACAGCTGGGGCAGTAAGACTGCCCTTTCTAGAGAGATTTTCAGGGCCCGATGGGGCGCTGCGTGTGACGCTTGCGCGCAGGGCCTGCGCACGGTAGGCGCTCAGTAAACGCTGGCCTGTCCGGAGCCCTTGGGCCCTGCAGGGGGTGGGGGAGGTGGCTGGAGCTGCACCGGTGCGGGGGACATTTGGAGAGGAGGGGCGAGGGTGGGCATGGTGCCCAGAGGCCTGGCGCCTCCGGCGGAGGCAGGGCTCGGGGAGGTGGAGCAGCCCCCCAAACAAGGGGACTCTGGCTTCACTGATCAAAAAATGGCACATCGTGGCAAAGTCGGGTTGTTCCTCAGAATGTAAACGTTGAACTAATGTGGTCCCAGCAGTTCCACTCCTAGGCTGACACCCAACGATTCGAAAGTGGGTATCGAAATAAATATTAACACGTAGCGCTGCATTGTTCACTTCGAAATGGTCGATGGTATGTTTGGGGAATTCCCTCTCAGTAGATTGTTGAAAACACTGACACCAAGAGACCGGAGTGATAGGTCGGGTCAGGTGAGGTGAAGAAAGTGCGCGAGCCTGTGGTGCTGGGTGCCCCGCCCCCCCCGGGTGCACGCCAGTCTGCTAGGTGCTGCTCGGGCGGCGGTGCGGCAGGACAGCCCAGCCGCAGCCTGGCCCCGGGAGCCTTCGGTGGGGGCGGGTCCTTAAGGACATTGTCACAGATATGCCAGCTGTTCTGGTTTGCGGGGCGCCGTTAACACGCAGACGAGAAAGTCCTTGTGTTGTTATCAGGTTTAATTCACTCTGAAATTATAAACTGTTGGTATTACGGGGATGAGCGGATTCATTTGTCTGATCTGTATTAAGTTGTCAGCTCATCGGGGCAGGACATGCATGCGTGTCCCCAGGTGTGGCTTCCTCCCTGCCACTTCCTTCTTTCTCTGTGAGGCACTTTGCCAGCGGCTGCCATTCTAGAAACATGCTGGATGGGGAACAGCTGGATGTGCAGGGTCCCCCCGTGTCACTGTCAGGGGAGGTGGGAGGCCTGCTGGGTCTGGAAGGCTCCCTGCGCCCCCGGGGAGAAGGTCCCCAGCTCGCTCTGCCCTGGTGTCACTCCGTTCTGTCTCAGCTACTGTCGTCCTGTGTCACGTCAGTGGGCTAGTGGTGATGGGTACCGAGGGACCGTGGGCCCTGATGGCTTCTCCTCCGCCCCCTGCACCTGCAGGCAGAAGGTGGTGGAGGGCAGCCTGACACACCCGTTTGCGCTGACACTCTCTGGGGACACCCTATACTGGACCGACTGGCAGACCCGCTCCATCCACGCCTGTAACAAGAGGACCGGGGAGAAGCGGAAGGAGATCCTCCGTGCCCTCTACTCGCCCATGGACATCCAAGTGCTCAGCCCCGAGCGGCAGCCTTACTGTGAGTTGGGCGGGCGGGCAGGCAGGGGCTGCCGCCTTCCCCCTACAGGGACCCTCAGGCTAGTGGAGGGGAAGGGGCGCTTGCTTGAGCAGAGGGAGGTGTGTGGAGCGCAGGGGCGGGCTGGGCAGGGCCTCGGTGTGGGCCCTGCTCCAGCCGTACCGGGGGCAGCAAAGAGATTCCCAAGGATCATTGCCCCGTTTTCAAGGCCCAAGGGAGGTTGCGCATTTATTAACGAAATCTGCTCTGAGTGAGGTTCTCAGTCTAGGATCCCCAAAGGGTCATGGCAGGGGTCCCCAATGGGGAAGGCTCTGAACCTCACAGGCTCGGGGCTCCTTCTTACCTGCTCCCACGGGGACGGGCACAGGGGTTTCTGGCCACAGAGCTATATAGAAGGCTCAAACTTCGAACTTAAGAATGGGGCCCCAGGGGCACCTGCTTTTAGCGCTGAGAGGGAGGAGGTGCTGTCTGGAGTTGTTTTCTGACGAACGTCATAGTCCTTAAACACATCCACACTTGGGCGGCCCACGTGCCCAAGGCGGGGGCCGGGAGGGAGCCGCACCTCCAGAGAGTGTCCCCAGTTAACCACAGGCAGAGTATGATTCCAGAAGTATTTGTTCAGTTCAGCTGCATATTGATTGCGGAAGGGCTTGGGACAGTGAAAAGCACTGTCCTTGGTACTGAGGGACCGAGGGGCTTAACCCCGTGTCCAGGAGTGGCTGCCATTAGCGTAGAGCCTGTGGGGTCTAAGCACAGTGCGAAGACAAGACAGGCGTCAGCTCCAGGAAGGCGCCATCTTGGGGGTCTCCGTCATTACCGCACGGGCAGGCCCTGAGACTCTGCCAGGGAAGGCTGAGAGCGGCCTTCACGGAGGAGGTGTCCTTTGTCTGGCCTTGAAGGAGGCAAGGGAGGGCGGGAGGATGGTGGCTGGGAGGACTGGGAGGAGTTGATGCTGCCGAAGGCCGGGCGTGGTGGGAGTCAGGGGCGAGGCGGGATGGGGTGCTATGGTGATGGCCCGGTGCCACAGGAGGACAGTGTTTGGGCCAATGGACGCCCTGGGGCTCCCAGGGGACAAAGACGAGGGGGGCATCACGTTTGGAAACACATGATGGGGGAGGGTCGAGGGCTGTGTTCTGGAGCTTTCTCTCACCTGCCCCGTTTGCCCCAGTCCACACGCCGTGTGAGGAGGACAACGGCGGCTGCTCCCACCTGTGCCTGCTGTCCCCGAGGGAGCCTTTCTACGCGTGCGCCTGCCCCACCGGCGTGCAGCTTCAGGACAACGGCAAGACGTGCAAGGCAGGTGAGACACGGCGCTGGCTGGGGCCGCCCTGGCGGGATGGCTTTCACCCGCGCCGTCCCCGCGGAGCCTTCACGCCGCAGTAAGCCCCGTGGAAATTTAGGTGGAGAACGTGTTCCTCATGGGAACTTTTCAGGCACAAGTGCAGGTGATTTCTCCCCCACACGCCCTTGTTTCCCTTTGCTTTAGGTGTTTTATCACTTTTTTATTCTCCCCCTTAATTTCCAGTTGGTGCTTCAAGACTCACACTGTGATTGCTTTTTAATGAAGGGTCGCCCCCTGCCCTGCAGCCGTGTCTCAGCCTCTTATTCCCAGGCGGCAGGGGCGGGGGTGCCCCTCTGGAAACGGTGCCAGACCAGGAGTCGGTCTGTCCCTGGAAACGCCCAAGACCTGGAGCTTCTGGGCAGCACCCAGGTGGACTTGGGCCTGGCCAGCGAGGTGGGGCAGGGAGACAGGAGGGCAGTAGCAGTCCCGGTCCCCGTCGGGGGGAAGCGAAGGGAGGACCGGGAGCTTCCTGGGTGGGCTGGCTTGTACCACAGGTTCCATGGGCGGGGCTTCTGTGGCTAGGGTCAGAGGTAAGCAGCCCCCTAGACGCGCTCTCTGCCCATGGCTGCCAGTCTGTCACCTGCTGCCTGAGGGCTTGGGGTTCCCCCCGAGGGGTGGTTTCCTGGTCCCTCTGCCGTTGGTGGCCAGGGTCTACAGGGTGGTCCTGTGGTCATGCTGGGGGTGGGGTCATTTGCTTCTGTGAAGACTCGGCTGTCACACCAAAGGGTGTGTGAGTGGTGTAGTGCACTGGCCCCTGTCGCATCCCCCGTGACAGGCCCCATTTTCCCAGGTTGGCCGTGGGAGGGTCCTGTGTGGCGGGAAATCATTAAGAGGATGTGTTGTCGCCTTTTGGGAACCGGGGACGAGGCTGGCCCAGCACAGACGGTTGTTTTAAAGTGGATCTCTGGCCACTTGGAGTGTGCCTTAGAAGCCACCGGAACCGCACCTCACTTGTGAATTCAGCAGGTGTTCGCGGAGTTGCGTCGTGAGCAGCACAGACGTGCGCCCTGGTTCCTGGGGCTCGTGCTTTATCCCAGGCTGGCCAGCGGGGCGGGGAGGCTGGCGAGCTATTTGGTGTCAGAAAGGGGAGTGCGTGTTGGAAGCTGGGCTCCTCGGTCTCTTCTGAGCCTTTTGCTGTTTTCCGTTCACCTGGGCCTCTAAGGTGTTGCTGGGAGAGACGCTGGGCCCAGGGCCCCGGACGACCAGGTGTGGTGTTGGCTCTAGTGGTTCAGCAGCTCCAGGGGTTGGAACAAAGACGGTTAAGGGTGAATGGTAGACACTTGACGGGAGGAGCAGCTCGACCAATTTGGATTAATGCTCTTTCGATCTCAGCGAGTGGCAGAGTAGGTTCTAGAAGTTGGGACCTTCTAGCTTCCGGAGGCCTGGGTTGGCTGCAGCCTCTGTCTTGAAGAGAGGTGACCTGATAGCTGATGTCTTGCGGCCTGGACAAGTCCCGGCCTCCCTCCAGGGTGTGCAGGGTGACCCCGCCCCTGCCCCTGCCCGGAGGAGGGCACCCCAGCTTCGAAAGCACCACCGGACAGTGCTCCGTTGCCTCTGGCTTGAAATGCGGACTGATTTTTTGAGCAAGGGGCCGCGTCTTTTCATTTTGCAGTGGTGTCTGCAGATGACGCAGCCGGTCCTGCTCTGTGCACCTGAGAACCTAAAGGGAATCTGGGGCTTGTCCGTTCGTGTTCCCACGCGTCTCTGCCCTTTGTCTGTGTTTGTCGATACGTTCCACTTGACTTTGTTGCAGGAGTATCTGCAATGTGTATAGATGTTTCAAAGATGTGAGTCACGGTGCCCGAAGAGTGTTTGAACCTGCTTCCCCGGTTGCGCACTTTTCTGTTGTTGCTGTTTCTCAGTCTTGCGGCCGGGAGAGGGCCGGCTCGCGCTTGGCCCCGGACATAGAGAGACCTGGATCTGTTGTCAGGTGCCGCATTGATTGGCGATGCCTCCCCGAGCCCTGTGTTGGATCGGCTTGTGATGTCTGCTCTGGGAGAGGGTGGGGCAAGGCTGGATGCTGGCTTGGTTGCCGTCTCTGTCCGCTCTGGGTGCTCGGAGCCAGACTGCACATGGACATTTGTGGAAGGAGTGGGGGATGGACGTGACACCCCCCGGAAAAAGTGGATTGTGCAGAAGTGCCTGTCTGGCCCCTCTCCCTGATGGAGGACTTGTGCAGGCAGCTTTTGTGATAGGGACCTGGGAAGCCCCCTCACACATCAGAATTCCCAGAATGGGGTGGGGACCCTAATAGGGTCCTGGAGTCATGGCCCGGTGAAGTCGCATAGCTGGAGAAGCTGTAGTTCCGGGAGGGACTTGCCCAAGCCACCCCGGGGTGCAAAGTGCTGCCGGTCACATGGGGGTGGACGGTGGCTGGGGCCTTCTCACTCTGTGTCTCCCTTCCTCATCTGTAAGGTGGGGTCACAGACCACCCCCTGCCAGGGGAGCTGTGGGGGACCCAACACGTTGACAGGAATCGGAGGCCCCTGTGCAGGGTGCCCAATGAGGCAGGCGCGCAGTATATGGCAACTGCAGCCACGACTCACACCCTCGGCATCTTGTTGTCTTGGGGGGCGGGGCTGGGGCAGGCTGTCAGAGGCCTTGGTTTGCCTCCTCCTTCCAGGTCCTCCCACCCACCGGGGGTGGGCTGATGTATTTTCCAACTAGAGGAGCCAGGGGCTGTGGGCTCGCACAGACTCCTGCCTCCTTTTGGTCCCCAGCCTTCCCATCATCCCTGGAGCCCCCCGCCCGTGGCTGAGCCCCTTTGAGGGCATCGCATGCTTTCCGCAAATGCTTAATGTGCACCCTCGCGTCCAGGCACAGAGCAGCCCCGGGGAGCCCTCCGCGTCGGGGTGGGTGGGGGAGGGCATGCACAGGGGCAGAGCAGAGGAGGAAGCCTGGCCAGGAGGGTTTCCAGGAGGAGGTGTCATGGTGGGGCCCTTTGGTTGAAAGCCAACACTGGCACCGGCAGGGTGGAACTGGTGGATCGGTAGCAAAGCCTGCCCCTCCCGTGGGAAGCTGCCGACAGGGAAGGGGGTGGCTGACCCATGGCCCCCAGCTCCCCTTGGTGGGGACAGCCAGCCCGCAGACTCCCCCAGGAGTCAGTGGTTCAGGACTACCTTCCCTGGTCTTGCGAGAACTGTTCTTGCCCCCCACCCCCAACTGTGAAGGACACTCACACATAGGTTGGAGAATGCCAAGTGCACCGAAGAAACACGTATCTGTTGTCATTCTGAGGGGCTGGTTTGGGTGGGGGTGCGGGCCGAGGGGTCCTGTCTGCAGAGGCGGCTCAACTCGAGGGACCGTTTCTACCCCGAGCCTGCTTCTTTGTGCTTTCAGCCTGGATGCCCTGTCTAGGGAGAGCTGTCCGAAGGAGGGACCGGCTCCCTGGAGACAAAGGGGGATGGGAGGGCATCTTGCTTTGCATGAGAATGTGACTCCAGGTTCCGCGCTTTGATAAGAAGGATTCCAGTAAAGGCCTGGCTGGTCCTGGGGGCTGGAGGGGCCCCTGGAGCCCGGGACCCTTTCAGAGCTGTGCTCCAGGGGCCGCTGGGGTGCGGAAGGGTGAGCAGAGTTATCTACAAGTTTTAGTTTGAGTTGAGAAAACCCCAGAGGCCTCTCAGCATTTCTCCTAGGTGGCTTTCTGGAAATTCGAGGTGGTCCTCCAATCTCTCCATATTCCTTAATCCAGAGAGACAGGGGGCATGAGTGAGAAAGGGATTCAGCCACTGGAGGACTTTCTGCCTGTCTGGGGGAGACAGACTGCAAGTCAGAGACAGGACCACGTGCGAAGTCCGAATGGGGCCGAGGGCTCCAGATGTCACAAAGAACTATGACCTTGCCTGCACATCGGGGCCTGGGGTGTGGTCTCCTGCCCCCCAGTTCTTATTCCTTGCCACAAGAAAGCATGTTGAAGACCAAGGTTTGATTAAAAAGCCATCGTCCTACCTCCTGAGCCCCGGCGCTGTGCTCCTCGCCGTGAGTTGGCCTGGCGGCCAGCATCGGCCAGCATGTGCAGTTTTACATTCCGGTGGGCGTACGTGACCCCGGGGACGTGGAATTTTGACGTGCAGGGTGCCGAAGGTGAAAATCCCCGGGAGGTAGCAGCTGGTAGTACAAGGGCAAAAGGGAGAAGGTGAAACAGTGAGTCCCGTTGGATGTCGCTGCCGTGGCGGAGCTCTGGGGTCCCGGCGGGCAGAGCCCGGCGCAGGTGCCCAGCCGACCGGAGGGAGCAGAACCCGTGGAGGGCTGCCGGCCCCAGGGAGTCTTTGGAGGCCAGGGTGTCCACTGGGAGGATGGAATTCCGGACCTGGCAAAGGAGGTCCTGGGGTGGCCCGAGGATGTCCTCTCGGCTGCAGGATCGGTGAGGTCCAGAGTGCCGGCGGCTGAAGAACCCATGCCGCGCGGTGAGGGCTGGGAGGCCCCTCTGACACGGAGAACGAGGCTCTGCGGGCGGCTTCCCCTGCTCCAGGGAGAGGCATCGCATGCGATATTCAGGACAGACGACATGGCTTTGGTCCGCAGTGGGCAGCCTGCCAAGACCTGCGGCGCCGGAGAAACCCCGTCTCAGGCGAACCCAGGACGTAGAGCGGCTGCTTTCCAGCTGGGTGCTGGCTGTCGGTGGCCAGCATCGTTTGCGATGCCTTGACTCACTCTGGCTGTGTGACCTTCGGAAAATGACTCAGCCTCTCTGTGCTTCGGTGTCTTCCCCTGTCAAAGAATGATAATAGCGCCCGATTTATGGGGTTGTTGGGACGAAGGCCTGACTGCCCAGCATAATTTGAACTTCACCTTGGAGCCAGGCAGGCAAGCTGGTGTGATACCAGAAGAGCAAATCTTCCCCGAATGTTTGGAATCAGAAGAAGATACAGAGGCTGGGTGGTGCCACGCTGGGTGGAGGTAAAGGGTGGATGGGGCACACTCCTCGCACAGCCAGGTGGGTAAGGGGCTGAGGGGTGAGGTGTGTGTCCCGGGTGCTCAGGGCGTGTGACTCCCTGTGGGATGGAGGCCGGCACTGGACTGGGAGGGATTTGGGGTCCAGGGCAGGGGCCCGGCAGTGTCGGAATTCCTCAGACCCTTACGTCACATCGAGGTCCCTCGGCCCCTCCAAATCCAAGTCTCCACGAGAGGGGCCAGGTGTGGGAGGTAGAGGGCTGAATCCGCACATGACAGGCGCCCAGGGCAGGCGGATGGGCAGCACGTCAGAGCCACGGGCCCGGCAGGAAGCAGCTCGGCATTGGAAGCCAGGGCCGTGGGCATGACTTTGGGATTCCTGGGGATCTCCCTCCAGGCGTCTGCTTCACGGAGTTGAAGATGACATTTTTTGTGATGTGTGGGAATCCTATGTTTTCCTGACTTCGAGTAACTGAAAGCCATCCTTATACAGGGTGTCGGTACCTTCCCCAAGGAAGGGGCTGCGATGGTGGTGACGCTGGGACCCCAGTAAATGGGGGGATTGACGTTCCAGGGCATGCAACATCCCCCCGGAAGGGGAGGATGGAACGGGGGGCAGACCCTCTGGCTGCCGAGCGCCCGTGGGGTGGGGCCGCTCGCGTCAGCCCTCTGAGGTGCGGTTTGCTCGCCCGTGAAATCGGACAGTGGAGTGCGACCCCCTAGCTGCCTGGACCGTGAAGTGCTGCCCGGGATGCCTGTGTGGGGTCCCCGCAGACGGGGCGTGAGACTCGGGACTGACGCCCTTCCTTTGGGCTCGGGGTGCGTAGCCTCAGACCTCCCAGCCCCTCCGGAAGGGGCCCTGGTCAGGGTCCCGAGGCTGGCGACTAGGAAGGAAGTCACAGCGAGCGGCCCCAGGCATGCCAGGGGCTGGGGGAGACTCGGGGGTGCCCCGTGACTCTGGTCCCGGGGAACCAGGCCGCGACCCCGCGCGGCCGCCGCCCCCCGGCGCGGCCTCCCGCCCCCTCTGCGGCGGCCGCCCGACCGAGGCGCCCAGCTGGCTTGACTTTCCCCCCATGTTTTTCCAATTATGTGGAATGGGCTAAAAACAGCCGCCGCGGGGCCTTATTTGGGAGTCGCCGCCGCGGTCCGAGGAAGCCCGCTGCCTCCTCGCCCCGGCCCTCTCCGCGGCCGGCTCTTTGTGGGACGGGCCCCTGTTGTTTTGACTTTTGTCCCCACACATTCCTCCTTGCTGGGGGCTTCTGGGCACTGCACCCCCCCCCCACCCCCGCCCCGCTCCAGGCCTGAATGACCTGGGCAGGTGGCTCATGGGAGCGCCCAGGCCGTGTGGCTCCACCTCCCAGGGTGGCCTGGCCGGGCCGGGGCGGGTTCTCTGTCCCCCACCCAGGCCGTGGCTGCTGTGGGGGAAGGCGGAAGCCTTCGACGTCGTGATTTACGGGTCCGCCTGCCCCACCTCGCCGAGAAGTAGTTTTAACAGATGTTCGCAGGGACGGGAAACAAAAAGACGGCGGGGATGTGGCCGGCCGAGGCGGCGGGGGGAACAGAGGCGTCACTGTCGGTCTGACGGGCAGACTGACAACTGGCCGACGTCTCAAAGCCCCTCACACCCATCGTCTGTCCGGGCGGATTAGCCGCGGCTCGGGGCTGAGGAATAAGGGGCGCATTTGTTCCCAGTCTGGCTGTCTTGTCACTTATCAGGGAAGTAGGTCAAAGGGAGAAGAAAGGAGGCCCTTGTGACAGCCGCCGCCACCGCCGCCTGGGCTGTGATTGGCCTTGACTGCAAACAGAAGGCAGCTGCTGTTCTCAGCCGCGGACCGTGAATTTCTAATAGCAAGAAAATCAGATTGCACAGTCCCAGGAAACGGGATGACAAGCCCCAGCACTAATTTCTATTTTTTTGGAAACCGAGGTATAACTTGAAGACAATAAAGCGCACAGATTCTAAGTGTATGTTTTGATTAGCTCTGACAGTTGTATAAATCTGTGTAAACACCACCCCAGCGCAGACCCAGAACCCTTCCGCCGCCCAGAAACCCCCCACCCCCAGCCTGCGCCCACTCTGCAACCACAGCCGCTGTCCTGACTTCGATCATGCAGGATTAGCTTTGCTGGTTCTGGAACGGCACAGAAATGGAACCGCACAGCACGTGCTCTTTTCTGTCTGAGCCTGAGACAGACTTTTGAGTCGACTGAAAGAGGAGAGGAGAGCATGCCATGGCCTTAGAAAACTGACGTCCTGGTCCTGCAGGATAAGAGCAAACAGCCCTCCCCCGAGGTCTGTCTAGCTCTCCGTGGCCACCCCCCACCCCGCGTCCCCGCGTCAGCCTGGCCCCAGACGTCCCCAGAGCTCAGGTGGCTCCCCTCGCTTCAGAGTCGAGTTCTGGGCTCACGGGGTCCAAGCCCTGGCCCCTGCCCGGCCATGCCGGGTCACGCGTGCCTCGTGGTGTCTCTGGATCGGGCGATGGCTGCACATTCCCTGTCTAGGTTCCAGTGACTGTGCCCGTGTGCCCCTGCCCCTCCAATCCCACGTGCCCTGGTTGGGCTCGGCTGATGCATCGGGCTGCCAGCTTCTCATCAGAGAGAGACCAGGAGGGTCTTTTCCACCCTTCACCCCCTATTCTGATCAAAAGGATCGTTCACTTCCTTCCAACCCCCCCCGCCGGGCGCCTGCCTCTGCCTGTGCCAGTGCTGCGCCTGCTGCCTGGAGGGAGCAACCTCCCCCACGTTGGCACCCTGCCTCCACTCAGACACCCCCGGCCCTCTGGCAGGGAGGGGTCGTGGCCTCCCACGGGACCCGTGGCAGTGGGCCAGCCCCTCGCCTCCCTTAGTGTTTGTTGGGGGAGTGGGAACGACTCCAGTGACTGTGCCAAGAGGGGCTTCTCTTTGTCCCCGCCGTGCGACCCCCAGGGACCTGATTTGGCGGGGATCAGGCCATCTGAGTCTGGCCTCGGCCCTGTACCTTGTGGCCGCCACGCTCCAGAAAATGCGGGCTCTTGCTCCCCGTTGACCTGGGCGGAGCAAACACGGTCGTGCCCCTGCAGGCACTTTGCAAACTGTGAAGTGCGGTGCATTTGCATCAGCCCTGGTGGGCCACTGACACTCAACCGCCTTGGAGCCTGAGGGGTGGCATTTCCATACAGTTTGGCCCACACTGTGACTTGGGTGTCCCTCAGAGGGGCGAGGTGGCCTGCAGAGTCATCCCGTCAGGGGCTGCCTGGCTGTAGTGGGGGCTGTGGGGCTGTGACTGGCCTGTGTCGTACACACAGGCGGTCAGGCTCCGGCAAGGCCACAGAAGAAGGGACAGAGATGGGATTGGAGCCAGGGCAACCTGACCCAGCCCCACCCCCTGCCCCACATGGCCTGGGCCCCAAGCACAGAGGGCACGTCCGCGCCCCCTGCCACGCCATCCCCCAGAGCCACAGGATAGCGGGCATTACCAGGAAGGGAGGAGCCGCTGCTGTTTGCGAAACACGCATGGTGTGTCCGGCTCGGAATGACACTCTGCGGGTTCCTTAAGAACCCGAGCCGCGCGTCACTGAGGTGGCTCACAGCCTCCCCTCCCCTAAGTCGCCACCTGCTTTAAAGCCTCACACACCTGTGGTCCTGAGTCTCAGGGCTGCCTACATTTTATTTGTTTTTTTTATCCTCACCTGAGGACATTTTTTCATTGCTTTTAGAGAGAGAGGAAGGGGGTGGGGATGGGGGCGGGAGGGGGGGAGATGTGAGAGCCAGACATCGATTGGTTACCTCCTGTACTGGCCCCACTGGGGACGAAACCCGCAGCCTAAGCACATACCCTGACCTGGAATCGAACCTGCAACTTTTTGGTGCACGGGATGCCGCCCAACCAGCTGAGCTGCCCCAGCCAGGGCAGGGCTGCCCGTCTTTCATTTGTTCAACAAACCCCCTTTGCTCTGTGTCTCTGTCTCCCTCTCAAGTCATTTCTGCCAGGGACATGAGACTTCAGTGCACGGCTCTGCCCCTAGTTCATAGGAAACGTGGCTGAGACAGGTCCCCAGGTGCGTGTCTAGCGGCACTGGGAGGGGATGTGTGCCGGGGCATGGCCTTGGGCTTTGGGGCACTGTGCTTTGTCAGGGGACCCTCCTAGCCTCTGGGGGTGGGGGAGCTGTTGGTACCCGAGTTTCACCTGTGCAGTAACAGGAGTCAGGCCACTTGTTGCAGGTCACTCAGTGAGGAAATGGGGCTGGGGGCTTAAGTTGGGTGTGGCCGTGGCTGTTTACCTGAGCTGTCTGTGTGGTGAACAGCCTCAGGGGCCGAGTGGGATGGGGGCCGGGGAAGCAGGTGGCAGAGGACCATGTGAGGGGCTGACTCCTGGAGACGGGAGAGAGGGGCCAGATGCAGGGGTCACCTGGCTGGCCCTGACCTTGCCACTCTCTGGCCGTGCCAGACCTCTGGGCAGAGAGGTGACCCGCATTTCGGAGCTAAGCTGGTGCGGGCACCTGCCCAGCCATTCCTGGCGGCTACAGCCTTTCTGTGCACTCGCTGGGAGGCCCGGGGTGGGCCATGCGGGAGGACAGCTGCTTGGGCCTCAGGTTTCCAGCGGAGCCAGTGCCCGGCCCGGCCACTTCCTCTGTGCCTTGTGACCCTGTGGTCACTCGGCGCGGTTTCCTGGGCCAGGATGCTGGGCTGCGGTCTCAGCTTTTGTCCAACCGCTTGCCCCAGGGGGGCAGTGGAGAAACTTAATCAATTGCTAAAAAACAAAAATAAGCCGGCTGCCTGCCCGCTGTGAAGCTGTTTATGGCCTTCGAGCCTGTAGAGTAGGCGGCAGCCCGAGCGGGGTCCTGGCCGATCCCACTCGGCTGCAGGCCGGGAAGGTGGCCGAAGGCGGCTCTGCCTGCTGTGGGGGCGGCTGAAGGGGGACAGGGCTGAAGGAGACCCTGGAGCTTCGGCCGGGCTGGCGGGGGTCCGGGAGGTGGAGAGAGACTGTTGTGTCTGTCCCCGGCGTGAGAAGAAGCCAGTGGGAGATGTTGTCCCGGAGTGGTGCCGGCCTCTGGATGGGCCCGTCCTTCCTAAGGTGGGCTGTGACCTCGGAGCCACAGAGGTTCTTCGGGGACCCGTGGTGTTGTTCACTTTGTCTGTGGGGTGATGGGGCGAAGGGCTCAGGGGCTCCTCCTCGTTCCTCTCTGCTGATGTGGCCACTCCACGCCCTGGAATGTAGTGTTAGTTGGCTCATCGCAAAAAGCCCTTTTCCCACGTTGGCGTGTGGAGGGCATGAGCCATGAGGACCTTAAAAGTGCTCCCACTCTGGGCCACCTGCTAGCAGGGTCCCCTCCCTGGGCTGTGGGGGCTTCGGGTCCCTCTGCCCCGTTTCTTCCTTCTCCCGTTGCTTTTTCCTTTCCCCACGGCTTTGACCCTGGAGGCCACGTGAATTGCCCCCAAGTGGCAATGTAACGGCGGTGGGGGCAGGGTCATTCTTCCCAGGTCTCCAGAACCCAAACCCGCCTCCCCACCCAGATCTTGAGATCCTCTGAGGATGAACTGGGGCACCCACCCATGTTTTCAGGTCTTGGTTTTCTCTTATAAAGCAACATTTGTTTTCACTGTAGAAAGGAAAACATCATAAAGAACAACGGAGGGAATAAAACCCACCCATCACTTTGCCCCCAGAGGCAGCTGCGGGAGTGCTCCGGTGTCTCTCTCACTCACCTTTTTTCTGTGCGTTCATTCGGGCCTGGTTCTGCGGGATTTATTCCCGGCGGGTTGCAGCCCCGCCCGAGGTGGGATCCACGGGCTCTCCTCCTGTTGCGTGTTATACCGAGAGGTAACCCGTTCTTCGTGTTTATCCGCTTCCCGTTTCTTCTGTTCGTCGGTGTTGATGGCCTTCACCTGTTATCGCCGAGGTTTGGGTGGTTTCCAATTGTTCTCTATGCCTTCGATTAGAAAAATTAATAGACGGTAATTCTGAGAGCAGTTTCAGGTTTACAGGAAAACGAAGAGGAGAGTAGCAGCTTCCTGAAGCCCCCCGCCGTGCTGCACGGCTTCCCCTGTTACTAGGTCCTACTCTCCGATACTATCCAAGTTGCACGTACTTTTCATACGAGGGTCAGCAAACCGCCTGTGGGTTGTGCAACCCGGGAGCGAGGAGTGGTTTTTACATTTTTATGTGGTTGGGGAAAAAAAATCCCCTGAAGAATGATTTGTGATGTGAAGACATGATAGGACGTTCACTTTCGGAGCCCACAGAGGACGTCTGCGCCCTTCTGCTCCCACGTCGGCGGTGGCAGCTTCAGCGCCGCACGGAGAGCGCTGAGCGAGCGTGGCGGGGACACCGTGGCCCAAGCACCTGGGCTGGTTGCCACCCGGCCCTTTGCCGGAGATGAGCGGGAAGACCCGGGATCATCCAGAGATACGGCTGCGGACAGACACTTGCAGGGGCTTCCTGCTCAGCTTTCGTTTCGGGGCCCAGAGCTGCCCCAGCGTCCTGCACACACAGCGTACCCGGGGGAGAGCTGTGGCCTGGGTGACAGCTCAGACTCTCGGTGGGCGCCGACCTCTGAGCTCAGGTTGGCGACAACCCCCTTGCTGCACATGCCTGCTGCGCACGGCCCTGGGGCGTGCCGGCACCTGGGCTGCTCCTCCTGCCTGGGACTCCCTCCCTCGAATCTCGCACGGAGGCTTTCCTCTCACTGTCTGCTCCCCGCCTGTTGTGGGGTGAGTTGTGAGCCCCCGAAAGATATGTTGACGTTTCAACCCCAGGGGCCTGTTACTGTGACCTCACTTGGAAGGAAGGTCTTCGCAGATGGAAGGGACCGGGTCACACCTGGTTGTGGTGGGCCCTACACCCAACGACTGGTGATCTTGTAAGAGGGAAATTCAGACACAGGCCCACAGGGGAGGCTGTGTGCAAATGGGGGCGGAGACTGGAGTGATGCAGCCGCAAGCCAGGGTACACTGAGGGTCGCCAGCCGCCACCAGAAGCCTGAAGAGGCGGGAAGGTTGTCCCCCGGAGCCCGCGCAGGGAGCATGGCCCGCCGGCACCTTGACGTTTGACTCCTGGGCCGCGGACTGTGAGGAAGTCCGTTTCTGCTGGTACAAGCCCCCGGTGTATGGCGGTGTGTTCCGGCAGCTCTTCTCTGTGTCTCACCTTGTCTGTGTGGTCTCAGGCTTGGCACAGGGCTGGTGCCCGTGGTGGGGGGTGGCTTGGCTTGGGTGGAGGTTGCCATGAGGGAGGGAGTTGGTCTGGATGTGTCCGTGACCAGGCCGTCCCTCAGGGCTGCATTTCTGTCTTAGAACAGCGTCTGCCAGGAAGGCCATGCCCGGCCTGACCTGTCCCTGGTGGCTGGCACTTGGCCCCGAGGCAGAGGTGCTGCCCCCTTTCCGGTGTGTGCACCAGCAGGTAGGATGGGGCGAGGTCAGGAGCGCTTCCCCCCACCCCCACCCCGCCTCACAGCTCCCGCCCGCCCCCCCGCAGGAGGAGGCTCCGGGGACGCTGCCGGCCAGCGAGGGACGGTTTCACTTTCTTTGGCAGCGCTGTGAGGAAGGCTATTTGTTTAGACAACCCCAAGGAAAACCGTTTGGCCAAACTGTTAGTTTTAAACAGTTTACTTCCCTGGTGTTTAAACAAACTCCCACCGGCCTCTGTGTCTGGTCGCAGGGAGGGGGTCGGCCTCCCCTCCTGCTGGCCCAGCGCGGTGCCCCGCTCCCACCCCCAGGGGACCCGAGGCCCGAGGCCGGGGCCGCTGCTCTGATCTCACTACCAACAGCCTTGGGGACCTCACCTGTGGGCAGCAGCCATGGCCGGTGGCCTCAGGGCCTAGACCATGGGCGCTCTCGTTGTGGTCCCGCACCAGCCTGGCCCTGGGCAGAGTGCCCTGCTACCTCCCTGCTGGCACGGCTGCCTCCTCAGACCTCCAGGCAAACGGCCGAGCTGTGTCTCCCTCCTGGTGTCTTGGGCTCTGTGTTCTCATTTTTCTCAAGAAAGCTCAAATGAGAACCTCAAAGGCGCCCTGGCCGCTCGATCAGTGGATTGAGCACCAGCCTATGAGCCAAAGGGTCACCGGTTCGATTCCCCGGTCAGGGCACACGCCTGGGTTGCGGACCAGGTCCCCATAGAGGACATGTGAGAAGCAGCCACACATTGATGTTTCTCTCCCTCTCCTCCTCCCTTTTCCGCTCTAAAAAAATTAATAAATAAAATCTTAAAAAAAAAAACCCAAAAACCTCAAAGGCTCTGCAGCCAAAGGGGTGTGAAGGGCCCCCTTTGCAGCCAATTAACACCCACCAATTTATCTCAGCATTTAATCACTGCCTCAGCTACAGAGGCTTCATTCTGAGGGACAGTGAAAATGGGGGGGGGGTTCCTGATGGGGGTGTGTGTGCTTGAGGCTTTGTGTTTATCTGGTAAGTGGAGGGCTGGGGCTGGGCACATTTAGGCCCTGGTGGCTCTGCACCCATTGGGCACACTCTGCCGGGGTCACTGGTGGTCACAGCCACGTGAACCCCAGAAGCTCTTGGAACTGGAGGCCAGGCCCCCAGTCTCAGCTGCTCCCGTGCCCCAGTTTTCCTCCCTGGCACTGACTGACTGATGGTCCTGCTCCCCGGAGGCCTCTGCCCTGCGTCCCCAGGGGGATGGATCCCGCGTCTGTTTTCTCCATCCCCACCCATAGCACCTGGCCCAGGGCCTGGCCGCTACCGAACGCAGCCGCCCGTGGAGGCCGTGGTGGCGGGACCAAGCTGGCCGGGCAGCACGTCAGCCTTGGGCTTCCTGCATGGGCCAACTCCAGAGACCGAAGTGTTCTTGGGACTTTATTTCCCCACTGGCTGCTGTGCACCCTTGGGTGGGAGCTCTACCTCTCTGTGCACTGGGCTCTTCATCAGAAAAATGGGCCATAATCATACCTCAGGGGCTGGTGTGAGGACTGTGCTATTTTAGGTGATGGTGTCTGGAGGATCATGGGAACAGGGATGGGCAAAATAGTCTCCAAGTGTGTTTCGGGACCGAGTGTTGGTTTCCATGGGGGACCAGTGTTTTCTGGGGGGTTTTGGTTAAAGTGCCCCTTGATCGAGGTCCAGTGCGCTTTGACACACTCTTAATGTCCTGCGCTGTGAGGCTGCCCGACCTCCGCATGGGTGCCCGACAGCCTCTTTGGAAAGTTTTGCAGGTGTCCTCTTGGACAGAAACCTTCTGGGCCATGTCCTGAGACGCTCCCCACATCCCCCATGGTGGCAGATAAAGCCAGAGCCTTCCATGGAGTTCGGTTTATGGTCTCCTTGATGTCAGAGCTAGACAGGGACTCATATACCATCAGGTTGGGCTGCTTCCTCACTCACTATAAATGAGGAAGCAAGGCCCAGAGAGGGTTAGGGACCTGCCCAAAGCCACACAGCAGAGGCAGTGCCAGGAGGTTTCTGCCCCGAGTTCCCCCTGCATGTCCCAGCATGTTGGCGCTGCGCGGGGCCTCCTCCTGGGGTGTGGAGAGCAGGGAACGTGTGCCAGGCAGGGTGGTGCCCAAGTAGGAGGGGCCCATAGCGCGGGAGCGTGTGGTCAGCCCGCCCGCTGGGGAGGTGAGGCAGGAAGAGCTTCCAGAAGGGGAGGAGACATGTGATCTGGGCCTTGAAGGACAGGTCAGATGTCAACACGACATTTTGGGAATGGAGCCCAGAGGAAGACAGTCTGTTGAAATTCAGAACTCCCCTCCTCTCCCTCCGACATGCATCCAATTGGAACTTGCTCGAGCACCTCTCACTAAATCTGAATTCGGATCTTGGCGTGTCCGGTGTAGCTGGCCACTTGGGGCACCTTCTGAGCTTTGCCTGCCGCCTCACTCACTTTTCCCACGGTGGCCTGCCTCAGTTTCCCTGGTCTTGGGTTCATGAAACCATTGCTGTCACATGTGCGCCCTCTAGTGGAGGAATCAGATTATGAACTCTGGGCCTTGGAGCAGGAGACTGGGGACCCAGTTCCTGCCTTTACTGGAAATGCAGGACACCCGTTCCGAGGGCTTGGCCCTTGTGGCAGGAAGCTGGCACTGGGGTGCAGGAGACCGTCTGTGGCTTGACCAGGCACTAAGGAGACTGGGCAGTTGGCTGGGCCTGGGTGCCTGGGTCTGGGGGAGGTGCCAGGCTGGCTCTGTCCCTGTCTGCATCCTGTGATGCTGCGTGACTTCAGGGGGGTCCCTCCCCATGCTGGATCTTGTGTCAAACCAGGTAAGCGGCCCCAAAGTGCCAGTAGTGTTCTCTGCGCCTACTTTCCTTGGTTCTGTGTGTCCTTGAGATGAGAAAGGGTCAGAATGAATGAGTGAATGATGACCCCACTCTGGGTGGAGGGCCATGTGCTGACCCCAGCCATCTCCAAAGGTGTCCAGGCCAGGGTTGGGGAGCACCCCAGGGTCCCTGAGTCCACACGAGGCTCTGTGTGGCCCTTCTGCTGGAAGTTCTGATACGTGGACAGAGTCACATCTTAACACTGCTGGGTGACAGGAAGCCTGGGCCACCTGTCCCAAGGCACTCACCCTTGTCCATGTGACGGCCACCTCGGAACGAATCAGACTGTGTGATGACATGTGTGGTTGTGGGACACGAAGCCACCTTGTGGGTGGGCAGGGCGAGGGAGGGCTTCAGGGAGGAAGTGGCATTTGAGTTGAGGTAAGCAGGGAGAGCAGGTGGGGCCCAATGGGGGCTTTGGGGAGTGTGGCCAACCAGTGGGGGCTGGAGCCCGGTGCTGGTTTGTAGCTAGGAGAAGGGCTTGCAGTGCTTGAACCCAGACGGCTGTGTGGCTTTCAGCTGGTTGCTCAAGCTTCCTGTGCCTCTGTCTTCTCATCTATGCTGTGGTGATACAAGCAGTGCCAGCCTCACAAAGCTCTGACGAGGGTGACCTGGTGGCTGTGCAGGAAGGTCTAGTAAATGTTACCCAACATTACTTGTCATTGCAAGGAAGCCCCTTGGGCCCCGCCGAGCCCGCCCTGGGCCCAGCCTCTTGTCCCGCTGCAGGCCATTCACCCCACCGCTCGCGGTGTGTCCACAGGGGCTGAGGAGGTGCTGCTGCTGGCGCGGCGGACGGACCTGCGGAGGATATCGCTGGACACGCCGGACTTCACCGACATCGTCCTGCAGGTCGACGGCGTCCGGCACGCCATCGCCATCGACTACGACCCGCTGGAGGGCTACGTCTACTGGACGGACGACGAGGCGCGGGCCATCCGCAGGGCGCGCCTGGACGGCTCGGGGGCGCAGACGCTGGTCAACACGGAGGTCAACGACCCTGACGGCATCGCGGTCGACTGGGTGGCCCGGAACCTCTACTGGACCGACACGGGCACCGACCGCATCGAGGTGACGCGGCTCAACGGGACCTCCCGCAAGATCCTGGTGTCCGAGGGCCTGGACGAGCCCCGCGCCATTGCACTGCACCCAGTGATGGGGTAAGGCTGGGGGGCGGGCAGCCAAGCCCAACAGACGTTCTGGAACTTTCCCCTGCGTCAGGGTCCCCTGGAGGAGGGCTGCTTCACACGCACCTGGCTGGGCCCTGCTCTCAGGGCTCTGACTCTGCGGCCTGGGCGGGGCCTGAGAACTTGGCTTCTGAGGGTGTCTCCCAGTCACACTTCTGCTGCCAGTCCCGCGACCAGGCTCTGAGAAGCTCTGACACAGGCCACTGGGTCTCAAATGCATAGAAGGTCCCGGAGGCCTCGGACAAGTCATTTCTTCTCCAGACAGCAGTACCTGTGTCTGCAAAACAGAACAGTCCCCATGGGGTGGTTTCCAGGCTAACGATGGTGGCGATGTGGTGGACACTGCCACGCGCACCGCGTGCGGGCCAGCCTCTTCTGAGCACGCTCCATGCTGAGGCGATACCGTGGTTAGGTCTTTCCTTCCCCGCCCGTCGTGGGGTAGGTTGTGCGGCGGAGGGAGCTGAAGCCCAGAGAGGTTAAGGGGCTCGCTCAAGGTGGGGCCATAGGCAGATGCTGCACTGTGTCAGCTGCCGAGGACGGGACTGTCCCCCAAGGAGGGTGGGTGAGGATGAGAAGCAGGTCCCCAGGATCAAAGGGGCCAGGCGGCAGAGGCCCCGGGTGCCCGCTCCGGGGTAGGGACTGTGGCTTGGGGCTTGCTCTCCACTCTGCCACTGGTAAACAGCTCTGTTGAGTGACTGCCCCCGTGGCCTCCCTGTCCCCACCTGGAATGGGCTCCCTGTCCCCACCTGGAATGGGGGGAAGCAGACTCCAAGGTCCCTCTCAGCTCCGAGGCTGAGGCCCCCCGGGAAACGGGGCTGGCAGTCAGGGGCGTAAGATCCCGGGGCCTGGGGTACAGCTCCGGCAGGTTTTCCTGGTGCCAGACCCTCTGCCTCAGAGCTGCCACTGCAGGATCTAGTTTTGCTCTTCGGCGCCACAGAGAACGTGTCACCCGCTTTGCGTGTGGGGACCCCTCAGCTCTTTGGAGAAGGCTCCATTCTTCCCCTTCCTCCCTCTCGGCACTCAGCCCCTCCAACCCCCAGGTCCCTTGTCAGGGCGTCCGCTCTCCTCTGTCCTGCCTGATGGGAGAGGGGCCCGTGGCCCCTTTGAGCCCAGGGGCCCCGAGCAGTTAGCCCACACTGGGGACACACCCGTTCCTGTGGCTCCCCTGGTCCTGTCCCCAGGGGCTTGGTGCTCCTCCGTCCCATTGGCCAGCATTTCCCAAGCTCCTCCCATGTGATGGGGATAGGCACTGCCCTTGGCCTTGGGGATGCAACAGGGACGTGACAGACGGACACTGCCACCGATGTGTGCTTCCTCCCTAGTCTCATGTACTGGACAGACTGGGGCGAAAACCCCAAAATTGAGTGCGCCAACCTCGACGGGCAGGAGCGGCACGTCCTGGTGAACACGTCACTTGGCTGGCCCAACGGCTTGGCGCTGGACCTGCAGGAGGGGAAGCTCTACTGGGGAGACGCCAAGACGGACAAGATCGAGGTGAGCCGTCCCCACGGGTGCGCGTTGGGCCGCGAAGCGGCTCGGGACGGATTGCACAACCCAGCCACCCACGGGCCCCGAGTTCCTCGCAGAGGCCAGGCCTGGCAGCCCGGAGCCCACCAGATGAGTCAGGGCCTGGGCTGTTAGTCGACCAGTTAGAATCCTTGAAATAATAACTTATTACGATACGTTTCACATCGTAATAATAGTCGAGGTAGGGGCACCGTAGTGGCTACTGTGGTTAAGATGTTATTGGGGGAAGCTGGGCCGAGGGTACCTGGGAACCCTCTTGACTACTGTGTAGCTTCTTGTGAGTGTTAAACTATATTGAGATGCAAAGTCATGAAAACGAAGTAGGCGCCACACACCCAGCTCCCCCACTGCAGACAGCACGCCGTGGGTGTCATCGAAGCCAGGGGTGGCCGCCATCCTGAATGGGGCGTGTCCTTCCAGCGCATTGCGACGCTTTCTTGCGCTGTGTGGACGCCTCTCCCACCCAATCCCAAGCAGCTGTAGTGGTAGCCGTTTCCTGTGGGAGTTTCCTCTAAGGGATCATTTTTAAAAGGACCTTGTTGCCCAGGGGAGTTTGAAGGCACTTGTCCCTCAAGCTTCACCAGGGGGCAGTAACCTGCTGCGGGCCACACAGCAAACAGGTGATTTTCCACTTTTAGAACCAACTCACCAGCGCAGCCCCGAGACAGCGGCAGACCTCTGGACAGAATGTAAATGTTACCCACCAGGGTAACGGAGGAGCAGAATGGACAGAGTTAGGAGCCGAAGGGGTGGGGAAAGGTGGGAGCATAGTAGAGTTTCCAAGGTAACCTGCGGGAACCGAAACGGTGCCGGTGCCGTCACTGTAGCGGAAAGATGGGGGAGGGGCGTCCACCTTGGACAGACCTGGCCCGCACTCCGCGAGGGCGTTGCCTATCAACTCGGAGCTCATGGCTGGGAGACCTTAAAGGAGACACTGACAGATGACAAGTGTGTGGGACTCTTCGATCGAACAGACTTGGGGAATGTCAGGTGGCTCTCCTGCAGGGTTTCTCAGAGCCTTTCGTATGCTTAAACCGACCGAGCGTCTCCAAGGGGGCCCAGTGGCATCAGGGTGCTCAGACTCCCCTGTCTGGGGACCCTTTCTGGGCTCCCTGTCTGGTCCTGCTGTGGCCCCCCATGGCCCACGCTTGGGGAATGCTGACCCGGGCCCAGACTGCTGCTGCCGTCTGCCCACGTGTCCAGAGCCGACCCTCGCTTTGGGGTCTGCGCTGCACGCAGCTCCAGTCCAGGGAAGCGGCTGACGCAGATGGACACAGAGGCTGTGCCCTGCGTGAAGTCTGCGCGTCTCTTCCTCCTGGGCGGCGCTCTGGAGTATTAAAACTTTTTGGCCTTGTTTTTCCTGCACGTGGATTTTCTTCGTGGTGTGAACACACTGCCTCCCGGCCCCGCTCTTCTGAGTTGAGGACCAAGGGTTGGAGCCCCGTCTTCAACGGGCTGGGTTCTTGGGGACACACGGACCCCCCCACCCTCACTTCCTCGGCTGCGACCCGGCTCCGACCTCATTGCTCTGGGTTGGGGCCCGGCCATTGTTCTTTGTTTGGTTAACTTCTCTGGGTGACTTTGGCTGCTCCCCTCAGTTACAGGTAGGGAAACTGAGGTGCATAGACAGACGGGGACTTGCCCACGGGGCCCTGGCGGCCGGCCCACCCTCATGACCCCACAGTTTTGCCCTGTACTGTCCCACAGCAGAAACCCGAAGTCTTTTCTCCTCAGCCCACAGCCGGTGGGTTCTGTGTGCTTGCTGCCTGCAGAATGGAGGGCTTTAGCGTCTCCGAGGGGTTGGAAGCGTAATCTGGCTGCAGGGGGCCTGCCGAGACCCGCTTCCGATGCACGGTGCCTCTTTCATCCCGGCCTGGAAGCCCCGGGTGTGGATGTTGCATTTTTATCATCTCCCTTTTAACATAAGCTCCTACAGGACGCCCTGTCATCGGAATCTCATCTTATCCCGTGTGTGTGTGTGTGTGTGTGTGTGTGTGTGTGTTCCAGTTGGTGGAGGCGTTCTTGTGTTTGACAGTATTTTTCCTCCTCTGTGGCTTTTGTGGTTGATGCTTTTAATCAGCACCGACTCTTCAGGAAGAGGGTTTAGCTTGTACCTCTCGGAGTGCACGGCTGCCGGCAGGCCTGGGCTGGGAGGCCCTTGAAGCTGCCGCTCAGACTCAGAACCGGAAGTGCCCTCGGAGGTCGTCCGGGCCTGACCGAGCGAGAAGTTAGTCGCCAGACAAGTGGGTCATCTTGCCCAGAGCCCGCAGTGCTGAAGTCGTCAGGCCTCTGAAACTCCACGTCTCGGGTGTGATCCGGAGCCTCCCTGGGGCCGGCTTGCTAATCAATGCCAGACTGCCTCCTGCGAGCCCACCCTGGGCTGAGACCCGCGCCTCGGGGCCAGGCGGCTGCGCCCGTCCATCAGCAGGGCAGCGGGAGATGAAACCTGCTTACCTTTCCTGTCCCAAACCGTGCTGCCCCCTCAGCCCAGCACCCGCCGCAGGCGGGGGGCATGTGGGCCGAGGCCCTGAGCCGACCCTCATGGAAAGGTCATTCATCCAGCCCCCCTGATGCGTGGTGTCACTGGCTTTGTTCAGTGGCCTGGCGAGGCACAGACGGAGCCGAGGCTCCTGGGAGTGAGCTCGTGGCGTTGCAGGCAGCTCAGGGCCGGGCCTGGCTCAGACCTGTGTCTCCCGTCCTGCCAGGTGATCAACGTTGATGGGACAAAGAGGCGGACGCTCCTGGAGGACAAGCTCCCGCACATTTTTGGGTTCACGCTGCTGGGGGACTTCATCTACTGGACCGACTGGCAACGGCGCAGCATTGAACGTGTGCACAAGGTCAAGGCCAGCAGGGACGTCATCATCGACCAGCTGCCCGACCTGATGGGCCTCAAGGCCGTGAACGTGGCCAAGTTCATAGGTGAGTCACGTCAGCCTCCAGCCATGGTGCGCTGTGCCAGCTGGTGTCATGAAGAAGCGACAGGGCTGTGGCTGTCCTTCCGTCCACGAGCTGCCAGTTGAGGAGGCATAAGTGCCCAGCTGGGGGGCCTCACCCTGGCCACAGGGAGGACAGGAGATGGCGGTAACCCCCGATTAGTGACAGGTGGGCATGGCTGCTGCGTGCGGACCAGGGATAGACTGGGACTGACCCTGCTGGCCATACTGGGTATGATGGTGGCTGACGCTCACCGCGTGCCTACTGTGAGCCTTGGTACCCAGAGCAGCCCTGCGTGCCGAGTGCAGTGCTGCCCCACTCGTCGGTAAGGAGGGGTTAGCCGTGCCTGGTCAGCCTTGACCTCACTGCCAAGGTTTGCAAACAGCTCGCTTCACACAAGTCTGGCTCTTTACGGAAAGGCTCCCAAGTGCAGGGTAGGAAGCACACTGGAGGAAGCAGCGCTCCGGTGTGACGGGGCCAGGATGGGGGGCTGCAGGCGCCACGGGGCAGGGACCCTGATCCCAACTGGGGCCCCAGGGCCCGGCATGGCGCCTGCACGTTAGATGCGCTCAGCAAACCTTTGCTAGATGGATGAATGCGTGACTGGCGAGGACCTAGTCCCTGCCGTCAAGTAGTTTGTCGTCTGGTGGGTGAGACGGGACGCCCTATAGCTCGGCTGCCGGACGGATGGTGTGGCTGGGATATTAGAGGGGGATACCTGGCTTTAAAATCCGAGGGAAGTCATTTGGGCTTGGAATTTACGGAGCAGGTGGGGAGCAGGGTTTGCGGGCAGAAGGGACGGCCGAGCAGAGAGCTGGAGGGGAGGCTGTGTGGTTGGACCTGGGAGTGGCCACTGCATCTGCCTCTCTGGGGTAGGCCTTTCGTCCCCACCTGCATTCCTGTGACAGAGATGACGGAACTGACACACTTTGTTTTCCCAGCCACCTTGTAAGACACATTCATCCTCCCATGTGGGCAGTGGGGCCCACCTGCGAGTGATTGTTTAAAAAACAAAACCCCAGAGATTAGAAAAAAGATGGATCCGTGGGGTGTAATTTAAAGTTGGGAAATTAGGCTTATCCCTCTCTTCTCTCTCTCTTTGTCTTTGTCTCTCTCATATCTCAGGATTTACTGAGAGAGATGGGGAAAAGGATGCTTTTTTAAGCCAAAATATTATCGTTGAATTAGAGCCCATTTTAGAGCGCCCCAGTAGGCAAGCGAGGGTAACAGGCTGGCCAAAAAGAAATGGACGTGCCGAGCGCCATTTGCTTTAATGAAGAAGAGGCGCCTTTGGCCGTGCTGGCTGGACCTGAGCTGTCGAGGTCGCCCGGAGTCATTGGTGCATCGGGGAGGCGTCTGGTTGGGATCTCAGGCTGCAGTCCGCTCAGGCCAGGAGTCCCGGCCCGGGGAGGGATGACTGTCCTGTCACCACCTCATGGCCGCATTCCAGTCTGGGCCGGAGCTCCCGCCACGAGCTGGGCCTTCTGGCTCTCGTCCCCCCGAGCTGCTTCACGACTTCCTAACCACGTCACCTCCCCGCCCATCTGTTTCCTCGACTGAAAAACAGGGATGGGACTAGCTTCTGCCCGCCAGGTCGCTATGTGGTCAGAGTGAGATAACGCCCGGGGTCCCGCCGGGACCCTGTGTTTCTGCCATTCCAGCCTCAGGGAAGATCTGGCCTTCTGTCACCTCCACCCAGTGTCCCCATCTGTGTCTGGTAAAAGTAAAGGCACACATGACCGTGGATCAGTCGCGTGCTCTCCTCTGGGCTGCTGACCTGTAGGGCCTGTGTGTTGACTTCCAGGGACCAACCCATGTGCAGACAGGAATGGGGGGTGCAGCCACCTGTGTTTCTTCACGCCCCGCACGACCAAGTGCGGCTGCCCCATCGGCCTGGAGCTGCTGAGCGACATGAAGACCTGCATTGTCCCCGAGGCCTTCCTGGTGTTCACCAGCAGGGCCGCCATCCACAGGATCTCCCTCGAGACCAACAACAACGACGTGGCCATCCCGCTCACGGGCGTCAAGGAGGCCTCCGCGCTGGACTTTGACGTGTCCAACAATCACATCTACTGGACGGATGTCAGCCTCAAGGTACGGTGTGCTTGGTGTCCTGTGTCCGGCCTTCCCGTGAACACCTTTTGCCTGCAATGGGACTGCCTCAGAGGCTTCAGAAGTTTTTTTTTTTAAGATTTTTTTTTTATTTTTTAGAGAGAGGGAAAGGGAGGGAGAGAGGGAGAGAAACATCAGTGTGTGGTTGCCTCTCGTACGCCCCCTACTGGGGACCTGGCCCTCCATCCAGGCATGTGCCCTGACTGGGAACCAAACCGGCGACTTTTTGGTTCACAGTCCGGCACTCAATCCCCCGAGCCACACCAGCCAGAGCAGATTTTTAAAAATATTTATTGTAACTCAACTCAAGCCAAGAAAATATTAGTGAGCCTGTTTTTATAAAGGAATGTTAATAATTACAAGCAGCAGATCCAGGAGACCTACAGATGGCTTTTCTAGAGTGACTGTATATCCCTGGGGCAGTGGTGACGTCGCCCTTCGGTTCACCCCACCCTCTCCTGCCTAGCAAACTCTTTCTTTATTCACATTGCAAATATGAGCACCCGGGGTAAATTCAGGGAAGGCAGGGTTCGGCAGCCTGGTCTGCGTCCGGACCCCTGCTTTTGTTAAAAGAAGGTCTAGTGGAACGTGGTGATGCCCATTGGTTTACGGACTGTCCACGCCAGCTTTGGTGCCACTAGGTTGATTTGCGGCAGATTCGCGTGCCCCGGGAAGCCTGACTTACTTGCTCTGTGCCGCTTTAGGGAAACGTTCGCTGACCCCTGTTCTGAAGCACAGCGTTGAACAACTAAAACACTGTAACCACCTGTCTTTTATTCTACTATCTATATGACGTCTCTCAGAGATTTTCTGATGTTAAAAGTCATCACAGTTCACTTGTAGAAAGAGGGAAATATATAGAAAAATATAAAGAAGAAAATAAAAATCACCCATGACCCCATCAGCCCAACCCAACCATCGCTGACACTTTGGTGTATTTCCTTTGAGTTTTTCTCCTCCGATAGTATTTCTCATACCCCCAATCCTATGCTACGTAGAATTCTGTTTCCTGAATTTTTTCACTTAACATTTAAACAGGCATTTATTTTATTGGTCTATTATGAACTTTTTAACAGAATTCTTTAAAAAAAATTTTTTTTAAATTTATTTTTAGAGAGAGGGGGAGGGAGAGAGTGAGGGAGAGAAACATCGATGTGCAAGAGAAACATCAGTCAGCTACCTCTTGCACGTCCTCAACCGGGGACCTGGCCTGCTACCCAAGCATGTGCCCTGACTGGGAATCGAACCAGAGACCTTTCAGTTCACAGACCGGGGCTCAATCCATTGAACCATACCAGCCAGGGCTAACAGAATTCTTTAACCATGTGAAAAGTTCCACTGCACAGGTATTCCCTTTTGTACTTAACCATTACCTTATTTTAAGTGTTTTTTGGTCATTTCCACTTTACCCAGTTCCGAACAACCCCAGTAGTGAAGGTCTCTGTGTGTAAGGCCCCTTCTGTATTTCTGGTAGTTCCTCGTCTTTTGTGTTTCTGTTTACGCCTTTGGATAAAATTTCAGGCAGAAGATGGTGTGTATGAGTATAGCCAAGTATTCTTTTGCAAACGTTTCTGTTTTGCTGCATTTGAAAAGTTCATTCCCAAACTGTCGCATGCTATTGGCCTGGTCCCAGATGTGGTGAGTCGTTGCTCCAGGTGGCCAAGTGTCCCACCATTCAATGTCTGTTTCCTAACCTGGACGCTGGTGGTTAACCCATGGCCTCTGCCCTGCACGCCCCCAGACCATCAGCCGCGCCTTCCTGAACGGGAGCTCGGTGGAGCACGTGATCGAGTTCGGCCTCGACTACCCAGAAGGCATGGCCGTCGACTGGATGGGCAAGAACCTCTACTGGGCGGACACCGGGACCAACAGGATCGAAGTGGCCCGGCTGGACGGGCAGTTCCGGCAGGTCCTCGTGTGGAGGGACTTGGACAACCCGAGGTCACTGGCCCTGGACCCCACCAAGGGGTAAGGGCGTCTTTGTCCAGATGCGTGTCCCTGTCCCCCTCCCACCTCTGCATCAGCCGGCACAGGGATGGCCTGAGGCAGAGGCGGTGGCTGTGGCTGGCCAGCTGGCTCTCCGATTAGAGCGGTACCAACGCCTCTAGCTTGGAGGTGGCCAGGGCTGGCCAGACCCTTAGAGATCATCTAGTTCATTACACAGGAGGGGAAACTGAGGCCCAGAGCAGAAGGAAGGAATGGCAGCCCATGCCTTGGGCACCGTGCCGGGCACATTTATGTAGGGTTGGCCCCATGCTGCATCCGGGAGGCCTTTGAGGGGTGGGTATTTTTGTCCCTGGTCATCCAGAGGTGGAAACTGAGGCTCAGAAGCCGAGTGACTTACCCAAGGTCACAGGACCAGTTAGAGCAGGGCTGGGCCAAGAGGTCCTGTTCTCCTTCCCTCACCCTGTGTCCCAGACCCCACGTCTCATGGCTTCGGGCTCCTTGGGTGGTGGGCTTCGCGTAGGCCCCTTAGCCTAAGGCTCACACCTGTGCGTTTATCTGTTGGAGGCCCGGGCTCTGCCCCCGGGTGCTGGGGGCCCGGGGGCCAGGGTGGCATGTCCCTCTGTCCCGGAGTTTCCTTTTCTGAGCAGCTGACACAGTGCTCATCCCATAAAGCATCAGCGATGTGCAGGGAGCCCCTCAAACCCTGCCTGTCGCATGCTCTGTTGTGAACAGGTCAGGAAGGCAGACCTGAGGTGCCCAGGTTTCAGCAAACGGGCAAGACCGACGCGCCCCGTCTGGAGCAAGGCGGTTTCTTTTCCCAGAGCGTTAGGAGGCCGTTTGGATCTTGGTCCTGCTGCACCTGCCACCTTGGGGCCCACTTTCCCACTCTGTCTGGGCGACGGGACCTAACGTCCTGCTTTGCCCATGTTCTTCCGGGTTCTCCTGCCACCCGGCATCCCGTACGGCTTAGTGAGTGGTTGCCCCTGACAAAGGCACCTCAGCCAGGTTGTTCTGTTACATGGTCACTTCACGGGTGCACCTGTTTGTGTCTGTAAATGGGGCGATCCCACCTCCCCTGCTGGTGAGCTGCCGTGCGAGGAATTCAGGAGGCGGGAGGCAGCAAGGTGACAGCCTCTGGCGGGATGTCACAGATGCGGCTTTCCCTGGGACCCGGAGGGCTGAGCTTAGGAGATGGTGGTGGTGATGCTCCCTTGCCGTGAGTGGGATCCCCTGAGCCCATCCGGCCTTTCGCCCTGTGTCTTCCAGCTACATCTACTGGACCGAGTGGGGCGGCAAGCCACGGATCGTGCGGGCCTTCATGGACGGGACCAACTGCATGACCCTGGTGGACAAGGTGGGCCGGGCCAACGACCTCACCATCGACTACGCTGACCAGCGTCTCTACTGGACTGACCTGGACACCAACATGATCGAGTCGTCCAACATGCTGGGTGAGGGCCGGGCGGGTCCTGCAGGGCGGGGGTGGCCGTGGTCTGGAATGTGGGTCATCTCTCAGTGCCCAGTGCCCTGGGCCCTTTGCCTGTGTGTCCCCCGGCTCCACAGGAGGGGTGGACACAACCCAAGGGCTCATCCAGCCCTACCCCCTCTCGAGGGTTGACCTTGTCCGCGCTGTGCTGCAGGTGCGTGGACCAAGGCCCTGGCGACTGCTGTGTCCAGCACTGGAACTGGCTTCCGGCTAAGCCCTGAGCTAGGACTCTGATTTGACAAAACACCCAGCAACATAGGTTATCACCGATGCAGAAACTGAGGCCCAGGGAGGTCACAGGACTTGCCTAAGGTCACAGAGTGCCACTCAGACTCTGGGACCACACACTCAGTCTGCACCCTGAGCACCTACTGTGTGCTAAGCCTTGTTCTGGGACCACTCACAGGCTACACCCAACACGCTGGAATTAGGTTTAAAAAAAAAAAAAGAAGACCTTGTTTCTAGTCATCTGGCAGCAGGGGCAGGGTTTGAACCTACGACATGGAACTCTGGGCTCTGCACAGTTGGTGGGGTGTGGTCTCGTCCGCCCTCTGGGGTGATGGGGCTGCCCTGTGCAGTGGAGAGTACCTGGCTTCTTCCCTAATCACTGCTGCTATCCTTGTGCTGGGCGTGGTCGTGCCCCTGTTGCGCATGGGGAAACCGAGGCATAGGTGGGCTGAACAACTAGTCCCAGGTACCATGTGAGCAGAGCTGGAACCCCAGTGCCTTGGTTTTAGCGTGGGGCGGGCCGCACACTCCTTGCACGCTGCCTGTCCTGGTGTGTGAGGCCGATGGCCTGCTTTGAACGTCTCTTCAGCCCGCCGGCCCAGCCCGCCGGCCCAGCCGTGAGCTACGAGAAGCTGGTGCCAGACGAGACACCAGTCACAGCACAGCTGTGGCTGTCAGAATCAGTAAGCTCACTAATGACCCCAAAGTGAAGACACACTTGGACAGAAACGAGCAAAAGCCCTGGACACTCACACGACCCTGCAGACCAAGGGTGGCCTTATGGGCTTGGCCGTCACTGTGCCGTAGCTCGGTTTCCATTTAATGACATGGACATGTGCCGAGCACCTAGTATGGTGTGAAGCCCCGGGCAACTGGAGAATGGGTCACGATGCCTGGCACGCTTAGGGCTGGGCGTGAACCCGAACCTGGGGCCCTGCTACCTGACGTCATCCTGGCTCAACCACGCACTAATTGTGAGACTTTGGCCAAGTTATTACCCTCCCTGGGCCTCGGCCCCCGTGCTGGTGGTGCCTTCCTCATAACACGGCTGCGTGAGCATCGAGTTAGGGGATGGGGGAGAGTGCTCTCACAGGGCCCAGCGCACAGTAGGCGTGCACCGAGTGTTCAGTTACGGTGACAGTTGGTAGAAAACTGCCTGCTCCCTGTCCGGGGCTGGCGTGAGTGAGTGTGTGTCGACGTGTGTTTGTGTGTTTGGTGGACGCGTCCGGGAGCCTCTTTGTTTCAGATTTTTTTTTTCTCCCCTAATGATAAAATAATCGACTTAGAAAATTTCTGAAAATACAGAAAACTATGAAGGAAAATTATAATTATCCATAATTTCACCAGTCAGCGGTCACCAGTATTCACGTGGTCATTTCTTTTCAGTGTCAAAAATTTTAGTTGGTTTTTTAGTAGTAGTCTTAATTGTTTAGAAATACTTTGTAAAGCATTGCTCCAGATCATGCCGTATATCATTATCGGTTTCCCTTTTCTTAGTTCTGAATGTGGCCAGCACGTTCTCAGGCCACTAACATGTTTTCCTCGGCTGTGAAATAGAACATGCGCGAAGAAGCGTTCACGTGACACACAGTTTGACAAGGGAAAGCGTGGAGAATCACACCCAGGTCGAGGGACAGAATGTGTTGGGGTCACCCAGGTCCCCGACTTGTTCTTTCCCCACCCCGCCCCAGTGGCTCAGCCCCCGTCGGCACCCTCCCTGCTGCACCCTGTCCCGCCAGCTCCGAGCCAGTGTTCACCGTCGTCGTCCCGACAGCCCAGCGCTGCGCGCACAGTAGGAACACAAGTATCATTGGTTATTGTTTCAAGAGCCCTCCGCTGCTGGCCTGTGGGGAGTCCGCTGCCCAGACCTCGCTCTCCGTGTACTAGTTCTGCTGTTCTAGAACTTTCTGTCCTTGTGATCGCGCATCACGTGCCCTTCACTGTCCGCCTTCTTTCAGTCTAATGATTATGAGATTCGCCCCTGGGTGGTGGTGGTTATTCTTTTCATTGCCATGTCATTTCTATTATACGAAGAAGATCCCGCTGCCTTTTTGTCCATTCTACCACTGGTGGACGCTGGGGCTGTTTCCGGCTCACGGCTCTCATAGCTGGTGGCTGCCGTGCACGCCCTTGTCTGTGTTACACTGAGAGCGTTTCTCCCTTGTCGGGGCGTGGAGTTACCCGGGGCCAGGGCACATCCAGCATCAGCCGACCGTGCCCGTCTTCCAGCGTGGGTGAACGTTCCGGCCCCAGCCCGGGCTGCCAGGCCATGGGGCACCCTGTGCTATGGCCGGGCTGCGCTGTTGCTGACAGTCTGCCCGTGTCCCTGCGCAGGTCAGGAGCGTGTCGTGATCGCTGACGACCTCCCGCACCCCTTCGGCCTGACGCAGTACAGCGAGTACATCTACTGGACGGACTGGAACCTGCACAGCATCGAGCGGGCCGACAAGACCAGCGGCCGGAACCGCACCCTCATCCAGGGCCGCCTCGACTTCGTCATGGACATCCTGGTGTTCCACTCCTCCCGCCAGGACGGCCTCAACGACTGCGTGCACAACAACGGGCAGTGCGGGCAGCTGTGCCTGGCTGTCCCTGGTGGCCACCGCTGCAGCTGTGCCTCTCACTACACCCTGGACCCCAGCAGCCGCAACTGCAGCCGTGAGTGCCTCGCCCGTGTCCCACTGGGCCGGCCCTGGGGGCCGAGGTGCAAAGGGTACCTGGGCGCGCGTGGACTGGTGGGCCTGTTGTCACGACCCACGCTGCCCGATGCCGCCTGGAGGCCTGGGCCGGGTGGGGCCCTGCAGCTCCATCCAACCACAAGTAGTTGGGCCACGCCCTCGGCTGGCATGCTTCCTGGCGGGATCTCTGGCTGCGGAAGCCAGTCACAGAGCGGGGAGCTTTCCCAGAGAGGCGGGCCGCATTCTGAGTGCTTTCTCTGGCACCCATGCGACCCTCAAGCTGGCAGGCGGGAGGCACCACTGTCCCCATCTCGCAGAGACGCGTAGTGACCCAAGCAACGTCACACGGATGCTAAGGTTTGAACGGGGTTTGAAGCCAGGCAGGTGGGCTCCAGAGTCCCTGCTCCAGACGCCATGGTGCGCGGCCTCCCGTGCACACGTGCAGTCCTCACGCTGACCCTCTGAGTTAGGTCGGCCTTTAAAAAAGCTCTCATTTCAGTCGTCAGAAAGCGAGGCTCTGAGAGCCCCGGAGCAACTTTCCCACGGGCCACAGGGGGGCAGGTGCGTCCTCTGTGTAGGCTTTCCTCCTGGGACTTCAGCAGCCTCCGTGCAGCACAGGACAATTTATAAAGCTCTGTGACACCGGGGCCCTGTCCAGGGCTCCCACAACCCTAGACGTTAGGAGGGCTGGCCTTCCTTATCCCGGTCGTATAGACAATGGGACTGAGGCTTCGAGGGGTTCAGGGCTTGTTTGGGACCCCGAGCTGGTGTGTGATGGGCCTGGGGCCACAGCCTAGAACTCCCCGCTCTTGGGCTCCCTTTGGTCTTGTCCCTTTCTTCTGGGAGACATAACCTTGAAGGATCAAGCAGCAGTGCGGGTAACCCACCACCCAGAGCGGACACCTGTGTCCGGTCCCTGGTCCTGTGGCCGGCAGACCCGGGGTGATGACTGCACCTCTCTGACGGTGGCAGCAGCTGGTGGCCTCCTACACATTTTGAGAGACACGGTTTCTGTATCCAGGCAGCTTTGCTCACTGACACCCCTGAGGAGCGCCCCCCTCGGTGTCCATGCTCACTCCACGTGTGGAGTTCTCCTGAGCGTATGGAGACACAGGGCCAATCACACGCCATCCGAGTGTGGCACACTCTTGCAGAGAGAGCAGACTGGTGCTCTCTGCCTGCCTTCTTCCATCTCAAGTCTCGATGACTTCAGATGAATGCACATCTATTTTTAAAATAACATGCTCTCAGCCCTGGCTGGTGTGTAGCTCAGTGGATTGAGCATCCACCTGCGAACCAAAGGGTCGCCGGTTTGATTCCCCAACCAGGGCGCATGCGTGGGTTGCAGGCCAGGTTCCCAGGAGGGGGTGCGCAAGAGGCAACCCTTAATGTTTCTCTCTCTTTCTCCTTCCCTTCTCCTCTGTCTAAAAACAAAAATAAATAAATAAAACCTAAAAAAACCCAAAACAACCATGCACTCATAAAATAGTGCAGCTGAGACGTGTGTAACACGGAGAGTAAGATTTCTCATAGTCCACCTCCAGGAAATAGGTCTCTGTCCTTCCGGACTTTTTCCCAAGTGCATCCGTGGGGGGGTGCATGCACAGATCTGTCCTTGGTAATGAAGCGCAGCGCTGTCCTCCGTGCGGCCCCCTCTGGCTCCCTCGTGCTGACCTACCGCGCCCCCTCTGTTTGCCTCACCCTAGCGCCCAGCACCTTCTTGCTGTTCAGCCAGAAAAGTGCCATCAGCCGGATGATCCCGGACGACCAGCACAGCCCCGACCTCATCCTGCCCCTGCACGGGCTGAGGAACGTCAAGGCCATTGACTACGACCCACTGGACAAGTTCATCTACTGGGTGGATGGACGTCAGAACATCAAGCGAGCCAGAGACGACGGGACTCAGGTAGGTGTGCCTGTCTGGGGCATGGTGGAGGCGCCTCTGCGGAAGCCGCCCTCAGTCTCCAGGCTCCGCCCACTTTTCTTAGCGGAGGGGGCGGGGCTGCTCACAGAGCACAGTTTGGGGTGAACAATGATTTGGGCTCTGATTCAGTCGTTACCGGGCATAATCCTGAGCTGTGTTGAAACCCTTAGACTGAGGATGTGTAGAAACCGGATTTTATAGTTTTTGACGTAGTTGGTGGCGGGCAAGGGGAGAGCGTGTGTCAAACCCCCTGGGATTTTCTTTTCTTTTTTTCCACAGTGGTTTTGTGCAGGGTAGTTAGTATTGCTTATTCTGGATTTGTTCTTATTTCATAGAAATTGTATGATCAGTTCTGCTACAGTGCCATGTATGCGTTCGGAAAATCTCCACACTTTGCAAAATCATGCAGCACAAACCACAGGGCTTAAGGGTAAAGGGGGGCTGGGGTACATTCCTCAAAACCCCGTCACTGACACCCTGGAAAGAAGGTGGGAACTGAATACCGGAGTGCCGTCTTGCACGTGTTTCAGTCGTCAGAAAGCGAGGCTCCCCGGGAGCGACTTTCCCACGGGCCACAGGGGGGCAGGTGCGTCCTCTGTGTAGGCTTTCCTCCTGGGACTTCAGCAGCCTCCGTGCAGCACAGGACAACCTGTCCGAGGCTCCCACAGCCCTAGACGTTATGAGCCCTTCCTTATCCCGGTCGTATAGACAACGGGACTGAGGCTTCGAGGGGTTCAGGGCTTGTTTGGGGCCCCTGGCCTGGGCCAGGAACTCTGCCCCCATTACACACAAAAATGGCCCAGGACGGGTATGCCCCAGCGGAGACGGTGCCTTCCCTGAGGAGACCTGAGCTTGGCCAAGGACTCGGCTGTCAGTCACTGCCTGCGAGCTTTTGTGAAAGTGGGGCGTGGATGTGGGGGCTCACAGGGAGATGGAGGGTGTTGCGGGGGGCAGGGCGTGTGTGTTTTCCTATTCGGTGAGTTGCTGGTTGCATTCACCTGGTGCTGCTCACAGGTGAAATTGCACGTGAGCAAATGCAAAATCCATGTTCTGTTCAAATGGTCCCGGCACATCGCTGCATTGGAACGTGCTTGAGTTTTCAAACTGCACGTTCTCGCAGGACTGACTGCTTTCCTGTGTTAGGCTTGTGACCTATTCCAGGAAAGATGTTCTCACTGCAACCTCGGGGCCCACCCGGTGTCTCCGTGTGACAGGGAACCGTGACCACCATTCTGTTAGCGTTCTTGGCTCGTCCTGCCAGTTTCCCAAGACTCCCTTTCCCGAAGCCGGAGAACCGGAGGCCTCTGTCTCAGTCCAGTGGCCCGTCGAGGGGCCGTGTCCTCATGGCGAGCTCCCGACGCCGTTAGAACAGGGATGGAGAGAAATGCTCAGTGGTGGAGAATTCCAGATGGCTTTTGAGTCTGTAAAGCAGATTTTGATGTTTTCCTCCTTGACTGGATCCTGTTGCTGTCTGGACGGGCTGGGGTCAGCCTTCGAGGTGTGTGTCATCATCTCTGTGGGTGCCGAGCCTGGTGGGAATGGGGTTCTTTCATCCTGCTCCACGTAGGCGACAGTCACAGGGGCGTCCTTTCGAGAGTGGGGAAGTGCTAACTTACGGACTGTGGCGCCCCTGCTGGGAAAGTTACAGGGTGCAAATTGCCGTAAAGCCTCGCCCAGGCATTCTTTTATGGTATCTGGGCCAAAGCGGGGAAAGACTTTGAAGAAAAAGCCCTTTTAGGAGCAGCTTCTGGGTTTTCACTTAATTGGGAAACCTGCTTCCCTCCTGGTCTCATGCCCCGCCTCTGGTGTCTCTGGCTTCGATTTTTTTGGCGGGGCGCCCTGCCGAGCCCCCAAGGATGATGTTTTCCATGACTGTTTGCTTGGTTAAATTTTCTTTCCTATTAATTTTAACTTTTTATTGTAGCATATACACATAACAGGGCCACGTAATAGTTTGTAAGTGTGCCGTTCAGTGACATTAGGCACGATGACGTTGCTGTGTAGTCCCGGCCACCTTGGTCTCCAGAACGGTTCACCTTCCCAGACTGAAACTCTGCCCCCATTACACCGTGGCACCCCCACCCCCACCCCCAGCTCCCGGCACCTGCCGGTCCACTCTCTCTGCCTGTGAATCGGGCTGTTCTCAGGACCCCGTGTGAGTGGAACTGTACACTTGGAAAATCACATGTCTCTTTGTGTCTTGCTTACTTCGCTGAGCCTCATGTCCTCAGGGTGCATCTCTGCTGCTGCAGGTGTCACAGTTTCCGTCCTCTTTAAGGCTGAGTCATACTCCACGGCGTGGCTGCCCCACGTTTGGCCTCTCTGTTCACCTGGCAGTGGACACTTGGGCTGCGTCCCCCTGGGGGTGGATGGTCATGCTGGGAACATCATGAAGTGTCTTAAGTCGCGCTTCGCACTGGCGAGGAGGAGGGTGTTGGTCTTGTTGTCGAATAAAGTTCTAGTTAGAAATGTGGCGTTAGCCAAAGTGTTGTTACTTAGGTTAAAATTGAGGTTCAGGTTTTGTGAAACTGGCCGGCCATTGGAGTTTGTCCCCTGGGGAGGGTGTGGGGAGCCTGTGGGTTCACACAGTGCAGTTCTCAGCTGGCTCTTCTGATGACTGGCGTCCCAAAGCCTGGCTTCAGGCCTGGCTCCCACCGTACCCTCACCTGGCCCGTGTGCACCCTCACCTGGCCCTGCACCCTCACTGGACCTTGGGTCCCTGGCTGGTCCCTTAGGGAAAAGGGCAGCGGAGGTTAATCCCCGTTCTGCATGCTTTGTGCTGGCACCCTAAACTTAAAACACAGCGAGATTTGCGGGTCTTAATCCCAAGCATGAGTCTAAGAAAACGAGGAAGAAGAGAGGAGGTGTCTTGAGAAGGGGTCTGTGTTCCTGGGTTTACTGTTCACCTGTGAGCGCGTCCTTCTGCGCGTGCAGGAACAGGACCGGGAGAGAACAGCGGCCGGTCTGGGTGGCTGAATTCCGAGTGGGTAGGCCGGGGACCCGCTAGGGTGGGTGCCTGCTCTCCCCGAGGCTGTCATAGGCATCCATTTCACTCTCCCGTGTGCTCGTGGGTAAGAGCCAATTTGACAGGGTCGGACTTTCGACTTTCGGCCTGGACCCAGGCCCCGGGCCTCTGCCCGCCCGGCCATGCCTTCAGCCGGCGCTCCTCTCTCACTGTTCCACAGCCCTTCATTCTGACCTCTCCGAGCCAAAGCCAGAACTCAGACAGACAGCCCCACGATCTCAGCATTGACGTCTACAGCCGGACACTGTTCTGGACGTGCGAGGCCACCAACACCATCAACGTGCACAGGCTGAACGGGGATGCCATGGGCGTGGTGCTCCGTGGGGACCGAGACAAGCCGAGGGCCATCGTTGTCAACGCCGAGCGAGGGTGCGAGGCTGAAGGGGCAGGTGGACACCGCGATGCGGGGGACTGTACTCCACTGGGGCGGGCTGATGCCCCTTTGTTGAACATCAGCCTCCCGGGCTGGGCGGGGTTTCCTGCCCCGACATTCTGAGGGATCAGGGCTCACCAGGGTCCCCCCGCAGAAGCCAGAGCAGGACACGGAAACACCACCTCTTTTGTGGTCACAGCAGAAAGCAGAGACACCCAGGGATGGCCTTGATAGGACGCAGGTGTGGGAGGGCCCAGGTTTTGCTGAGAGACACAGGAAGGATGTAAGTTTTGTACCATCCCCATCAAACTTGAACCCTCTACAGAAACCTCTCCCATTAGCATCACAGTTGGCGGCTGGTTATTCACTCGCTTACCTTCCACCACGGGGAGCTCACTACCTCACAAGCTGGCTCTTCCTGGGCGCAGCTTCAATTCCTGGGAGGTTTTTCCCTCCAGGAAGGTCCCTGATGCTCGTCCCTCTTGGCCTTTGGGCTCTCTGATGGGCGGGAAGGCACCAGGGCCATGCTGGTAGACTTTTGAGGGTCCAAAAGGAATAACCAGGTGGGAGGGGGACCGAAACTCACACGACAGCTAGCTCCAAAATAAAGCCGAGCGCCTAAAAGCTTGGGGGGCAGGAGGCAGGAGCACGGCGGCTGTCTTTAAGTTCCCTCAGGGCTGTCGTGCCAGGGGGACTCGGCCTTGGCGAGCCACTGCTTGCTGCAGCTCACCCCGGGGAAGGCTGGCACGAGCCCAGGGCTGGGGGCCAGGTGGACCCCAGCTGGGGGCCTGACTCCCTCATTAGGCCGCCTCTGTGACCTCGGGCAGGCGATGGAACCTCTCGGAGGTTCAGTTTCTCCTCTGAAAGAGCAAAGGTGACACTTGTGCTACCAGCCCCCGAAAGCGGAACCAAATGAGCTGCCCTCGAGTCTGGCCCTCGGTGGCCTTCACGGAGGCAGGGACGTCTTCGTGGGTCATTAAAACAACAGATGTTTATTCTCCCGGCGCCAGAGGCCACAAGCCCCGAGCCCGGTGCGGGCAGGGCTGCCCACTGCAGACACTCCGGGAGGGTCCTCCCTGCTGCTCGCGGCCTCTGCGGGCTCCCTGTGCTCTTCGCCTCGTGGATGCCTCGCTCTAGCCTTTGCCTCTGTCCCCGCGGTGACAGTCTCTGTCTCTGTGTGGCCTCTTCGCTCTCTTTCAAGGACAATTTCCTTGGATTCGGGGCCTGCCCTAACCCAGGATGACCTCGCCTTGTTCCTTAATTCCATCCGCTAAGACCCCATTTTCAAATACGGTCGCATCCTGAGGTTTCTGACGAACTTGGATTGGAGGGTCCAGCATTTGACCCAGTACAGGGCGTGACCTTTTGGCCTCGGGGACCAGCCCTGAGAGGCTACGCTGTGTGGCTGGTAGCCTTCCAGAGCCCATCCGGACGTCTGCAGGGTCAGGGGCTGGGGCTGGACCGTCTGGGGCTTCATAAGCTGGGCCCTGCCAGAGGCGATGGCAGGACGCAACCCGTCCCTCACCTGCCACTCCCCCCACCCCCCTCCCCCGCCGTAGGTACCTGTATTTCACCAACATGCAGGACCGAGCGGCCAAGATTGAGCGCGCGGCGCTGGACGGCACCGAGCGTGAGGTCCTCTTCACCACGGGTCTCATCCGCCCCGTGGCCCTGGTGGTGGACAACGCGCTGGGCAAGCTCTTCTGGGTGGACGCGGACCTGAAGCGCATCGAAAGCTGTGACCTGTCAGGTGCGCGCCCTGGGTGTTCCGGGGGATTGGGCCCCTCAGCAGCCCACGGGTCTGATCTTCCCAGGGACGCCTGGCCTTCCTCGTCATGGGTAACAGTGGTGGCAGTGGCCACAGTTGTCAGGGCCCTCCCGGGAGTGGACACAGGGCTGGGGGTTCATGTACACCCTCACATAGTTCCACCAAGAGTTCCCAGACCCCTGCACGGCAGGGGCCGAAGATGAGGCTCAGAGAGGGCGAGCCAGTGGCCCTGGGTCCCACAGCGCGGGGTGGGGCAGGAGCCCGACCCCAGCCTCTGCCTTCAGTGCCCACGTTCACGGCAGGGGGCGGGGTGCGCCTGGGACCGGGGGGCTGCGGGCTGGAGAGGAATGTGAGTCAGTGCCTCCGGGGCCTTTTCTTCCACGAGGTGGGGTGGGATGGGGTGTGGGGAGGCACCTTACTTACAGGGGCCCAGCGACCAGGGTCCGTGGTTGAGGTTCTAGGTCCGTGATCCCAAGGCTGGCCCAGGTAGGAGCAGGGCCGGCCGGGGGCTGGTCTCAGATCAGCCCCAGCTCCCAGCGCCACCTGGAAGCCCTCCAGCGGCCTGGCAGCCCCCTGCTCTGAGCCGAGCATGGGCTGAACTCTCAAGGGCAACCACCGCTCAGGGGCGTGTGTGCCACTTGTAGGGGCCAACCGCCTGACCCTGGAGGATGCCAACATCGTGCAGCCCGTGGGTCTGGCTGTGCTGGGCCAGCATCTCTACTGGACTGACCGCCAGCAGCAGATGATCGAGCGTGTGGACAAGACCACAGGGGACAAGAGGACGCGAGTCCAGGGCCGTGTCGCCCACCTGACCGGCATCCACGCCGTGGAGGACGTCAGCCTGGAGGAGTTCTGTACGTCGGGGGAGGGCATCGGTGTGGGGGGCGCTGCCGGGGGAGGGTGGGCATGCGCTCACAGCACAGCGACCCCGAACCAGCCCCCTTAGGGAAGGACAGGCAGTCGGGCCAATGTGGAGGAGTGGTGGCACCGGGCAGTCGGCCGGGGACCACTCGTGGCTCCCAGAGGACACCCTCAGGTCCTCAACCTGTGCTCCCCTCCATCCCAGCCTCAGGTACGAATCTCTGACTTCCTCCAGCTGGAGAACCCACTCTGCCCTTCAAGGGCCCGTGGTGAGATTCTGTCCACCTTTACGTCCTCCTTCTGATTAACTAGTAGCCTTAGTTACACCTGCAAAACCCTGAGCATAGTTAGCTCATCGCATCCCCTGTGCTAGAGGTTAGGGGGCAAAATTGGGGGGCATTTAGGATTCTCCCTGCCACAGCCTGGCTGTGCCCAGGGGCTTGGGAGAGAGGGACCTCTACCGCCCGGACCTCTTGTGCCTCCACCCCCGCCCCGGTAGGGGCACGCGTGGGTGGGTGCCTGCCTGCATCGTGGTCTGTCATTCTTCATTCAGTAAATACACCTGGGCCGCCAGCGGGGCAAGCAGGGCCATCGCTGTCCCTGTCCTGTGATGCCCAGGGTCTGATCGCCGTCAAGGCCCTGGGGCAGTGCCTCTCCCCAGCCTCCCCCAGCCCCTCGTCCTCCCACTGACTGTGTGCCTGTCCCCAAGAGCCCCTCTGCATCTGATCGCCTTCCCTTCTCCATCTGAGTACCTGCTACTAATTCCTTGCTGTCACCTAGCTCAGGTCCCTCTCTTAGGGGATGAGCGCCTCCCCTTGGGTCCCCCTCGGCCATGCCACGTGGGGATGTCCTGCCTCCCAGACTCCGTGCTCACGGTATCATCACATTCGGCATGCTTCACAGTAACGGTACTTTGCATCGGAGGAAAACAGGGCTCAGAAAGGGTGTTACCTTCCCCCGCCAACTGGCTAATGAGCACGGCGGGGCTCACGTTGCAGGCCACCGGGCTCGCCTGTGGCAGGCAAGTCGGCATCCGCATTCAATAGAATTATGTGCGAAGTACAAACGCATGAGTCTGATTGAGGTCTTGGGCTCCCTGTTAGGAGCTGGGGTGCGACCTCTGACAGGCAATCTGTCACTTCTGGGTTGACTGCCGGGGTGGGGGATGGGAGCGGAGTGCTTTCTGCCATTTCCCCTGACTTGAGGGAGGTCAGCCACCCCCTTCCCTCCCCAGGCTCCTCCCCGTCACTTAGGTATTGGGTGCGGTGTCAGTCGAATTGAAGTGTGTGACTTCCCCAGGGAACCTGCACCCTGCTGTTTTAACTCCCATGTGTAGTTGTATCCCTGCAGTCACCACAAACTGGGTGACTTACAGCAACAGAGGTGTATTCTCCACAGTTCTGCAGACCAGAAGTCCAAGATCAAGGTGTCTGCAGGATCAGCTCCCTCTGGAAGCTCTGGAAGGAGAGATGGTTCTCTGCCCCTTCTAGTTTCTGGTGGCTGCAGGCGTTCCTTGTGGCCACATCCCTCCAGCCTCTGCCCCTGTCATCACGTGGCCTTCCCCCCTGTGTCTGTGACTTCACCCCTCTGCTGTCACGCAGAAGAACACTTACCGTTAGCTGTAGGCCCACCCGATAATCCAGAAGGACCTCATCTCCAGATTCCTAACTTGATTACATCTGCAAAGATCCTTTTTCTAAATAAGGTCCTAGTCACAGAATCTGGGTATTAGAATGTGGGCATACCTTTTTGGGGAATGCCACTCAGCCCACTATGCCACACGTGAGACACAGACAGATGGGCAGTGCAGAGTGACGGTTGTGGGCACGGCGGGAGCTGGTGAGGTTGGGCAAGTTTGGTAACTGCTTTCAGCTTCTGTTTCCACAACTACAAAATGCAGTGCCACCCGACACAGACCCCGGAGGCTGCCCTGGGAATTAAGTGGGAGGATCTGTAAGGGCCTGGCCAGCAGGAATGCCAGTCCTGTGTTCTCACCTGGCCTTTACTCCCTCTGCCCTCTGGGCTGCAGTCCTGAGGTGGGTGGCAAGGCTCAATTCCCTCCCTCCTTTTGTGTCTGCAGCAGCCCACCCATGTGCCCGGGACAACGGCGGCTGCTCCCACATCTGCATTGCCAAGGGCGACGGGACACCGCGGTGCTCATGCCCGGTCCACCTCGTGCTTCTGCAGAACCTGCTGACCTGTGGCGGTAGATGTGACCTCAGTACTTTCTGTTGGGAAGCTAGACAGGGACCGGATTCTCTGCCTGCCCACGGCTGCCCCGCATCCTTTTAAAATCGTAGTCCCTCTGCCATTCAGTCTCCAATGCAGACTCTTTGTCATCCTTTCTTTTCTAATATACGCATGCAGGGCTATGAATTTCCCTCTGAGCACTGCTTTTGCTGTATCCACAAATATTCATAGTTTTGCATTTTCATTTCCAGTTCAAATATTTTAAAATTTCCCCTGGGGCGTGTCCTTTGGCCCATGTGTTATTTAGAAGCGTGTGGGTCATCTCCTAACCGATTCCTAGTTTGATCCCACTGCGGCCTGAGAGCAGACATGGTAGGGCCTCTGTCCTTTTAGCTCTGTTCAGATCTGCTCCACGGCCCCGCGTGTGTCTGTCCTGACGGATGTCCCCCCTGAGCTTGAGGAGGATGTGACACTGGCTCTTGCTGGGCCCCTGGGATCCCAGCCGCTATGCACGGCCTTGGCCGGTGGTTCAGCGAGCGGACATCCATCACTGGCTCCTTTCAGATGCCCTCTGCACCCAGGCTTCTGCTGTCCCTGGCGTGTCCTGTGTGGGTGGGTCCAGCGGGGGCAGCCAGGCTTCTTTTTGTGTTTGCGCACATCCCCCGCCCTGCCTCCCATCCTGCTTAGTTTGGCGACAGCCTGGTGGTCATGTGGGAGCCACACGGGTCCCAAACGTTGAAAGGTTTACATGTGTCGTTTCTATGTGAAACAGATACTGTTTTCCTTAGGTTTAAAGGGGGTCGAGGACTGATGTTCAACATTAAAAAAACATCTGGCCTGTTTCCTGGCCTCAGTTTTCTGTGACTTCCCACACGAAGGAGAGGAGGGGTGGTGGCGGGAACCCTGGGAAACGGGGCAGCTGGTCCCCTCCCTGCTCTCAGCTGCTGCCCCCTCATCTCTGCCTGTCTGCGTCCCAGCCCCGTTTCTCTTCAATGAAAAGCAAAGAAAATTCGTGTCTTTCAGCTCACATTTATTACCCCCGCCTTCATCTTTCTTTTAAATTTAAGATTTTTTTTTTTTAGAGAGAGGGGGAGGGGGGAGAAAAAGAGGGAGAGAAACATCGGTGGGTGAGAACATCAACCAGTTGCTTTTCGCGTGCCCCCAACTGAGGACCTGGCCTGAAACCCAGGCATGCGTCCTGAGTGGGCATCTAACCTGTGACCCTTCCGCAGGCCCATGCTCAACCCACTGAGCCCCACCATCTTACCCTGGGGCTGGGGCAGCGCACAGGACACACCGCACTGGGGACCACACATGCTGATGTCACCCGATTTTCTTTGCACTGAGTAAAGTAGTGTGTGACAGTGTTTCTGTCCCCTCCAGAGCCTCCCACTTGCTCCCCGGACCAGTTCGCCTGTGCAACTGGAGAGATCGACTGCATCCCTGGGGCCTGGCGCTGCGACGGCTTCCCTGAGTGTGACGACCAGAGCGACGAGGAGGGGTGCCCTGTGTGCTCCGCCGCCCAGTTTCCCTGCGCACGGGGCCAGTGTGTGGACCTGAGACTACGCTGCGACGGGGAGGCTGACTGCCAGGACCGCTCTGATGAGGCTGACTGCGACGGTGAGGCCCCACCCGGCCCCACTGGCCCCACCCAGGCCCCGCCCTTTCCACCCTGTTTCTGGAGCAGTGCGATTCCTCTGAAGCCACTTGTCCTGCCCTAAAAGGCCACACAGGGCGGGGTCTCTGTAAACCCTTTGCTGGGAGCGAAATCACCAGGCCCTCCCCAGCTCGGGAAGGAAAGAAGTTACCTTTAGGCCAGATGAGGAAAACCTTGCCACTGGCTCCCGTCCTGTCCTACCAAGCAGCTTGGCTTCAAGGAAGACTGAGAGTCAGCCCTGCCGCCCTTCGTTCAGTCGAGCTTTGCAGGAACCCAAGGCAAACCCCGTAGTCGGCTGGGTGTGTGTGGTTTCTACCTTGTACAATAAATCCTCACCCCAAAGACAGTGCTGTCGGCCTCCGACCTGTGCGTGGGGTCACACTTATCCCTGAGTAGTTTCTAGCAACTCTCCGAACCAGGAGATAGAGATTGGCTTTGTCATCCCAGGTCCACTCGGCAGTGAAACATATCTCAGTGCTCCTTGTGAGTTTTCCTTTCAAAAATGACCTGCTCACGGACCCCATGTCTGCCACTGAGCTCTTCATGGGCCACTCTGCCTTCCCCCGGTGCCACCAGGTCCTCTTCTTTGATAACTCAGGTGCTGTCTGGTCACCGCCTGCCATGCCAGTTCATGATGAGCAGCGATTTTGTGGAAGATGACTGCTGGGGGGGGGTGCCATTTCCTTAGATGTTTCTATAAAGTCACAGTCATTAAGTCTTTCCAGTTAAGAGACCCTTTGAGGCTTTGGTAGAGGCTGTAGAACAGGGATTGGCAAACTGGCCTAACGGCTAAATGCAGACCACCACCTATTTTGGTAAATAAGGTTTGACGGGGGCTCAGCTAGGCTCATTTGTTTCTGTCTTGCACCAAAAAAGCAGAATTGAGCAGTTGGCGATAGAGACCAGTGGCCCTCAAAGCCTAAGTGTGCGCTGCCCCTTACACCTCCTGCTGTAAATGTTTCTCCTGGTGCACGGGCGCACTCCCAGCCGCCCCAGGGCAGGCCTTTCCAAAGCCTTCCAAGCCGCCCCACCTGTTGAGAACAGGGACTTCCTGTTTCCAGTTCCCAGAGTGGGGCATCTGGGCCAGGGCAGGTGGGAGCTCGGATAGCAAGTAGGTGCCTGGTGGCTGAGCCCCTGGGCAGCGGTCGTCCTCCTGGGGCCCTCGTCCTTCCAGGAGGAAGCTGGAAGGGCAGTGCCGGTGGCGGCAGTCAGTACGCAGCCTTTCTCCCCGCCCCACCCAAACCAAAAGACTGTGAGCTGCATTGGTCGCCTGCATGGCATGCCTTTGTCTTCACAGTTGAGCTCTGCTGAGACATCACCTGTCCCCTGCGGGCCCCCCCACCCCCACCCCAGCCAAGGGAGCCAAGGCTTCTCGGGGGGCCATTCCCTAGTTGACTCCCTAGGTGACCTGGGAGAACCTTGGGGCAGGGGCTGGGTTAGTCCCTGCATGCTGTTCGGGGCCTGCCCTGTGAGAGGAGGAGGAGCCTGGTCAGTACCTCCAGGGGGTCCTCAAACTGTCTTCCCTGCCGGTCCCGGTGCCAGCATTGCAGAGGCTGTGGAACGGGTCCTCGGGGCGGGGGGGCCGGGCTGCAGGCTGGGCGTGCCGCTCCCTGACCCAGTCCTCTCTGCATTTGGAACCCAGACTTTTGTGGTCGGGTCGCGGGTGGCGGGGCCGGGAGCCCCGTCTCGCCCTCTGACTTCTCTGAGTGCAGGTTCCCTCCTTGCAGCCGTCTGCCTGCCCAACCAGTTCCGGTGCGCCAGTGGCCAGTGCGTCCTCATCAAGCAGCAGTGTGATTCCTTCCCTGACTGTATCGACGGCTCGGACGAGCTCATGTGTGGTGAGCGGTTTCCCGCAGCGGGCAGGGGCCTCTGAGGTCTAGAGGAAGGAAGCGGGGGCCGAGCTCAAGGAGGCTAGGAGGTTGGGAGCACTTGGCCTTGGCGGCAGGCAGGGAAGGCTTCCTGGAGGTGGGGGAAGCTGGGAGGCTGATCTGGGAGGGGGAGGGGGGCGACCGTGAACGATGGGGCAGTCCGGCTTCTGCCCAGGCTTTGTCTGCCTGCCCTGTGCCGACCACCTGGTGGTCAGTCCTGGTGGCCAGCCCCATGGGCCTCCTGGCCCAGCGCATGACACTTCCAGCCGCCACAGAGAACCCCGCACGGAGCGGGGTGAGTTAGGAGGCTGCTGTGGGGGAGTCACTATTGAGGGGCCGTCAGGGTATAGGGAGAGCTTAGCCAAACAGAGACAGAGCGTGAGGAGGAGGTAGAGAAGGACGCTCCAGGCAGGCCAAGGGGGCAGTAGGTTGGTGGTACTGAGGTTAGCGTGGCTCCCCGGCCCCAGCACCCCAGCACTTCCTCCATCAGTGGGTGCTGGGCCTAGGCAGAACCAGCCCCTCCGGGACACATGGCATCTCCCCACAGAGGCGCCTGTTCCTTTGCAGTTAGCACTGACTACCTCTTCCTGTCTGTCCTCTGGCAGAAATCACCAAACCGCTCTTGGATGAAACCCCGGCCCATAGCAGTGCCATCGGGCCAGTCATCGGCATCATCCTCTCACTCTTTGTCATGGGCGGGGTCTACTTTGTCTGCCAGCGTGTAGTGTGTCAGCGCTACACAGGGGCCAACGGGCCCTTCCCGCATGAGTACGTCAGTGGGACCCCCCACGTGCCCCTCAATTTCATAGCCCCAGGCACCTCACAACACGGTCCCTTCACAGGTAAGCATCCTGAGATGTGCAGGGGCCCTGGGCAGAGGTGGGGGGAGTAGCCAGGGCGGGATCTGGGGGGAGTGGATCAGGAATGATCCACGCCCATGCCGTGCTCGCAGCAGACATCGCTAGCCGATCCCAGCACTCAGGCTTCTGCTGAGCTGGAACTTGGCGTCAGAGCCCTTTCAGTACAGAGGCTGCACGGCTACAACCTGTCCTGTGGCCTTGGAGGTGCGGGGTCAGCTCTTTGGGTTCGACCTTCAGTATTCTCGTGGGATATGCCTTGAGTCCTCTGTGGGGGGCAGCTGGGCTCCATCTAGAGGATCAGAGGAGCCACTGGGCATGTAACAGGTGGTTTTGTCCCGAGTGCAATTCGGGCCATAGCTGCACAGTGAAAAGTACCATGAGGTGTAGCCAGTCCAACAGGGGCACAAGCCAGGGAAGCCATGCGTCTAGAATCCCAGGCGGCACCGCCAGGCTGAACCGCACGGGTTCACATCACAGGGTGTCCTAAACGGGGGGTCAGTCAGTGCTTAGCCCCGACAGGGCCCCCGAGGTCATCTCCAGGGCCATCTTGGGGATTCCCCAGTGCCCGCCCAGCCCTGGTTCCCTCTCCTGTCCTGTCCCCCTGCCCAGAGCCAGCCTTGCGGGACCCTGATGTCTGTGTGCGGATGAGTTCGGACTCCCCTGGGGGGAGTGGGGTTGTCAGGGATCTTTCCACAACCCTGGGGGGGCCTGAGACAGTGGCATGGTCACTGTTGCAGCAGCACCCAGGGGACAGGGCCCTCTCTGTGCCAGGTGGCCCTGTGCTGAGATGCTCTGAGTTCATTTCCGCAGACCCACTGTGACCCCTTGGGGAGGTGCTGTGTGTCTCCCCATTTTACAGTGGGGCCCACACTGGTGGTGGGCAGTCGGCCTGGGGGGACGGATGTTCTCACCCGAACCTGGGTCTCATGGCGGCAGGAGCTGAGGGGCGCGCGCTGTTGTCTGTGGGCTGCCCGCGCCCTGACCGGCCCTGCCTCCTCCCCCCGCAGGCATCTCGTGCGGCAAGTCCATGATGAGCTCTGTGAGCCTGATGGGGGGCCGGGGCGGGGTGCCCCTCTACGACCGGAACCACGTCACCGGGGCCTCATCCAGCAGCTCATCCAGCACCAAGGCCACTCTGTACCCACCGGTGAGTGGGGGGCGGGAAGAGGCCTGGCTGGCGGGGGGCACCCATCACCAGTGGCTGGCCAGGGGACGCTTCTTGTGACCTCAGTGTTTCGAGAATTATTAGCTCTTCTACCGCAGAGAATGGTGGGCGAGTTCACCTTCCTCCCCTACAAACCCTGTCATTTTTCTCGTTAGTGACATTGTTTTGGTTCAGAAAGGGGTGCTCGTTGTTTCTTCCGGATAATCTGGAAACCACAGATAGACCGAGAGAGGGGTCTCATCTGTCATCCCCCCCCCCCCCCAGGATGTTGCTGGGCATTTCGGTGTCCGGGCGGCTGTCTCTGTCCCACACTGCCCTCGTTGGTGGCTGCCCCTTCAGGGCCCATCTGGACAGGGTGCCCAGGTGTGCTTGTGCGAGTCCTCCTTAGCGTCCCCACCAGGAACACCCTATTTTCCCACCAAGGCCTTGCTGGTTCCCAGAAAATAGCTAGATTGTTTTCCGAAGGGCAGGCACCCACGGGGTGACTTCTGTAGCTGACATGCTTCTTGGAGCCTCTGGCAGCCCCAGCGGGGTGAGGCGCTGGCTCTAGCTGAGCCACACGCCGTGGCACCACAATTGTACAGAGGGTGAAGCACTGAAGCCCCCAGTGTCTGAACCTCCATAGGATCCCGCTTGGGGGCCCTCTCCCTGAGGTTGGAGGGCGACCCCCGTTTCCAAGGGCGCAGCTCGGTGCCCGGAGGCGAATGTGTGTGGGTGTAAACATTGGCGTCTGACTTGACATGGTTCTGTGTTTTGAATTCTTTGAAACCTGACTTTCTGGGACTGTATGCTCCCCTAGGGTGAGGGCATCCCCTTGAGCTTTCTCTGGGCCTCCAGCAAGCCTTCCTGTCCTTCTGGGCGTCCTCCCCCCGCCCCCCACCTTCGGCTGGGGTGCTGCCCCCTCCTTATTGGCTCGGGAAGGGGAGGGGAGGAGCCAAAGAGGTTGTTATCTTAGGTTTGCAGGGTGGGGACGGAGTCTCCTGGAGGCTCCAGGACCCGATGGCATTTTGGGGCAGAGGAAGGGAGAACCCAGAAGCCCAGAGTTTAGAATACTTCCCACTGTTCCTCTCGTCCTCCCTACTCTCAGACTCTCAGGTGCCCCACGTAACCGGCCAGAGCCCCAGAAACCCGCGTAAGACCCGCCTGGCCCCCGGAGGCGGGCTCCCTGGCCTCCCTGGCCTCCCACTCAGACACCAGGAGGCCCAGCAAGCTGCCGTCTCTGTCCGCGGGCTCTGCTGGGAGCTGGGGGACCTTATTAGGCCAGCCAACTGTTTTCTTTTTTGTATAATTCACGTACCACACAATTCACCCAATTAAACTGTACAGCTCAGCGGTTTTTGGCACACTCACAGGTCTACGCAACCATCACCATAGTTAATTTTAGAACATTTTCATCACCCCAAAAAGAAACCCGCGTGGAACCAGCTATTTTTAAATCAACGGCATGATTTCGCGTCAGTAATACACGGTCATGGCACAGAGTCCCGAACGCTCAGTGGACTGCCCCTCTCACTGTGAGTGGGCGCCCCCGGAGGCACATTCTGTGGCGCGACCCTTGTGTGTTCTGCCAGGGGGATCTCTACGTAAGCAAGTGTGCAAGAGTATATTTTCCCAACAGAGAGTATTTTTTTTGTTGGTTTTCTTTTTTTAGTTTTTATTTTGAGATCACTGTAGACTTACATGCAGTTGTGAGAAGTAATACAGGGATCCTGTCTGCCCTTCACCAGTATTTCCCAATGGTAACATCTTGCATAACCATTGCCACAGTCCAGTCATGCTACTGTAACAAAAATATCATCGATTAGGTGGCTTAAACAGCAGCAGCAGCTTGGGAGACTGGGAAGTCCCAGATCAAGGTGCTGGCGGACTTGGGGTCAGGTGAGGGCCAAGCGCTGGGTCGTAGATGGCTGTCTTGTCCGCGTGTGGTAGCAGGGGCCACGGAGCTCTCCCAGGTCTCTTCACGTGAGGGCACTAACCCCAGCTGTGAGGCCTCCACCCTCATGACCCAATCAGCTCCCGAAGGCCGCACTTCCCAACACCGTCACACCGGGAGTTAGGGTGCCACGTATGAATTGGGGGGGGCGGTTTACACATATTCAGTCTTTAGCAATAGCACAATATCAGAATCAGGACGTTGATACAATATCCTTTCTTTTCCTTAAGATTTTATTGATTTATCTTTAGAGGGGTAGGTAGGGAGAAAGAGAAGAAGAGAAAGAGAAACATTGATGTGAGAGGGGAACATTAATCAGTTGCTTCTGGTACACACCCTGACCGGAGACTGAACCCACAGCCCAGCCGCGTGCCCTGACCGGAGATCGAACCGGAGACTTTTCGTCTTGTGGGACGGCGCCCAACCCACTGAGCCACACCGGTCAAGGCGGTAGCAGTGTCCTTTGACCTACTCAAGATTTCACCAGTCTTACATATGTCCTTTGTGTTTTAAGACTTTATTTTTCAGAGAAATTTTAGGTAAAATTGCAAGATCGAGAGGCGGGTACAGGTTTCCCATATACCCCTGCTCCCCAACATGTACAGCCTCCCTCATCGTCAACATCCCCCCTAGAGTGGGGCATTTGTTACAGTGGATGCCCTTGCAATGGACACATCGTCATCACCCCAAGCCCACAGATGACATTGGGTTCGCTCTGGGTGTCGTACATTCTGGGGGTTTGAACATGCAACGCCTTGTATCCGCCATTCTGACCTCCTACAGAGTAGTTTCATATGTACTTTTGATGACCCAGACAGTGGTGTCCGAGGGTAGTGAGAGCTCCTCTCTGAGCCCTGCTTTTTGCTGCTGACCAGAAGTAAAGCTGGTGGTGACCGTGCTGACCAGTGCCTTCTTCATATGCTCCAGAAGGAGGTGCTGTCACTGCCCCATTTCACAAACGAGGCTGAGAACTGAGCGGGAAGTACCAGCCTGGGTCCCCGGGCTGCTACAGATGACTCCTGAGGCAGCGGGAGGAATGGGCGGGACTCCTGAGGACTCCTGAGCGCTCTGGCCCTCCCGGGGGGGACAGTCCCTCTTTCCCCCGGCCCGCCGGATCCCACGCCGCACAGGCCTCATTAGGGTAGAAATGGCATGGTGGTGTGGCCTTAGCCTTTCTCTCATGACAAGGGATGTTGAACATCTTTTCGGGCGTTTATTTATCTAGGCGGTTTCGTTTTCTTGGAAGAGTTTGTTTCTGTCCTTTATATTTTAAGTTCTTGGTGTTTTTCTTAGGCATTTATAAGCCCTCCTTATACATACGTATAGATCTAGAGATAAGAAAATTAGCCCATTCCCTGAGACATGGATTGAAAATATTTTTCCTAGATTTTTGCCTTTTGATTGGGGTTATGGTCTGTTTGCCATTTATACAGTGAAATTATCAGTCTTATGGGAATGTAAGTTTTTGTTTGTTTGTTTTTTCATGCTCAGAAAGGCTTCCCTTCCTCTGATCATTTAAAAAAAATTCTTTCCATGTTCTCAAGTTTTCATGTTTTATATTTAAACCTTAGCCCTGGCTGGTGTGGTTCAGTGGATTGAGTGCAAGCCTGTGAACCAAAGGGTCGCTGGTTCAATTCCCAGTCAGGGCACTTGCCTGGGTTGCAGGCTGGGTCCCCAGTTGGGGGCGCACAAGAGACCACCACACACTGATGTTCCTCTCCCACTCTCCCTCCCTCCCTTCCCCTCTGTCTAAAAATAAATAAATAAAAATCTTTAAAAATAAAAAAGTAAACCTTGGGTTCTCCGGGGGTGTTATTAGATGAACTGAGTGGGAAGCCGCTGACTGTTTCCATGCTGACGGCTCCCAGGTGGTCTTTGTTGGTTCAGGTTCACGTCGTGATCTGAACAGAGAAAGTGTAACACACAGAGTCAGCAGCAGGGATCGGGGCTGCAGGGAACTGGCGTGTGAGAGGTAAAGGGAGCTGCACAGGACACGGGAAAAGCAGACCCGCCGCCACTGAGCGCCTGAGGAGGAGCCGCCGGGCTGAGGTCCGGACCAGTTGGCTGAGGAGACGCTGAGGAGCTGCACCAGTGGAACTTGCTAGAAATCTGCCCACTGCAGTGTTGGGAAGACCTTCTCCACAACCCTTAGACCTTAGAACCTCCCACCGCCCTGGGGGAAGTGGCAGTGACAGCCCCCAGAGGGTGGGGGTGTGGGCAGAACCCTGAAGTTCCCCTTGGAGGAGGGAGTGAAGAGAAACCAACTCCAGTCAAGTTCATGGGCAGGTGTCTGAAGAGGACCCCACAGGCCTCAGGTGCAGGGTAGCTGCTGGAGGCTCTTTCCACTGGACTTCCCTGCCGGGTTCCTGCTGCCCTCTCTGGAGCCCCGTCCCCCCGGCATTGTGCGCCCCCCAGCTTTGGCGTCAAGCCCTGAGGGATCCCCAGCGTGGCTATATGGGCTGAGAGGACCCTCCCTAGAATAAGGACCAGGGACACATGCCTCTTCCTAAAGCACAGAGGAAGGGCCTGGCCACTCCTCGCAGGTGACTCACCGAGTGTCAGGACAGCTTTGGGACTCAGGTCTTCTTGGCCCCAGTTTAGAGATGAGGAAACTGAGAACCAGACTGGTGAAGTCCCTCACCAGACCACGGGGCCCGGGGGAGATGCGGGCCCGCTGAGCCCAGTCGGCTCCATGTGGACCGGCGTCCCCTGCTCTGGGAGGAGACCAGGGCGGGTGGGTGGCAGGACCACACGGCTGCCCCGGCCTCCGTGACCCCTGCTTGGCTCTCCTCAGATCCTGAACCCGCCACCGTCCCCTGCCACGGACCCTTCCTTGTACAACATGGACATGTTCTACTCTTCAAACATTCCTGCCCCCACCAGACCCTACAGGTACGAAGTCCCCGCATAGCCCTGGCACGCTGTGGCTGGCGGCCGGGCCTCCAGACGAGCCTATGGTTGCGGGGTGGGGGCGGGGGGGTGGTGTCCTCTCCCCGTTTCCTAGGAGAGGGGCCCAGGGCCGCTGATGGGCCCATGGTGGGCCCCGGCCCTGCCTTGCTGAGCTCTCCTCACCCTCACCGGGCTGCCCCCGCCCCAGACGACCGAGCCTGCATGTGGAGGCCACACACCCTCCGGACCCGCGTTCTGAGCAGCTCTTGAGCTGGCAGGCACACGGGGCCTGGAAGGTGCTCCCAGTCCCACCTTGGCATGGCCGGCCCCCACCACGTGGGGGGGCCAGCACACAGGGGTCTGGCAGTGGGACCCTGGCTGTGACGCCCGGGATCACATCTAATTCCACGCGAGTGCTTGTGTGGCGCCTGCCTTGTGGGCTCTGGCAGCGCGTCCTTTCTCCTTCCTCCCTACAAGGGCCCGTTTGAGCCTGAGAGACCCGCAGGCCTAGTCAGCCTCCCACCGTGACCCCCTCCCCCAAGTTGTCCACGTTAGGGTCACAGACTCCACCTCCTGGGTGCGATGGGGGCACTTGGGAATGTTGAGGAGAAGCAGGGCCTGACGTGCTGGCTTATGTCCGGACCGGGTCACGGCCTGGGGTGGCGATGGAGGGGGTGAACCTCCTGACCTCCTTCTACCAGGTGGTCTCAGCCAGCAGGGCTCACCTCACCGCCAAGTAAGCCACCAGATGGGGCAAGTGCAGGGGGTGGGTCCGGGCAGGCCTGCTCCCCACACAGAGATCAGGGCTCTGGCACATTCTTGGACCACCCAGGTGGAGTGGTGGAGGCCCCTCATCCTCTCTGCTGAGTAGCCTGCACAGTGAAGACTGGGAGCGAGGAGTCACCTGCCACCTAGTGGCCATTCTGGGAACTCTGGGCCGGCAGGGGAGCAGTGCGGCCTCCCGAGAGGCCCACTCTTCACTGGTCATTGCCGGGGCTCCCTGGTGCCCCAGCGTCAGGGTCTGTCCCCAGCAGCCTCGTCAGCTGCTGTCTTCAGGGCTGCCACATCCTCAGTAGCCAGGCCAGGCCCCTCAGTCTCTGGACCCCGTGCTTTGTGTGTCCTGTCCTGACTTGGCTGCCACCTCTGATACCTCTTCCCTTCCCACTTTCGGTCCCCTGAGACGAATCCTCCTGTGCTGCACTTTCCTCAGCACCAGGCACCCCTCGCTGGCCCTTGGCTGCTGGCTCCACCTTCCTGCCCAGGGGGAGCCCCCCTGTGGCCCATAAACACACCACGCCCCCAACGCCAGGCCCAGGACACGCGGCAGCCCGGTGTTGGACTCCGGCATGCAGCAGGTGTCTGCGAGGTGACACCAGTGGGGTCAAGCTGCTCTGCCTCAAGATGGGACCCTTCCAGGCCCGATTGACAGAAATTATACCAGGGGGAATGGTTGTCGAGCGCTTTCTGGCATCAGGCACTGTTTCTAGCACTTTCCGTGCAGAATCTGATTTAACCCTCAGAGGCTGTTTTTGAAATGGGTGCCGCCTCATCCTCCCCAAGATCAGAGAGGTTGTTTCCCAAGGCCCACCAGGTAGGCTCTGGAGGCCTCGTTCTCTCTAGAGGCGACCTTGGCCTGGGCTTGGCAGCCCTGCCGGGTAGGCAGGGAAATGCCCACTTCGAGGTGGGGGTGCAGAAGCCACATGACGGGGGGACCCCTATGCCTGTCCAGTGGATGTGCATCGGGACCTCCCCAAACCGGGTGCCACTCCCCCTTCTTTGCCCTTTCAGGCCCTACATCATCCGCGGCATGGCACCCCCGACCACACCTTGCAGCACAGACGTGTGTGACAGTGACTACAGCGCCAGCCGCTGGAAGGCCAGCAAGTACTACCTGGATATGAACTCGGACTCAGACCCCTACCCGCCCCCGCCCACGCCCCACAGCCAGTACCTGTCTGCGGAGGACAGCTGCCCTCCTTCACCCGCCACTGAGAGGAGCTATTTCCACCTCTTCCCGCCCCCGCCGTCCCCCTGCACGGACTCGTCCTGACCTCGGCCGGGCCACCCTGGCCTCTCTGCGCCCCTGTAAATAGTTTTAAATATGAACAAAGAAAAAATATATTTTATGATTTAAAAAATAAATATAGTTGGGATTTTAAAAACATGAGAAATGTGAACCATGATGGGTGGGCAGGGCTGGGGAAACTTTGTACAGTGCAGAAAATATTTATAAACTTAATTTTTTTTTAAACATCACTGCCATTCTTTCGTGCCATGTGTGCGCTGGAGTTGAGTGTCCCCACGTTGTGAACTCCGACCTCTGGCCCTCCTCTGGACAGCTGTCAGGCGTCTCCATCGGGCTCCCGCGGGGAAGGGCAGAGGCCCACAAGCAGGGACAGCACGTGGGCGCCTGTTTCGTGTAGTCATGAAGGGCCCCACACGTGATTCCGTCTGTCCGTCTTTGCTGTTGTCATCCCGAGGTTATAAATAATTTCTGAGAAAGAGGCCCTGGGTTTTAATTTTGCACTAGGGTTTGCGGATTAAATAGCTGAGCCTTGGCCTGTTCCCTGGCCAGCCTCTGCCACCGTCTGACCTCTGTGTGGGCCAGCCCAGGCTGCTGTGCCCATTGAGACAGCGCTGGGGACGAGGGGCCCCTCCTGGCCCTGCCATCCATGCCGGCAGTGGGTGGAGCCACCAGGCCACACTCGCCCCAGGGAAGGGAGGCCCCCGCTGCCCGGCCCTCACACAGGCAGTCAGTGAATGCTGCCCGAGGCCTGCCCTGTGTCCACCTGGGTGGTACTGGAGGAGACTGTCAGGCCTCCGGGAGTCCCCAGTTGGTGCGAGGAGAAAGAGAAGTCAGCAAGTACTGGTGTGTCACGACGAAGCTGGGCTGTTTCATGGGGCCGGGCAGAGACGGCCACGTTCAGAGGGGAGAGAGAAAGGACCTGACCCCGACTGGAGGACCCCCATAGTGCTGGGCGCACACCCCACCCAGGGCCTAGAATATATAGGTGACAGTCGAGTGAGGGGAGCCGACCAGTGGCTGGACAGCCTCCAGCATGGGAGGCCCCAGAACACACCGGATCCTGTAGCCCTGACGCTGAGGCGGCGGGAAGGCGGTGGCCCTTAGGACTCCGAAACTGCTTGGCCAGGGGACATGGCTGGGAATGTCAAGGTACAAGCCTGCCAGGCCTGGTTCTGGGGACAGACCTCTGGGAGTCACCTGCCCTGGCCCCTGACTGCTGACGCTCCTGCTGCTGGGACCAAGGGCAGAGGCGAGGGACTGGGTGCCCTGCCATCAGTCTGTAAAGCAGCGGCGATCAGGAGGCCAGGGCCGAGGCGGACCCGGGGCCACCCAAGCCGCGGCGCGGGGACCACACTCAGTGCCCCTTTGCAGATGGGAGGACCAGCTGGCTCCATCTGTTAAGGAAGGTGCTGTCACCCACCCTTTGGGCTGCTGGAAGGCTTCCAGGAGAGAAGCCTGTGCGGACAGCCTGGCAAGTAGCAGGTCCTTGGTGAATGGTCCTGGAATCTGTTGAAGTTCAGAGGTGACTCACCTGGTCAAGGTCACACCGCTAAGGACCAGCAGAGCTAGATGGTGCACCCAGAGTCTCAGCTCAAGGTGGGGTTCCCTGCCCCACAGGGCTGCCTGGGGGGAAGGGGCGGGCAGCTCCCAAGTGCCTAGAATTCCTGTTCTTCCAGGTTGGGTCACGTGCCCCGAGGTGCTAATTAAAGCACCTGTCTCAACCTGGGCTGTGGAGCAGGGGGCAGAGGGCTCTTTTGCTGGCCCAGCAGCAGCTTCATTGTGGGGGGTCCCTTCGGAGACCCTCCCTTCATTCTCCTGCCCTTCATTCATGCATCAGGCTGCTTCTGGGAGCACACCTGCTGTTCTGTCCAGCCATCCATTCAGCATGTTCCCGAAATTAATGAGTAATAGCTTGGTGATGGGCACTCGGCTGTTCATTACAGGTTTCTCTATACTGCTGGGTATGTGTGAAATTATTTATATTAATTTTTAAAAAGTCTAGATGGGTTGAAAATTTAAACATTAAAAGTTAAATCACAAAAGGATTAGGGAGGAAAGGGGAAGGGGGTGATCTGTGAAACTTAGAAATGCTGCGGTGATGAGGCCAATGCGAGGCTTCAAAGCCACTTCTCCGTATAGCCCCATGGCCCTCAGGTGATTGGCTGAGCCCAGATGCCTCATCCTCCAAGAAGTTCTCCTGATTGCAACCCTTTGGATTACGCATGAGGACAGATTTTCAACCGGTGCGCCGCAAGAATTTTTCAAACATGCAATACCTGACTATGTAGTCGTGGGCACTGACTTCTTTTCCTTTAGAGTGTCAAATAAAAAAATGACAACAGCCAGCGCAACAATAGTCTGGTGGGAGTGAATGAAAATCATACCCCTCTCTCTCTCTCTCTCTCTCTTTTTGTCAGATTGGCAACAAATACATTTTTGGGTGTGCCGCAGAATTTTAGCAATTGGTTTATGTGTGCCATAAGATGAAGGTTAAGAATCACTGGGTTAGGAGTTAAATAATTGGAGACTTTTGGGCCAACTTAGGTTGGGTGAGGTACTACATTATTTTTTTTAATTATAGTGCACATGGCCCTGTGACCCACCTCAGAGTCTGGTATAGAGGAGCCTGAAGCAGGTACTGGCAAGTTCTTTGATGATGAATGAGTAAGGAAATCGGTGGGTAGCTGGGCTCTCCCCAGGTGCCCAGGAGGGCAGGTTCCAGCCCTGGCTGCCCAGTCCCACCCACACCCCGCCTCCCTCTCAGGCACCAACTCCTGTCCCAGCGTTCCCTTTGCAGCCTGCACCCTCTCCCCACTCGAGGTCCAGGCCCTGGGCTTATCCCTCCCGTCCTGTGCCACTCTGGCTCCAAACCATCCGGTCTAAAGCCTGGCCAGTTCCAAACATGCCCTTCTCTACCCAGAAGCTCTTCGTGCCCTCACTCTCTGAGCATAAACCCCAAGTTCCTCCTCTTGTCCTCAAAGCCCTGCACCACCCATCAACCCTGCACCACCAATTACCCCTGCCCCCTCTTCTCCCTGACATGCCCCTCTCCCACCCAAACCCACCTAGGGGCCTCTGCTCTGTCTCCCTGCCATCTGGGCCCAGCAGCCTGCCGCTCTGTCCTCTTCCCTGTCGGTGGGTTGAAATGCCACCTGCTCAGGAAGGACCCTCGCTACTCTGCGGCCTGTTTTACTTAGCACTACCTGGTGTTACGCAGGTGGTGTCTGACGTCCCCCACGGCGCGTGAACTGGGCACCCCCGGAGACTGGACACAGCAGGCGCTCACTAAAGGGCTGCCCACGAATGCAGAGCCCGCGTAGTCCGCGGCTCCCCCGCACCGCACACACAGTCGTGGCTGCGTGGTGGGGCGTTTGCTTAACTCCAGGTCGGTTTCGAGGGGTGCTATCACTGCCCTTCTCAGCCCTGCCCCGCCAAATGTCCCCCTCTTGTGCTTTTAGGAACAAAGCAGGTTATTAGTAATGCACACCGTGGGCTACTCCTCCGTGGTACGGCTCTCGGAAGAAGATCGCCGGTACATCCTCCTGTAAGACAAAAGGGACATCCTTCTCCCCTCGACACGGTGTGCGCACACTCGAGTGAACCTGGCACCTCGCCTTTACCCTCAAACTCCTGGCAGCACCTTTTTCTCTCTAAATGCCCAGGACATGCAAGCCACACTCCCACTGTTTTATAAAATTTAACCGTGGAGAATGCGGGCATCGATCCCGCTACCTCTCGCATGCTAAGCGAGCGCTCTACCATTTGAGCTAATTCCCCAACTCTGGGTAACTTCCGCCGCCGGCACACATTGTGGCTCACGTCATCACCGGTTTCCTCCAGACCCTATGACTCGCCCGCCCGCTGGTCTCGCTACGCTATTGGTCCCTTTGCAGCTCCTAGCTCCACGGCCGTGATTGGTTTGGCTCAATTGAGTTTTAAAATGCCTGGGCTATCGGATTGGCCGTTCGACACGTCCGTCAAGGGGAGGCCCTGCTGTTGCTACGCCGTAGGGGGACTGAGCCAGGTTTCTCCTGGTTTCTGATTTGTTTCATCAGACTCCGGGGTCCTAGAGGTTCCGGATCCGTCAAGTCCATGGGAAAAGAATGCGCCCCTCGCGCTTGACTGACTGGGCCTGAAAGCCAATCGGAGTGGGTGCAACCGAGACGCAGGGCACCCCAATAGAGTGCAGGGGGCGGGAGAGGAAGGCAAATGAACGTGGAGCTGGGGGCGGGGCTAGGACTGTAATTGGCTGCGAGGCGCCAGAGGGAGGGCGGGGGCAACTCAAGGCCTGCTTGATACGTCCGCCATTTTGAGCGCTTCGCTGATGGTGTCGGTGAGCGCGTTTCCCGCCTGAGCGCAACTAGCGGCGGGTCGCCGGCACCTCCAGGTAATGAAGGGAGAGGGGGGCGGCGGAGCGGGCGGCGGCGCTGGGTGCTCGGGGTGCGCGGCGCGTGGACGGCGGCGGGGTCCCTTCGCCCGGCCTCCGCGGCGCCGGGAGGCAGCGTCCCGGCCCCCACCCCTCCCCCCCGGAATTCGCCGCTCGGCGGCCCGGGAGGCGCGGCGCCCAGGCTTCCCGAGCGGTCCCCGCCCGCGCCTGTCAGTCGGCCGCCACGGGCCGCGGACCCGGCGGCGAACTTTGCGCCCGCTTTGAGGTCCGCGGCCTGGCGCGGCAGCGGGCGGGCCGGGCCGGGCCGGGCCGGGCGCGCCCCTAAACCCGGCCGGGCTCCGCTCCTCTCCGGCCTGCCCGCCCCGGGCGCCGCCCCGCGCGCGATCCCCGGAAAACTTCTGTCCGCACGGGCCCCTGGAGCGTGTCAAGTTCAGGGGCAGGTCGCCGCAGACGAGCGGGGACCATTGTTGGACCCCGTTCTCTGGGAAACAAGTTCTGGGGGTTTCTGTGCGTTCGCCGCGGGCTCTTCGGAGAACGCAGAAACCCTGCTCGGAGTATTTAAATGGCTTTCCGAGCAATTTTTTTAACTCTGCTGTTGCGACTCCGGTGTAGACGCGGTCACGAACGCCTCCCTGGCGAATATGAACGAGGGGGGTGGTCCTTGTGGCCGCTGGAAGGACCTCCCTCTTAAAGAAGCCCGTCCGCTGTGCCCTGAGAGGGGCTTCCTCCGGGACGCTGCTCGCTCCGAGCGCCACTTGGGCCGGGGGTCGTAGGTGCACGGAGGGAGCCCTGCGCTGGAACTCCGTGTCCTGCCGTTTCCACCTCGGAGCTTTAGGGAATTTTCTCACGTTTTCCTCCGCGGGCCTCCTAGGGCTTTGTGGATGTTTCGCTGTCATGGGAGGGGCGCTTCGTAGTGTTTGCTTATGCCCTCACAGCACGAGATAGCGTGGGTCTTGTCCCGCTGTGGTAACGTGGCTTTTCCTTCGGGTTGGCCCTCAAGGTCACGCTGCAGGCAGGCGGCGAGTGGGGAAGGGGCCCCGGGTTCCCAGCCGCGGGGGGTCTCCGCCGCGGTGGCGACGTGGGAGCGCCGCTCACCCTGGCGCTGGCCGGCCGGGATTCGGATGCGGGCTCCGCCGCGCTGCAGCGTTGTGACCTTGGGCCAGGTGCTCACCCTCTGCTTCCTCTCTGGTGTGGGCCGATCACCGGAGCGTCTGCCCAGTGAGTTTGTCGGGGGGCGACGAGTCCATGCGCGTAAAGCAGCCGGAAAAGGTGCCTAGCACGTAGAATCAGCTCAATAATTCGTACCTGTTAGTGGGACTTTGGTGTTTTAAGTGTTTAGGTACTCTTAGGAGGTCAGATGTGTGTTTAAATCCTGTCTCTTGGTGAATGTCTTTAGAAACCCCTGTGTACGGGAGTCAGCTGGACTGAGGAAACGAAGTGGAAATTCTGTTCAGTTTTTTTCAGGTGGTTGAAGATTCATTGAATGAAATAAGTGTTTCCTGGAGTCCTTATGAGTGTGGGTACCTCAGAATGGTTTCTTTAGCAGGTGGTTAAATAAAGAAAAGCCCACGCGGAGCTCAGGTCCGATTCTGCGCTTCTGATTTTCGGGGGCTACATCCGAAGTGCGGACGACGACCAGGTCATTCACTCTAGGGTGGTCATTCAGGGTTGAAGGGTTGCTGTGTATTGAGATACACCTCAGTGAAGATGGCTTGGGAAATAACTGTTGTCCCGGATGGATGTTCCGAAAACTATATTGCATGTCAGTGTGTCTGGTCACGGAGTCTGAGTATCTAACCGTGCCAGTCACTCAGTCACACACGCACTCACAGTCTTTTAATCCCAGCCTCGTGTCCTTCTCCTTGGTACTCGAAACCACGCTCGCTTGCCCTTCCCTTGGCATGGCTTGTTTGGGACCTGGCCGGCCCTGGGAAAGTGTTATTTTGATAGACTCAGTCTTAAGTAGAGCTGAGCATCTTGCTGGTGTAACTTACTCAAGAACAGGAAGAAGATTGTTTGGGATTAGAAAACTACCTTTTGTGTAAAGTATAGCAAAAAAAGCAAAAAAAAAACCCAACAAAACTTGCTAGTTTCATTTAACTGCTTGAGAATTTGAAAGTTAGACCACAGGTAGACATAAACTGAGTAGTAATCAGATTAAGACTGGACAGGATGAAGTTTGCTTAGCTTCTTTAAGTTTTGTATAGATTTGGCACAAAGATAACATACTCATTGCAGATAAAAGAGCAGCTCTTCCTTAATTTGGTATTTGTGGTATTTAGTTTGTTTCTGTGATAAACTTGGGTCTTGCAGTTGTGTATTTTGGATATTTGATAGGCAGCCTGAGTATGGATTGCTCTAAAAGTTTATAATGTTTGTATTACCCTTAAGAAGAGTAAATTATAGTGACAGGGAAGCTCTTGTCACATCGGCTCATCTAAAACTCAGCCCTGAGTTTATTTCAGAAAGAGCACCAACAACTGGCTCAGCCCCCTCACAGTCAAGCCCCGCGCCCTGTGTGAGCTGTGCCAGCTCCTTTTAGCTACTTTTCTTAAGTGAGATGGACTGAGAAACAGACCTGGCCTCTTGGCTTTAAGCAGCTTTATTTTATCTTTTCCTTTCTTAAGAGAACTTCATACGATTGGTTTTTGATTTACTCTAGATCATTACTTCTCAACCAAGGGACGATTTTGCCCCCCAAGAAACATTTGGCAATGTCCGGAGGTGTTTTTACTGTGGGAATGGGCAGTACGCTACTCTGGCTCCTAGAGCGTAGAGGTGAGGGGCACCGTGGGACATCCCGTGACGCGCAGGACAGCATCTCTCCTTCCCTGAAACATATTCTCTCTCTCTCTCTCTCTCTCTCTCTCTCTCACTCTCTCACTCTCTCACTCTCTCACTCTCTCACTCTCTCACTCTCACTCTCACTCTCTCTGCCCCCAAATATCAGCAGGACCGAGTCTGAGAAACTGTGCTCTAGGTAGATGCTAGGCTGACCAGCATTGGAACCATCTGTGATACTTTTTAAGATCATGTATGATGGACCCTGCTTCTGGAAATTTGTGGTGGGATTGAAAATATGTTATTTTAAAAGGGTCCTCAGGTAATACCGAAGTGCAGCTGGGTTTTGGAACCATTGTGCTAGACCAGAAATTGTAGAGACTGCTGTGGGTCCAGGAATCCTCCTGGGAACCCCGGGGCTGTCTCTTGGAAGTTAACATGGCACGAGAGATGGCCTACATGCGTGATTTTCAGGTGCCTGGAGACTGAACTTCAAAAGAAATTGTTAATAAATTGATGTTATAACATAATTTAGAAAACTTTTTCCCCCATGAAAATAATTACTGTATTGTGCTGAAACGTAGCGGCAGTCTCTGGAGTTTAGGGTTGTTCGCTCCATGCTGAGTAACCCTGAACTAAGTGTGATTTTTGAGTTGTGTATCTTTTGCCCCCATCCTGCCCGGCATCTGTCAGTTCTGTTTGTAGATGCCCACTTCATCATTATTTGATTCCCAGAGAGTTAGCCCTAGAGCAGTTTGCTGATTCTACCCTTTGAGGGCAAGAGAGGCGTACTGTGTGCTTAACCTTTCACACCGTGACCCTTGCCTGCTAGTAATGGGGGCTCTGCTGTGCTCTGGACTGTGGCTCAGGTGGGCGTATTCCCTCCTGGGGAAGACGAGGTGCAATAGTGGAGAAAGAGCAGAGATCTTCTCTCACGCAATTAAAATTTGGCTAATCTAGTTTATTGAATGGAAGGATGTTAGTATAAAAACTATACAGATTTTTAGCAATTGAATGCTAATACCTGGATATACGAAAAGAAGATTATGCAAGCATTTTCTAATCCTTCATGCTTAAATTCGGCTCATGACCCTGACCGGTGTGGCACAGTTGGTTGGGTGTCATCCTGCAAAGCAAAAGGTCGCCAGCTCGATTGCCGGTCAGGGCGCGTGCCTGGGTTGCAGGTTTGGTCCTGTCCTGGCGCATACGAGAGAGGCAGCTGACTGATATTTCTCTCCCTCTCTTTCTCCCTCCCTTCCCCTCTCTCTAAAAATAAATAAAATCCAGAAAGATTTTTGGCTTATGGTCGTAGTTGAGAATGACAAGCAACCCTTTCCTCCATCTACTTCTAATTTTCATTTATTTCATCCGCAAATATAGGGAGTCTTTACTCTGTCAGGAGCTGCGTTAGTGACTCACCCGCTGACGGGTGCTCACGGACGTGCAGTCTAGGAGAGGCAGCAGTCACAAAAGAGGCCGTTTTGGTTGGAGACCACGGAACAAAGCTCGTCGAAACTGCATGTGGCGCAAGCAAGCAGGCTGTCCGCGAAGAGGTGCGAAAGGCCCTCCAGGCCTTAGAGGAAAAAGCCTGCGCGTTGGGTGGTTGAGATTGCTAGAAGTCTTTTGCCAGAGAATAAAGGAGTCACACCTTGTTTGTCCTGTGTACTACAGGACCATCCATGTTGGCTTGTGTCTTTGGTTTGGTGTGTCTTAAAAAGCAGTGCTGGCCTTCCCATGCTGGCGAAGCAGTTCCGTGATGACCATTGAAATCAATCTGTGATGTCTTTTGCTCCACGGACGTTGGTTGTCAGTCAGACTTGAAACACAGACTGGTTCTGTACTGATGGGAGGTTGATGGAGGCTCCTGCTAACCCTCTTGAGCATCCTTGAAATTGATGGGGCCTCCAGTGGGGACGGGTTTTTTCCCACTGCAGTCGGGATTTAGGTTGACCGGCGGTTTTTGTGGCCTTTTGTCTGGGGCTTAGATTTAGTTGCTACAGGAACCCCTTTTATTCCTCCCTCCTTCCCCCTTTATTTTTCTTTCCTGGGAGAGGGGAGATACTAGGTGATAGTTGGATCAGTACCCAGTTTGTTTCAGGTTTTGGATGATGATAAACTGACATCTGGATACCAAGTAGACTGGCCTGATGGTAAAGAAGCAGGTAAAAGTGATCTTGGCTGTACTTGAAAAGCTTCTTACCTTAATTTAGACATTTTCACATCACGGACTTGGCTAAGGTCTGGGTTTACTCTGAGTAGAGGCAGTTGATTGCTTGTCACATGCAGCTGTCTAGTATTGGTTAGTTTTATAAGTGAAGACTATACAGTAGGCTGTGAATTTATATAAATAAAGTTTGATAGGTTATGAACATTTTTTTACCAACATAGGGAGGCTCTGATTTTGTACTTAATGTTGGAGAAAACCAGGGTAGCATTAGTTGTAACATTTCTTACAGTGGAAATATGTACTGAGTTGGGGTGGTTTGCGTGCCCCAGAGCTCGACTACCGTGAAATCTGGTGACCTAAAGAAAGATGAGTGAAAGATTGTTTTTAGGGTATTAGAGAGCAGAATAAAAAAGGCTGCAGAGAAAGTAAAAATTGAAGGCGCAGAATCAAGAGTGTGATTGAACGTTGAGTCAAACTTGGAGAAAGCTGTGCGGATTGCTGGTTGGAGCCTTGAATTACCTGTACCTGGATGTATATCTGAAAAGCGGTGCTGGCATCAGAGAGACGCTTCGACAAGAAGAGAAAGCAGAGTTTGCCTGAGAACACGTGGCACTTGGAGACTGCGTTGTAAGGCCGGCAGCGGTGTCATGCTGCCCACCTAGGCACGCTCCGTGGTGGCCTAGGAGTTAGTAGACATTGGCTGGACCTTGGTGAAATCTGGGCTTTCAGTCTCAGCTGGGGAAGTGGTGGAAGGAACACTGACAGGTATCGACTCAGTTGGCTGTTGGGAGCTTCTTTTCACGAGAATCATGGATTTGGAGCTGGAACATAACTTAGAGATCATTGATTCTTCAAGGAAGATTTAGGCCATGCTAGAGAAGGGACCCATAGGCAGCTGAGAAGTCTCAGTGCCTGGGACCACAATTCCAAGTGTCATTTGTTTCTAGAGTGACATCACAGGTGAGTCTCACTGAGAATTCAGAATGAAGGGTTAACTTGTGAATTATTTACTTTTGATGGAAGTCCATGTCAGTTTTTACCATTTTAGTAGATGAGGGGTAGTGTCTCCTGGTTTTCTTCTGTTGACATAGATGCACAGTTTCTGTTGCCTCTGGACCATGGGTGGGTCTCATCTGCCTCTGTTGCTGTGAGTGCGACCCTGCCCCTCTGATTAAATAATACTCTTTGAATGAACTCCCTCTCCCCCCTAGACTTCTTTCCACTGTGGCCCTCTTGTCCTTGCCTTATTACATTGGATTCAAAAACTATGCATTTGACACCTATTATAGGTGTAGTATTTTAAGCCAAGGAGGTTTTCAAAGACTGGTACCTGTTCTCTGTCCCTAATTCAGAGTGTGTGATGGAGATCAAGTGTGCTCAGGGTCTGAAATAGCTGGCGTTTGAATCTGGCTCCTGCAGCCTTCCAACTGTGCATCTCCCTTCCTGATCTGTGAAGTGACTTTTAAACATAGACTAATTAGCAAAGCGCCCAGTGCAAGAATAATATTTGTATTAATATTATTGGGCGCCAGTCTTCCAATAATAATGGACATAACCTCCGAAACGACTACTAGAAGGTGAAGTGGGTACCCTGAAGATACTAAACACACTGTTATGGGATCGTAAAGGACCTCTGAGGTCTCACTGGCTGTTTGGGGAGGGGAAGTACAGGTTGGTGGTGATATGGGTCAAGGGAGTTGGGGTTTGTATGCAAGTGCCCCCTCGAATTTAGATTGTTATTAAAAGACCTCTGCTATTATAACGGTAACTTCACTTGCTTTGGAGTCTCGCATGTTATGTAGAACTACAATATATTTTTTCAGCATACTGTGCTCTTGAAGAAAAATCACATCTGTTTTGAAGAATCAGTACATTTTAATGGATGATTGAGTGTTCCTGATTTTGTACTCAGTTTCTTGATAAATTAATTCTACATTATTACCAGACAACTCTTCTGTAAAGGGCCAATTAGTAAAATGTTAAGCTTTGGGGGATATATGATCTCTGTAACTACTCATCTCTGCCGGAGTAGTGTGAAAGCTGCCTTAGACAACTTGAAAACAAATGAAAGTGGCTGTCTTCCAATAAAGTTTTATTTACAAAACAGGTGGTGGGCTAGCATTGGCTAGTCTTGTGCTAACCTGTTTTTTATTTTAATTTGTTAAAATCCTCACTCGAGGACATGTTTATTGATTTTAGAGAGAGAGAGGGAAAGAGAGACAGACAGACAGACCGACATCAATGTGAAAGAGAAACTGTGATCAGTTGCCTCCCATACACATCTTGACTGGGAATCAAACTGCAGTCTTATGTATGTGGCCTGACTGGGAATTGAATCGGTGACTGTCCGGTGTACAGGACCTGAGACACCTGCCCAGGGCTTATTTTAATTTTTAATAAGATCGTATGTTCAAAGAATATATATCAACATGTGTACAGATATTAAATGTTAAAACCAACTGTGAACCCACTAACAGGCTTAAGAAATATGATGTTGCCACTATCTTTGGCTCCGTGTATGCCCTCCCCGGACCACTTTCCTTCCCTCTTCTGACCTCCCAAGGCAAGCTCTCCCCTGCATGTATCATTTTCATGCTTTATAGTGTTACATAAGGATACACTCACCTGTATCACATAAAGATACAGGTGAATGTATCCTTATGTAACTTAATTTTTATATGTCCTTATATGAATTGAATCATTTTGTTCTGTGCCCCTCACGTTCTTTTTGAGATTCATTCAGATATTTGCGCTTACTGTGTTTTAGGCACTCTGACTTACGTACCGATGCTGGATGTATGGACAGTGAGCAAGGCAGACAGAAGGCTCTGGCCTCACAGAGCTTACAGTTTAACGGGGAAAGACAGCAGAAGAGTCAGAGGTGCAGCAGTCATGTGATACAGCAGGGAGGGAAGGAAAGCAGGGAAATCGGGGGTGAGGGGGCTGGGTGAGCCTCCCTGGGAAGGGGCCCTTTGGACAAAAGAAGGTGAGGGAGAGAGCCAGGCGGCTGTGGTTGTGGGTGGGATGGGCGGAGCCTCGCAGGCAGAGAGCCCGGTGTGCCCCGAGGTGTGCTCTGGAGGGCGGGAGGGAGGGACAGTAGCAAGAGGCCAGCCTAGCTGTAGGGAGAGCAGCAGGGGATGAGGTCAGAGGGGGTGACGGTGGGGGAGGGAACCCGGCACACAGGCTTTTGTTAGGATTTTGTCTTTTTCTCTGAATTGGATGGGAAACTGTAGTGTTTTGAGCAGATGTGTGAGGTGAGATCTGATTTAGGTTTTTAAAAGGTCTCCTTAAAGCTGTGTTAAGAATAGCTGCCGCTGTACTGCTACCAGGTAATGACAGTGGGACTGAGGGGGAACACGGGTGACCGTGAGAAGTGTTTTGATTCTGGGTGCACCTTGAACGTGGCGAGGACGCGACTTGCGAGAGCAAGTGGAGGAGGATGGTGCTGGGGTTTTTGCTCGCTGTGGGAGTTGCCGCGTATGAAGAAAGGGAGACTGCAGGAGGCACAGGTTGTGAAAGTAAGATCAGCAGTCGGGTTTGGGACACGGTAAGTTCGAAGCTTTTAAAGCCAGCTGGGGACAGTAAGGTTAAAATGTTTGGAGTTGAGGGGAGAGACCCACGCTGATGATAGGAATGTGAGACGAGAAGCCCCGAGGTCCCGGATGAAGGCGCCGAGGGACCGAGGGCTGCGTCAGCCAGGAGAGCAGGGCCCTCGCAGAGGCGAGCCAGGTGAGCCTGCCTCTGAAGCCAAGGGGCATTGGTCATGGGCGGCCTGTGCCCAGCACTGCTGCTGTGAGGTCAGGTCAGACGAGGGCCAAGACTCGTCTGCCGGCTTTGGCAGCATAGAACGTCGGTGACCTTGAGAAGCAGTTCCCAGATGGTGGTGTCTGGAAAGCCAGGGCAGGGGGAGGGTGCGGGAAGGATTGAGAGAAGAGGACCAAACATGGAGAAGGAAAGTTCTTTTAACAGGCACCTGCCACGATGCTGAAGGGAGATTTGGGGCCCTGAGAAGGGAGAAATTAGAGCATTTTTGTCATGTAGGTAGGAAATGATTCTGTACAGAATGAATGATTTGATGAAGCGGGAGAGGGCCACTGCTGGAGCCTTGCTTTTGGGAGGCCACAGGGGTTGGGCTGAGTCGGGGGGGTCCATAGCCTGTTCCTCTGTGAGAGGAGAGAGAGCAGAGTAGGGGGGCTGGGATAGTGGGAGCAGGTGGAAGTTTTCTGGTATCTTTGCCAGTGAGCTAGGAAGGCATTACCAGCAGTCAGAGAAAAGGAGGGTGAGTAGGGGCGGGTGGGTTGTGGGGAGAGAGGAAAAGGTATGGGATAGTCCGTTGTTAACTAAGATGAGAATGTGAGTGGATTAGCAACATGGAATGGCCTGTCTGAAGGGAGGGCGCTGGGGAAAGAGGTCGTGTTCTTTTTACCGGAAGCAGAGTAGGTGGTAGGTGCTGCCGTTGTGTTGGAGCTCTCAGCAACGTGTCGTCCCCTAGCAGAAGTGGCAAAGCCAGAGCAGGTCAAGGGAGTGACTGCTGGTGGGGCATGGAGTTGTAGCTGGGAATGGTGGAAGGGGGTGGGTAGTGAGGTGTGTCCACGGTGGTGCCTGGAGCTGTAGTTCATCCCTTTTCACTCCTCTGTCCTCTTTCAGACTATGCATCCTTTTTATTCTTTGTCCTGTCTTTGAGCCTAGGATTGCTTTCTGTAAAGAAACAATGATGTGAACAAGTGCAACAACATTTCTCTAGGGTATCGCCCCCGTGGGGCAGTGGGACCTGTACATCTTTAACTCCAGGAGATGGTGCAGATTGTCTTCCCAAGTGCTTGTCCAGCTTACCTTCCTGTCAGCCCTGTTCTGCGGCGGGTTAGCCCTTGGTATTGTCAGACTTCTCCTTTGCCAGTTTCTTGGGTGTGAACTTACATCATTTTAAAAAAATACCAGCTTTATTGAGATATAATTCACATACCATATAGTTCACCCACTTAAAATGTACTAAAAGTTTGGTGGGTTTTGGTATATTCACGGAATCGTGTAATGGTCACCAGTCTAATGTTAGGACATTTTCATCACCCTCCAAAGAAACCTTGTGCCCCACTAGCAGTCATTCACCATTTCTGCCTGACCTCTAGACAACTACTATGTTTTCTCTTTCAGCGGATTTGCCCATCCTGGACGTTTCATATAAATGAAATTATACTTTATGTGGTCTTTTGTTTCTAGCTCCTTTAATTTAGTAGAAATGCTTTCAAGATTCATCCATGTTGTAGCGTGTCAAAACTAGTACTTAATTGTTTTTTATTGCCAAAGACTATCCCATTGTATGGCTATACCACACGATATTTATCCATTTATGAGTTGATGGATGGTTGGGCTGTTTTCACTTTTTGACTGTTAATGCTGCTCTGAGCATTTGTGTACAACTCTTTGGGTGGGCATATGTTTTTATTTCTCTTAATATATACTTAGTGGAATTGTTGGGTAGTGTGGTAACTTTAATTTTTTTAATTTTAATTTTTGATTTTAGAGAGAGGGGAAGGGAGGGAGAAAGAGAGGGAGAGAAACATCATTGTGAAAAAGAAACATCAACTGGTTGCCTTCCTGATGAACCTTGACCTAGAGCCGAACCCACAACCTTCATGTGCCCTGATCGAGAATCAAACTTGCGACCTTTTGGTTTGCAGGATGACACTCAACCACCTGAGCCACACCTGCCGGGGTGGGTAATTATGTTTAGATTTTGAAGAAATACCAAACTGTTCCACAAAGTGGCTCTACTGTATTAGTATTATATTCTTACCAACACTGTATCAGGTTTCCAATTTCTCCATGTCCTTGCCAACATTTATTCTTCTCTGTTTTAAAAAAATTAGCCGTTTTAGAAGTGTGAAGTGTGGCATCTCCTTGTAACTTTGATTTGCCTTTCCCTAATGATAGCGCTGTTGAGAGTGCTTTCATGTGCTTATTGACCGTTTGTACGTCTTTAGAGGAAAGTCTGTTTAAAAACTTTGCCCATTTTTTTTAAATTTATTTTTGCATGGTTTTAATGTTCTTTTCTCTGATTACTAAGGAAGTGGAGGATCTTTCGGCTTTTTGGATTCCCATTTTTGTGAAATGCCTGTTGTTGAGTTGTTTGGTTTTTCTTATTTGTAGGAATTCTTATATATTCTGATTACATAAACTAAGATTTTGGTTTATAGGTAGTTGTCTTTTAAAAGTCATGGATTTCTCACTGTAAGTCTTGCACATCTTTTATTAGATTTATTCTTTGGGTACTTTATAGTTTTTTTTTTGTTTTGTCTGTTTTTTTGCTGTTGTAAATAACTTTTAAGTTAAAATTTCTATTTGCTGGTAAATGGAAATGCAGGTGACTTTCTATGCAGTAACTTCTCTAACTTACTAATTTGATAATAATCTTTTGGGATTTTTATGTAAATAATTATCTCGTCTTTGAACAATAACAGTTCACTTCTTTCCAGTTGTCTTACTTTTCAGGTCTTGCCCGCCCTCCTCCAGGGCGGTCAGTGCAGTGGAGGCCAGGAGTGGCCATGGCAGGCGTCCTTGTGCCCCTGGTTTTCAAGGAAGAGCCCTTACTCTTCAGCTTTAATGTGTGGACACTTTTTTTTAACAGGTTGAGGAAGATTCCTTTCATCTTAGTTTGTAGGTAGTTTTTAAAAAACTCAACTGGGTATTGAATTTAATTGAATGCGTTATCTGCATCTGTTGAGGTGATGATGATTTTTCTCCCTTTGACATGGTAATGTGAAAAATTGCTCTAAAAGGCAACGCTGAAATTAACCTTACATTTCTGGGATAAGTCCAGTTTGATCATGACTTTTTTTTTTAAATTACTTTTTGGGAGTATGTTTTGTTTTTTACTTGCTAATATGCTAGGATTTATTCATTGATTAGTCTGTAATTTTTTTTTAGGGATTTTTATTTATTTTCAGAGAGAGGGAGAGAGAAGGAGAAAGAGGAAACAGTTTGGTTCCCTCTCCTGTGCCCCCTACTGGGGACCTGGCCCGCAACACAGCCATGTACCCTAACTGGACTCAAACTAGTGGCCCTTTGGTTTGCAGGCCGGTGCTCAATCCACTGAGCCACACCAGCAAGGGCAGATTAGCCTGTAATTTTTATTTTTTGTATCAACTTTGATGACTTCGATCATCAGGGTTACTCTAATCTAATAAAATCTGTTATTTCTTCTGTTTTATTCTTTTAAATAGCTTTTATGTAAAGTGGGAAATATTTCTTTTTTCAACGTTTGATATTGTAAAACTTGCCCATAAAATCCTCAGGGTGTGGTGCTTTTTGTTTGAGATTTTAAAATTACTGATTTGGTTACCTTAATAGTCACAGGATCATTAGACTCTTAATTTTTTTCTTGAGTCACATTTGATAATTTATATTTTTCTAAAATTATTTTGTCTGCATTTCTGCATATATTGGCAGAAAATTCTAATTTATCTTTTGAACCTCTGCCTTGTTTGTAATTAATCTCTAATATTTAGCTTTTTAAACAGGATGCTTTGGTCATTAGTTTTTAACTTTTTCATATACTTACATGTATATACATATACATGTAAATAAAGCAGTAATGTCTCTTTAGTACCATTTTAGCTACGTGCTAAAGTATTGCTGTATAGAATTTCTTTTAGTCCTGAGTATATTCAGATTTTCATTAGATTTCTTGTCCGACTTAAAAGTTCAGAAAGTATATTGAAAAATCTTGGTGAATGCAGTATCTTTTTTTTTCTTTTCTTTTACTGATTCCAGAGAAAGAGAAGGGGAGGGAGAAAGAGGGAGAGAATCAGCTATGTGAGAGAGAAACATTGATCAGTTGCCTCTTACACACGCCCCAGCCAAGGACCAAACCCAGCCCGGGGATTAAACCCGCAGCCCAGGCATGTGCCCTGGCGGGGAGGCAGCCAGTAACCTTTTGGTTTGCAGGATGACACCCAACCAACTCAGTCACACCAGCCAGGGCACAATATATTTTTTTTAATCTTTGTTACTGATTGCTAACATGGTTGTGCTAATGAAATGTGATTCAGTGTGATTTTAATTCTTTGAAACTGGTTCAGGCAATTTTAACATTGTCTAGTTTGTGGCAAATTGTTATCGATGTTCCATGTATGTTTTAAAAGAATTGTGCTTCTAATTTCAAGGTGAGGTTTTTTCCTCATCTATTAGATCAAATACATTAATTGAATTCACATTCAAACTAGTATTCTTAACTAGTTCAGTCTGCTTGTGCTGTCAGTTACAGAGAAGGATGTTGTTAAAATCCCTTCTTAGGGGAAATTTGTCAGATTTCTGTAGTTCTCATTTTTGCTGTTGCATGTAAGTTTAGAATTGTTAAATTCCCAGTTACTTGCACAATTTGTGAATCTTTGTTTCTAGGAATGTTTTCTCCATTAAAGTATGTTTTGTCAGTTACTGGTATAACTGTGCCAAGTGACTTTTGGCTAATGTTGGCCTGATAATATATTTTTCTGTCCTTTCACTATTAAGATTTTTGTGGGTTTAATGTTTTTTAGGTATGCCTTTTGAAAGCAGCACACAAAAAATTGCATTTTTATAATTTCACTTTAAACTGATGAGTTCATTTACATTGAGATAGAAATATTTAGTTTATTTCTGTTATCTTATTTGTGCTTTCTAATTTGGCTTTTTCGTGTTCTTTTTCTTTCTGTGTCTTTGTATTGTGGAATTTCTTTTTTTATTCCTGTTCATCCTATATACCCAAACCCAATAATATGTTGATCAGATACTTTTTCTTTCTTGGTAATCGTAGACACTTCATATTTAACTTACAGTTAAAGTTAATGGATACTTTTACCCTTATAAGAGCCTTATAGTACTTTAGTTTTATACTTCCCAATTTTTATGCTACTATTGCCTAATTTTCATTTTATTGCTCTTAAAAACCCCACAAGTTAGGATATGTATATATATCCTATATATATACATATATATATATGGGGCAGCATACATATAGACTCTAATATAGAGAGACAGTCTGTCCGGAAAAAGTCCAGCCATTGTTAATTTAATGAGAACAGTTTGCATGCCATCAGTGTAACCTGGCAGCCAAGGAGCTCGGACTGGAATGTGCATGCATGAACAACGACGACTTCACTGTACTTGCCATTGGGGGTGGTAGACGCCGTTTGTCAGTGTGTGTACTGTTTGTCCACATTCAAAATGACTGAGCAAGTAGAGGAGCGAGTCTGCATCCTTTTGCGTTAAGCTTGAACATTCCTCCACAGAAACTATTCAGGTGATTCAGAAGGCCGCAGTGATGGGCATCTGGTGATTGACAGCTTTATCACGACAACATGCTGCTCATGCGTCACGTCTCATGCAGAGTTTTTTGGTGAAACATCAAATCACCCAGGTGACTCAGCACCCCCTGCAGCCCAGATTTGCCACCCTGCGACTTCTGGCTTTTCCCAAGACTAAAGTCACCTTTGAAGGGGAAGAGATTTCAGACTGTCAGTGAGATTCAGGAAAGTACAACGGGGCAGCTGATACCGATTGGGAGAACGGTGTGAGGTCCCAAGGTGCCTACTTTGAAGGGGAATGAGGCGTCAGTGGCCTGCATACAGTGCTTCTTGTATCTTCTTCAATAAATGTCTCTGCCTGTTTTTCTTGTTTTATATTACCTGACTGGATACCTCCTGGACAGACTCTGTGTGGGTGTGTGTGCGTGCGCGCACGCGCGGGGGGGAGAGAGACAGAGAGAGTCAGAGAGAGAGTCTCATTCTTGAAAGTAATTTTTGGCTAAAACCCATGTGTAGGCCAATGATTATTTTCCTTCAGCCCTATGACAGTATTGCCCATCTTTCTCCGTCATTACTGTTGCGGTTAATAGAAGTCCGCTGTTGGTTTTTCCTTACCCAGAAATTGGAGGTGTCCGCACCTAAAGCACTCATCATGTCGTCCAGCGCCGCAGACGTGGCCGCTGTCCTTTATTTTTAGGGTGCTGGTACTGTCTTTTATTTTGAACTACTCTTTTGGTGCCTGGCTAACTCTGAATAACCAAGTACCAGGCATGTTTTGGGTAAGTATTAAAAAACTTTAAAAACTACATGATAGAGAAAGTCATTTTAAGAGCTGGGAAATGTGAAATTTTTTCTTCTTTAATATGGAGTGTTCCTGTGTCAGTAAGGAATTTCTTAGAGATTTTTATGCTACTTCACATTAGTTAACTAATTTTTATATCATATCTGGAAATGGGAAAGATTTCAAAGATAACTGTCTTTTAAAATTGGGATCACTTAGTTGTCAGAAAACATTTGTGTGAACCTTAAATGTGACTCTAGCCAAGCACAGAACAGTGACAACAAATCTGGAAAAGGGATGTGGATCAAAATAGCTTATGAGCTGAGAAGAAGGAGTGGAATTCAGCATTTATAATACACAGCCCGCCCTGGGGGAGACCATGTTTTATACTTCTTTATAGTAAAAGTATTTTCGTACTTCTGTTTCAATCAGAAACAAAAGAGGCATCGAGGGTTGCTGGGCTAGGGTGGGATCTCACTTTGTGATGCTGTGGTCAGCAGACCTGTAAATTGTGGCCCTGCTTCTCTCCAGCTCTCCCCGAGGAAGATTAGGTGATTTGGGGGCCAGCAGTGCTGATCCCAGGATCAAAGACTTACTCCCACTCCAGTAACTGTCCGCAAGGCCAAAGAGGTCTACGTGCGTACACTGGCACCATAACTTGTTTTCGTCAAACTTCAAAAAATAAATTTTGATAGTCTTCCAGGGCATCAAGGGAAGAATGATAAAGGATCATAGAGGACATGGGGTAGAGAGAGAGCTGGTTTAGCAGAATCGTGAGGACTGGAAAGAAACATAATTGGGCATGTTTGTGTTAATTCCCAGAAGCAAGTAGGGAGCATCCATTCCTGCCATTTACCATGGTCTCAGGCCCCGTTTTCCCCTTGTGGTGTCAGTTTCTGCCGTGTTGCCTCGTGAACAGCATGTGCCTTCAGTGGCCTGCCCAGCCGTGCCCACCTGCCTGCCTTACACTGGGGAGTGTCAGTGTCTCTTCCTATTTTGTTTGACCAGTGCCTGTTACTCCAGTCGCGTTGCCACTTGTGCTTGATTTGCTTTGTGCGTCATCTCACTGTTGTTTCCCCGTGGTGAAGGTGGGATGCTTGTTCACCTTTCCTGTGAGGATGCAACCTCTGGGGGGCAGTCTGACCAGAGTGGGTTAGGGGAAGGGCCATTGAGTTGTTGAGAATGGGATTGGAACTTTGGCTTGACCACTGACTGTCTGACTTGGGGCAAATTATTTCACTTTTCTGAGCCCCAGTTTCTTTGCATGTGAAATGGAAATATTAAAGACCTCTTTTTTTCATAGAAAATAACTGGGTAATTTGAATTTGTGGGTTTTGGGGAACAAGCGTTCTAATGTAGAAGTCAAAAACTTTCATAGAATAAGTGGTTATGGCCAGGCTGACTTTTGTTAATGATTAATATGTTTTATGAACTCTTCTACTGGCTTTGGCTTTGAAGTCTTGACTAGGAGTAGGATATTGAGAATTTTTAAAAATCCTCACCCAAGTATATGTTTGTTTATTGATTTGAGAGAGAGACACACACAGACAGAAACATTGATGTGAAAAAGAAACATTGACCGACAGAATCATTGATGTGAGAAAGAAATATTGACCGGTTGCCTCCTGTATACTCCCCGACTGGGGACCTAACCCTCAATTTAGATATGTGCCCTAGCCGGGAATTAAACTCGCAGCTTTTTGGTGCACAGGGTGACTCCCCAACAACTGAACCTCCTGGCCAGGGTGTGATGAGATATATGTGTGTGTGTGTGTGTAGGTTTAAATTTATTGATTCCAGAGAGAGAGGAAAGGGTGGGGAAGAGAGAGAGAGAAAGAGAAAGAGAAACATAGATGTTGTTCCACTTATTCATGCATTCACTGGTTGATTCTTGTATGTGCCCTGACCGGGGATCAAACTTGCAATCTTGGCACAACATTGGCATGTCCGCAACTTTGGCGTATCTGGACATGCTCTAACCAACTGACCTATGTGGCCAGGGTGAATTTTTCTTTTTCATTCTATTGCCATTTTTCTGTTTGGAATACAAAGCCCTAATTTTAAAAAAAAACAAACTTCAGTGTGTGATTATATTTGCTTTACATAAAGTAAAATCGTAGGTAGGAGTAAAATCTCCTGTGATTACCTCCTCCCAGTCCTTTTCACCTCTGCTGTTAATACTTTTATGTCTACTTTCTTAATTTTTTCTTTTTAAAAAAGATTTTATTTATTTTATTTTTAGAGAGGGGAAGGGAGGGAGAAAGTGAGGGAGAGAAACATCAATGTGTGGTTGCCTCTCATGTGTACCCTAGTAGGGACCTGGCCCACAACCCAGGCATGTGCCCTGACTGGGGAATCGAACCAGCGACCCTTTGGTTCGCAGGCCGACGTCCAATCCACTGAGCTACACCAGCCAGGCAAATACTTATGTATTCTTATAGAAACTATGTAGTGTTGGGAATGTACACTTCTAAAAAAATCGTTCATCATTCTTTACTGAGTCCCATGCAGTACCTAGAGATCTACCTCATTCTTTTTAATTGCTGCATAGTGAAAGTGTACCTAATAGCCATTTCTCATATCAGTGGGCTTTAGATTTTTTTTTTTAATCACAATTCAGCTTTTAGTTTGGCATAATACACACTTCTAAGAAGTTTTTGGAAATACAGTGTTTGCTGCAGAAGTAGGTAAAATGCTGAAATATAAGCTGGATTCTTTTGCTTTTTGTCTTTGCATGTAAAGTACATGTTAAGCAGTGGGGAAAAAAAACCTTGTTTAAGAAGGCTTTTTCTATTTATCTCCTTTGCAAATGGTTTACCACATTGCTTTTAAGTTCCCCTATAAATGAACAATTAGCAAATCTTTTATTGTAGTATATATAACATAAAATTTATATCTTAACCATTTTTAAAATTAATAAACTTTCTTTTATAGAGTGGTTTTAGGTTCACAGCAAAGTTGAGCCAAAAGTACAGAAAGTTCCCTTATACCCCTGCCCCACCCTGACCCCGTTCCATTGTCCACAGTACCAGAGCGGTGCATTTGATACAATGAATGAACTTGCACCGAGGCATCATTATCACCCAAAGTCCACAGTTTACATTGAGGGCTCACTCTTGGTGGTGTATATTCTTTGGGTTTTGACAAATATATATTAGATGTATCCAGCATTATTATATCCTACAGAATGGTTTCACTGCCCTTAAAAGTATCCTCTGTACTCTGCCTGTTCTTTCTTGCCTCCCACCTAGTCCCTGACATCTACTTACCTTTTTACTGTCTGCATAGTTTTGTCTTTTCTGGAATGTCTTATAGCTGGAATTACACAGTATGTACTGTTTTCAGACTGGCTTCTTTCACTTGGTAATCAACACTGAGGACTCCCCTGTGACTTTTAATGGTGTGATAGCTTGTTCTCTGTAGTGCTGAGTGAAATACTCTGTTGTTGTATGGCTGTACCACAGTTTATTTTATCCACTCCCTTCCTGGCCATTTCCGAGTTTTGGCAGTTATGGGTAAAGCTGCTAAACACCATGTGCAGGTTTTCATATGGATATAAATTTTCAGGTCCTTCAGACTTGAATACCAATGGAACCCGATTGCTAGATGGTACTGTAAGAGCATGTTTAGTTTAGTAAGAAACTGCCAGACTGTCATCCACAGAGGCTCTACGGTCGTGCACTCCCAGCAGCAGTGCACGAGAGCCCCTCTTGCTCCACACCCTCACCGGCCCTCGGCGCTGTCGGTGTTCCGCGTTTAGACCGTTCTCATAGGTGTGCGGTGGTGTCTCGTAATTTTAATTTGCATATCCCTGATGACATATGATGTGGAGCATCTTTTCATACAGTCACATAATTTTTAATGGCTATATATATTTCTTTGGATGGATAAAAGAACCTTGGTGCAGATAAAATCATTTTTACTTATCACTGGGTATGTAGGTATTGTGTGTGGGTAAATGACCTGGATTATTTGTCCTGTGGTAGTTCCAGCAGTATCCTGTGTCCTCTATATTCACACATTTCTCTTTTTTCTATTTTAAATTCTTTGAACATCGTTATAAGACTTTTTTCCTTAGGATAAATTCATAGAAATAGAATAATTTGGCCAAAGGATGTTAGATTTAACTTTAAATGTCTATGACCAGAAAAACCATGCCAGTTAATATTTTCACTGGCAGTTCCAGCCAGTTTTGTATTAAGAAATTTAAAAATAATTTTTTTAGGGAAAAATTTCAACATGCACAAACATAGAATAGTATAACGAACCCTCGGTTACCCAGCTCCAGCAACCGTATACCCAAGGCCAGTCCTGTCCCACTCATTTTCCCGCTTATTCCCTGATTCCTCACGTCTCTCCTGTATTCTTTTTTAAAAACTCCGTTGAATTATAATACAAATACAGAAATACATATGTATCATAAATGAATTTTCACAAGCTGAAACCCAGATGCCCTCTCTGTCCACCACTAGCAGTTTCCTCTCTGCCAAGGGCAGCTAGTTAATCAGCATCTAACGGCGCTGGTTAGCTTTGCCCTGTTTTGTTTCTTAAGCATGTGGACTCCTTTCTCGTGGCGTTGTGTGTGGGGTCACCTGTGGAATCACACAGGGCTTCTGATTGTTCCTGTTGCTGCGTGCGGCCCCGCTGAGCGGGGTGGTGGTTCTGGTGAGGGGCAGTTAGCTGGATGCCCGCTTGGGGCTGTCGCCCTCCATGCTGCTCTGAACATTCCAAGTTTGTGTCCTTTGGTGAACGTCCGAATGTGTTTCTTTTGGGACTATCTAGGAGTGAAACTGCGAGGTCACAGAGATAATGCATGTGTATGGTTTTGGAAGACCAAGTCACATTTCCCCTAGCGGTGTGTCAGTCCTACTTTGTATCCTCTCTAATAGCTCTTAGTTTTATATTTTTTTCTTGAGCTATTCTTCTAGCTGTTTGATAGCGTATGATAGTTTCGATTTGTACTAGTGAAGTCAAGTACCTTTTCATACTTTTATTGGTTATTTGGATATCCTTTTTTATGAAGAGTAAGCAAGTTTTTGCTCTTCTCTTGTATTGTATTTTCTGTTATTCTTACCACATTAGCTCTCCTGCTGCACAGCAAATTACCTTCTAACTTAGTGGCCAGTAATGACAGCAGACATTGCTAACCTCACTGTTTCTGTGGGTAAGAACTTGGAAGCGGCTTGGCTGGGTGGCTCTGGCCTGTCTGTGCTCGGCCCTCTGAAGTCTTGCCTGCAGGTGAAGGACCTTCCCGAAGTGGGTCATCCAGACCCCTGGCAGGTTAGTCCTTGCTCTCGGTGGGGTTTCTCTTCATGTGGGCCATTGTCAGGGATTTCTAGATGTCCTGTCCTCAGGGCATGGTAACTAACTTTTCCTCAAGAGAAAAATTTGAGAGAAAGCACCAAATGCAAGCCCTTATTTTCATGACCTTGCCCCAGAAGTCACATGATATGTACTCTGGCCATGGTCTGTCTGTCAGAGCCACTTCCGTCATCTCATCTCACCATCAGAAAGAGGGAAGTTGGGCTCCACTTTTTTGAAAGGACAAGAGTGTCAGAGAATTTGGACATATTTTCAAACACAGCACTTGGTAGGATTTCTTTTATTCTGGTTGAGTCAGGAGACACAGGTGTGGTGAACATCTTTGCCTACTCTGTTGGTCATCGTGTCTGTGGAGAAAGAAAAGTTACTGTTAATGTAATTCATGTATCAGTTTTTCCTTTATAGTTAGCCCAGACCATGATTACTTTGAAGAACATCCCAAAATAATTATTTTGTTTTTCTGTAAATACTATATCAGTATATATCTTTCAAAGGTAAACATTTCTTTTGTTTTAACCATAACATAACCACAAAACTGTCACAATTAAAAAAGAAACCCCATACAGTTGATTAATATTATCCAATACTTAGAGCTGAAAATTCCAATTGTCTCAAGTATCGTAATTTTTTTGTGTAGTTTAATAATTTTGACAAATCAGGATCCAGATAGGGTCTGCCAATTTATAAAAACCTATAGATTACCCATTGATCATTCTTTTACCTCCCCACCACCTGTCTCTTTTTGGAAGATCCGGACTTTCCTTTGGTAGTGTCCCCACAGAGTTCTATGTTCTGTACCCAGGCAGCTGTAAGTTTCTCTGTGGGCGGTTGTTGCTCTAACTGGTGTTGCTTCTTTGGTTGTGATCTATCTTTGGAGGTTGAATTGTGGACCAAATTTGAAATTTTTAAAGCGCTTTCAAATTGTCACATTAAAATTCATTCAGTTTCTATAGAGCTGTTCTATACCAAAAAGGAATGATGTCTGTCTTGGAATCAGCTGTCTTCCCCATCTGAATGCACATTTTGTCTTCTGTCGAAATACTCCACAGTGACTGAAAGCCCTGTCACCTGGAGTACCCCAGGCGCTCTAGTTTAAATTGCTGCAGGGCACAACAAGACAAGGCTCAGCTCTCCCTACGGAGACCAGCGGTTTTCAACCCGTAAGAATTTCCGAAATGTGATACGTGTTTAGTCAGGGTCACTGATCTCTTTTCCCTTAGGTTGTCAAATATAAAAAAAATGACAGCAACTAACAACTGTCCAGTGTGAATGAATCAAAATTATACCTAGTTTTTTGTCAGACTGGCAAAAAAATTTTTTTTTGCTGTGCTGCAGAATGTTAGTAATTAGTTCGTGTGTGCCAGGAGATGGGAAAGGTAAAAAATCGTGGCCTTAAACACTCTGTGCTTATTGTCTCCTGGTGTCTTTCCCCTCATACTGTCTACTAGCCTTTCGTTTCTTTGCAACTGATTTTTTCAGTTGTGATGACCAGTGTTCTAAGGGTTGATGACTCAGAGTCTTAACTTCCAACACACCTTAAGTCATACTTCCAACACACTTTAAACTTCCAGTCTTCCCTAGTCTTTGCTTTTCCCTTTTAGTAGAAACTTTATCAATGAAAAATTAGAACAATAAATGACAGCATTAGAATGAACATCAGAGAAGTAGACATTTTTAAAAATTCATGTATTTCTAAAGTTTAAACTTAAGAGAGTTGTTTCCCTAACACCAGTTGTATTTTTAAAATACCGTTCAAGGTGAGACTTAAATTTTTAGTGTTTTGTTTTTAAGCGAATTTACAGTAATGATATCAATTGTTGGCCATAACCATTTACCAACATCTAGGTACCTACCCCCATGGCAGACCCAGTGCTTCTACACTGCGGTCCCACATGGTTAAAAAAAGATGCCCATGGTGCCCATGCCACCCTCCACGAAATGCTCAGGGCAGTGTCTCGGTAGAGATTCGATGCAAGCTGCATATGTGATCTTAAATTTCCTGGTGGCCTCGTGCAGAAAGACAGGTGAAATTATTTTTCATGTATTTCATTTAAGCCCATAACCCAAAATAGTATTTCAACATGTAATCAATATAAAAATTATTGATGTTTTCACTTTTTTTTGGTACTAAGTCTTTGAAATCAGGTATGTATTGTACATTCATAGCACATCTCAATTCACACTGTAGCTGCATTTCAAGGGTTGAGAACCTCAAGCGTCTCTGTTGAATGTGCACCTGAAGGTACTGTAGGGACCGCGTAGGTCAGAACTACCGTTACAGTCATCGCTTTCGGAGCAGCGGAGGACAGTGACTAGGAGGCCAAGTGGACAGTGGCTTAGAGACGCAGGGAGATAAATTAGGAAGCTGTTTCTGTCCTCCAGGTGGTGGCAGAAGAAGGAGGAGAGTCAGAGAAGGTGGAATGGACAGAATTTGATGGGTTGGGTTGGGAGGGGAGAGCGGAGACAAGACCAGTTCCAGGACGCAGGCTTTCACAGCTGTAGCCTCTTCTGAGATGGGAGCCTGGGTGGGGAGACAGTTCGGTCAGTGGTCGTTAGATGTTGGAGGCAAAAGCAGTGTTTTGTAGAACTTGGAGTTGACATGCTTGGAGCTGTCCAAGGGGAGATGTCTGCTAGTAGTTGGGAGCCTGTATGCGAAGTGTACAGATAATCTTACAGGAGCTCAACTGTTTTTATAGAAGCACTTTAAAAATCCATGGAAAAGGCTTCCTTTATTCTACAAAACTTAAAGGAAAAAAGTCCCTGTGGTCTGTTCCAGTTGCTAGGGCAACAGCATGAATAAGAACAAATGGGAATTGACACCCCAGACAAACATTGTCAGCTCAGGAGAGGGCAGTAAACAGGCAGTGTCCCCAGTCCGAACCGCGTGGGAATCTCGACCATAGCAGTCGTGCGGACGAGGAAGAAAGGAGAGGAGGAAACCTCCACCTAAGGAGGTTGTGGAAACGAGGATGATACCAAAGAAGCCAAGTGAGGAGAGTGCCTAATAAGCGGCGTCCACCGGTTGATCGTATTGTGCCAAATGCCACTGAGAGCGAGGTTAGGACGAGTTTCATTTGGATTTAGCCCCATCTGGAGGTCACTGGTGACTTGAAAGAGCAGTTTCAGTGGAGTGGTATGGCGAGACACCAGCCTGGAATGAGTTGGAGAGGGAACGCTGTTGGACAAAGGGCTGATTTTCTTACTTTTAAATGACCACTACTGATCATTGAGAAGACTAACCTAATAGAAAAATGGACAAATGTGATACGACAGACATTTGGCAGGATAGTGAAGTATAAATGGCACTTAAACATACGAGTAGTGCTCATAAGACAAGGATGTGAGGAAACGGGCATCTCTGCATCGCCAGTGAAACTGTGGATGGGTATGACCTCTGTGGAGAGTCATTTGGAAATACGCAGCTAATTAGAAATGCTCATTGTATGTCCCAGCAATTTCACTGCTGGGCATGTGGGCATTTTTTTGTAATATGAAAACTAAATGGTCATCGATGGTGGCCTGGTTAAATCAACTATAATATGAAGGAAAGTCTGTATCAGGGAAAACATACTTCCAAGAAAGTAAAATTTGTTGTTGTTTTCCCTACCATAGAAATCAGGCTTTTTAAAGCCTGAGAAAAGGAAGGTATTTGGAACTGTGCCTTTGAAGAGCTGTGTTGAGCCTTGACCTTCTGCTTTCTAACATTTCACAGAAGTTACTGGTCTATATTCCCTTCTCCAGATACCTGTTAGGATTCTTTTCAAAGGACCTTGTCCTATTATATATACACATGTACTTGGTTGTATACCACTGGGAAGGGTTCATGGGTGAATTCACACTCCAGCTTACATTACTGCACCTAAAAATAACCACAGCTCCTATCGAGAGCAAGTTTCCTTGGTTTGGGTCACTGACAAAGCAAGCAAGTATATGATGTTTGAGAACCGAGAATGTAACAGTGGGACTGTTCTACTGCAGCTGTCTAATGTAGGAGGAAAATTTCCTTGGTCAACTTTTGTGGGGGAAAGGGACTTGCAAACCTTTGTGAGCAGTGTATTCCCCTGCCACCTACATTAACCTGGCTCTCCTGACCTTTCTGCAGTTTGACCTTCTTTGGAGCTAGCATGTATTCACGTATGACTTTAAAAAGTCAGGCACACCCCAGTAAACCGAACCTGTCTCCTACCAGTGCACACTGACATGGTGCAACTTTAACCTCTCTGTCATCGGGACTCCCAGATCTTGTTTGAATTTACTTAATTCATTTCTTAAGAGTTTGACTGGTTATTCATCGATTCCTTTTTTATTTCTTTCAGTGTCCTGGTTCCACTTATATTTTATATTTTTTTACTTCTTAGAGCAGCGGTTTTCAACCTATTTTATCTCACGGCACGCATAAACTATTAAACTGTGGTACACCAAAAAATACATTTTTACCGATCTGACCAAAAAAAAGTACAATTTGGATTCATGCCGGATGGCTTTTATTGTGTTGGCTGTTGTCATTTTTTAATTTGGCAACATAAGGGAAAAGAAGTCAGTGCTCTGACTTCTTTTTTAATTAAAAGTCAGGTATTGATGTTTTAAAATTTTTTGTGGCACACTGATTGTAAATCACTATTAGCCATAGGAAAGAAGTAGATTTAAAAAATTTTTTATTGTGTTTTAGTTTTCTAGAGAGAGAGAGGAAGGATGAGGGGAGAGACATCAGTTTGCATTTTTTGGTTGATTCTTGTATGTGCCCTGACAGGGAGTGTCGAACCTACAATGTTGGTATATTGGGAAGATGCTCAAACCAACTGAGCTACCTGGCCGGGGTGGAAAGAAGTACTGTATGTTGCCGCGTAATGCGCAGTTTTTGCCCACATTTTTGTGGGAAAAATAAGAATGCACATTATACGTGGGTAGTACTAACTTCGTATCTATATAAATGTTTTTAATTCTTTTATTTATACTTATGTGTTAAAAGTATAACTCTAGAAAGCAATAACGATATCTATATGCAAAATAATACTCTGGAATATGATATTCAGTTTTGTTTCTAAATATAAATAAATTTAAAAATTGCATTAAAAAAATTGAAATGAAAGATTTTTTTCCTGAAAGTTTGGGCCGAAAATATGGGTGTACGTTATACCCGGGAGCTCATTATACTTAGCAGAATACAGTAGTTTAAGATTTGAAGTGTTTTGATAGTTTAATCCTCTCATTTTACAGATAAGGAAACCAACTCAGAGAGATGAGGTTATTTACCCAGAGGTTGAGTAACCCAAATTGAGTTTCCTCAGTCTTTGTCATCAAGGTTGGTGGTATGAGATGTAATGACACCCTTGCATCATCAGGTCTGGATAACCTGTCGTAATTTTGAGGGGTGTGTGGCTTTAATTACGATGCAACGATTCTAATGAAGACTGTTAAGTTATATGCAGCACCAATACATATTTACAGTCATGGAGACAGTCCAGTTGAATGCTACATTTTTTGGTTGGGAAAGTTGAATCCTAGAGATGTGAATTTATTTATCCAAGATCATAGACCATAAATATTGTGTGCTTAGTTTTTAATGTCAGAGCAGCATCATGCACTAGAGCTTTGTAGGATGATATTCCTCATCTGGGCTCAGTGTGAACACCTGGACATCCCGTCTCTCTGTCCTACAAGCTGCAAGTACTCGATAGCTGGTTGCGTGTGGCTGGTAGCTGTTGTATTGGACAGCACAGGTCTAGAGCATTTACCTTTAAAAAATTGCTATTTTGAGAACTTTAGAAGTGTAATGGTGGAGACCAAGGCTTTATGAGTAAGATTAGAATTTCTAGAAAAACTAGAAAATAAGTTTGTGTTTGAAAGTAGCCTTGGTTGGTGTGGCTCAGAGGATTGAGTGCCAGCCTGCAAACCAAAGGGTCGCCGGTTCGATTCCCAGTCAGGGCACATGCTTAGGTTGTGGGCCAGGTCCCTACTAGGGTACACATGAGAGGCAACCACACATTGATGTTTCTCTCCCTCTCTTTCTCCTTTCCCCTCTGTGTAAAAAATAAATACATAAATAAACAAACAAACAAATAAATCTTTAAAAAAAAAAGGAGGAGAAAAAATTTGCCCTTTGAGCTGGTGGCAGTACTACATCTGGTGATGGCTTGGGCCTAAACATGTTTATATTTTGCCCATTCTTTAGAACAGCCATCAAGAACCTATGTGAAGCATCTTCTACCTTTTTCATCACTTAGATGTCTTCTTTTGCTAGTTGTAAATCCTGTCCTTGGGTTAAGTTTTCAGTGAACACATTCATCTACCCTTCATGTTTCTCAGCACAATTTTTAGTCTCTATGCTTTCATTTCACATACTAATCACTTGATTACCAAGATGCCCCCACAAAAAGTTTTGATATCTTTCTTGCTGTGGTGCTCTGGATTACGAAAGTGTTGGCTTATACATAAATTAAGCTCGATTTGTAACAGGGCTCAGCTGACCGGTACGGCAGGCATTGGGATTGGAAGTCTTTTGTACCGTCGTTCTACATTTTCACATGTAGCTGTAATGGGCAGAGTTGGTTCTCTGGGCTTTACTCTTGATGCTGATTTACTAATTTATGACTTGGCTCCATTTTAATAGCAACTTAGATTGGGCTGGCTTCATGCATGGCCACAGTGATTTGAGTGTCCATTCAGGTGCATAGCCAGACGATGACATAATCCAATCAAGTGCCAAAGTTTTACTTAAAGTACTTTCCATACATGAGTTTGCTTTTAAAAGGTGGTCGTATGGATTTATCTTGGGTATTTTATACTTTAAACAGTAGTCTTTTTGCATTCTTAGTACAATAATTTTTGATTAGTGGTTTAGAAGCCTTTATTCTTGCCACAGCTTACATTAACATATTTGATGTTATCGAAATTAGCTGGTGTGTGTGCGCTCAGCTTTAATGAAATTTTTAAAATATGTTTATTGTTTTTAGGGGATGGGGGGGTGGGGAGACACCGCCTGGTTGCCTCCTGTATGTGCCTGACTGGTAACTGAGCCTGTGGACCAAAGGGCTACTGTTGTGTGGGATGAGGCTCCAGCTAACTGAGCCACACCGGCTAGGGCCTTTAATGAACTCTGTGTTCCAGATTTTGTGGATTATTTCTTAATCCACAGCATGCTAGGCACTGAGGGGAAAATGGTGAACAGGACTTCATAGAGATGGTTATCTTCCCGTCCCATTGTCATCCGTGTCTTTAGACTTGGGTGTTTGGGAGAACATAAATGAGGATACTTGCAGGAATTGGTTTGGGATCCACGTTAAAACGGTACTCTGACTGAGTTGGCCTATCTTAGGACTTTCTGATATTAGTGAGAAGGAGAGTTACTTGCTTTTGTGTACCCGGGCTTTGGGCTGTATCGCCCATCTGCAGTTGTCTGTATGGTATGTGATGTAAGGGGGAAGTGCTTTCTTGCATATTATATAATAGCTGTGGCTTTCTCTTGTGAATTTGCATTGGTGAAGAATATTCTGGAATTTATAGTAAAAACTCATATACCAGCATAGGGAACAGATTATTACTTTTTTTCTTAGCGAGTTTTTTCAGAAAATAAATTCAGCGTTCATGTAAGGATTGTTTGGAGTCAACCCTTCTTACCGTCAACTGTAAAAGAGGAGCAGTGCCTAGGAGGACCCAGACGCACTTGCAGCTAGCACAGTGGGCCTCTGGAAGAAGGGCGGGCGTTCGTTCTTGCTGTTCTCGAGTTCTGTGACTAAGCAAGGATGTATTCAGATACTGTTCAGATGAGGATCTGTTTTTAGGCTTAACCATTCCTCATTCCTGACTTATATTTTTATAATTATGTTGTTCTTACCTTCATTGTAGTGTTGTAAAGAGGAAACACTTTGTGATGGGGTGAGATTGTATGACCATTGAAGACAAGTGGTTTGTGAAAGAAATAATTGGGGGAAGTAAATATAAAAATATATGTATTTTTTATAATCTTGATTTCCTTTTTTGAGGGAGCCCTTCTTAATCCATTTACTCTGAGAGAATAGTCTATTGATACCAGCTGCCATAGACTGAGCATTTGCCGCGTGCCCCCCCCACCACGCGCCCAGTGTGGTGGTATCGGGAGGTGGAACCTTTGGGAGGTGATTAGGTCATGAGGGTGGAGCCCTATGAGTGGGATTTGTGCCCTTATAAACAGACCCCAGGGAGTCCACTTGTCCCTTCCACAGTGAAAAGAAGATGGCCATTTGGACCAGGAAGTGGGTCCTCAGCAGCCACTGAATCTACAGATGCTATGACCTTGCACTTCCCAGTCTCTGGAGCTGTGAGAAGGAAATTCCTGTTGTTCATAAGCCACCCAGGCCATGGTGCTGCAGTAGCAGCTGGAATGGACTGAGACATCAACTGTTAATGACATGCTCTTTATTAGCAGTTCCACGGTCCCTCCTGTAGCTTCCACGACACTGTGCTGTTGCTCCCACTGCCTTTCAGCAGGCTGCTCTCTGGCCGTGCCCCCTGCTCGCTTTGGTCCTCTCATTATGATGTAAAATGTATGGTTTCCTGAAAATTAAATACTTGGGGAGAATTCCCTCTTTTTGAGCTGTATTCTTTGGGAAGAACCTTTCATTATCCTCATGGATTTTACCATCTGTATATTTCAACATTCAAAACAGACATCTCTTTGTGGCATAGTTAGCTTTCTTCCCCGTGTTACCATGTCACAGTTTGTCTGCATACTGTTAAGTTCTTTGCAGGCCAGGGTCAGGGGCTTTGTCTTCATTTCCTAAACACTCTTTCCCTAACTTACTCTTCACTGTCAGTGCCCTCTCAGTACCCACAGGCTTAAAGTAGATTCCCCCCCCCCCCACTTCTCCCGCCATTTTTTCTTTCACCAAGTCCTGCTTAATTCTTTCTGTTACTCAATTTACTAATATCTGTAGCGACTGGCATTATAGTTGAAGCTTTTATTACTTTATTTTCATATTGGATTCATAAATTATTGAAGCAGGAAGAAAGTCTCAAGTTAATTTAGTCTAATTTTTTTATAGATGAAGAAATGGATTCTCAGGTTAAATGACTTGTTTTAGGTCACATAGCTAGTGAATGAATACCTGGTGTTATAGCTCTCTGGTCTCAACATTTACTGTCCCTTCCCAGTCTAGCATCTTCTTAAAAATGTGTTTAAAAATTTTTTTTGGTCAAAGCTTTATCCACAGTTAAGAGTGAGCTAGGGCTAGGAGGCTAAAATAAACAGCAACCCTGTCCTCTTCGTAGCCACCCACCCCCTTTTTCCTCTTTTCTGAAGGCACCTTTAATACTTTGAACTGTTTTAGTCAGTTAAAAAAGTACGTTTGCCTCCATATATCTGAAGAGCACACTTGAAGAATTCATATTTGCATGCATGCTTGCTGATTTTTTTAGTTTTAAGCATATCTGTTGATTTCTTACTATGAAAAGATATGGAAGGTAAGGATTAGCTCTCTTTCCCCCTCACTATGCTCTCCATCCCTCATTTTACCTTCCCTCATTTCACTAAAGCTTCATTGCAGTTTTGGTTAAAACAATATTGAGCTTTGTCCTTATGATCTTTTGTGCTGCTTATAATGTGTAGTGTTAAGTTACAAATACTTTTTCATAACAACTTTTGAGTTTCCTTGGACATGTTGGATGATTTTTCAAAATATATTAATCGCTAATTTAGCCTCAAACATTTAGCTGGCTCCATGGTCAGGTATTCTGTCAGCTTTGTCTCTTAGAAGAGCTCTTTACCTGTTCCAACCTGGGCTGCTTGCCCTCCCTACTGGAAACACAGTGGTCTGCTGTGATCCAGGGGTTGGGGCGAGGGTGGTCTTTTTGCCTCTCTCCTATACTGAGTCTTCTGTCTCTGTATTCTCTGTTGTTGTCTTTCTTGTTGCTCTGCCTCATTTAAGTGGAGCACAGTTTCCAGTAGTTTTCTGTGAGAAAGGTGTCGGGAGGCAAGTCTTTTGAGCCTTTCTCTGTGTTCTCTTGATTGATAGTTTGGCTGGCTATAGATTTCTGGATTGGAAATGATTTTCCTTTTGTTAATTTGTTCCCTTTCAAATACTTGTTTTTTATTAAGTGGGTGCATTATCTTCTCTTTCAAAGACAGTGATTTTATTTTTATGTTCTCTTTCTTGTATAGCCCTTCCCTCAACTAGTATTTTCTGTTTGTTTTGCTCTCTAACTTTTCATGATAGAGGCTTTCCCAAGATGTCTGGTAACCCTTTGATTTTCATTAATATTTGAAAGTTAGGGATGCACACAGACAGCACCCAGAGTTGATTCCTATGAAGTTACCTTTTCCTGGTCTTGTCCACTATTGCGAACATACTTAGTTCTCAGACTTGATTTCTCATTAACACCCTCCACTAAACAGGTCCTTGGGGCAATGACTGATTTCAGAGCTGAGGCAGAGAATGTCAAGAGGAATCTGGAATGTGTTATGTCAGGAAATGAGAAAGTGCTCAACAATAGGAAAAACACACAAGAGTCTGCCAGGTGGGGCTCCCACTAGCCAAACCTGGGACAACTTGAGCATCAGAATGAATCACGGCATTAATAAATACAATAAAAATCTGAGTCCACCTTGTTAGTGAATTAAAGAAAGGAAGAGTGGGGAAGAGGGAACATACCTACTGAAGTTAGAGTGCCAGCTGATGAGTGTGAAGGACCAGTAGATTCACCAAAAACCCCGTTTCCAACTGTCGGCGTAACAGGTGATTCAGACACAATGACCAGCAAGTACCGATCCTCTTAGGTGAAGGTTTCAAGAACGTAACTCAAACTTTCCACAGTTAACTTTTTAATTACTAAGGGAAAACGGTTATTTTACATTGGAGAAATTGGTAAATTTTAACTGAGTTATCAAAGTTATCACCGGTAATGCAACAAATTGACATCATCTTGTCAATTTTATCTGACACTCTAGGCAAAACAAAACTTCATATATGTGTTATTCCTGCCAAAAACGCATACCTGCATTCTCAAAGCTGTCAGTGAAAGGAAGACAAATGCCGAGGAACTGTTTCGGGTGAAAGGAAGTGAAGGAGACGTGATGTTAGATGGGGTAGATGAGCCTGGGTGGAGGTGGAGGGGGATCACCACGAGGGGCAGTACAGAGCAGTTGGCAGAATTGAAGTACAGGGGATGTACTCCACATTAAGTGATTAATGGGTTACATTCTTGATTTTGACATGTACTGTGGTTGTGTAAGAGAACATTCTTGTCCTTAGGAAACACACAGGGAAGTATTTAAAGGTAAAGGATGTGGTGGCTGCAGTGAATTGAATGTTTGTAACGGAGGTGGGGGATCAAGCAAAAGCGATGCAGTGATTGATGTGAATCTAGGCAAAGGCTCTGTGGGAGTTTTCTCCGACTGTTCTTATAACTGTGCCACTAGCTTACAATGAAAAGGTTTTCTTAAAGAAAGATTAGAATAAGAGTGGTTCACTGATCGTGGGTAGGGCTCATTGCCTGTGAGCTTCCCAGCGGGGATTAGTTGAGCTGCTTTGGTTGGGAAGCCCCCCAGTTATCAGCGTTTTCAGGCAGTTCTTCATGGAGGTAGGTCACACAGAAGACACTTCTCAGTCTTCAGCCTGGCTGGGAATGCTGGAGCTTTGTAGGAGGACCTGGCTCGGAGAGGGTGGGAAGGGACATGCCTGTGTCTCCGCGTTCACTCTGCTGCTCACGCAGCCCCTGTGTTTTCAGTGCAGTGGGCTCATCTCCAGCCGTGCCTCCCTCTCTGAGCTCCCTCCTGTCTTCTGCCAGGGGTGGGAGGGGCAGGACAGGGCAAGGAGATTTAGGGATCTAAGGTGTTCATTGAATAACGTTTAATCAATATTCCTTCTAGCACCCCTTCAATTTTTCTTGTCTTACCATGGTTCTTGTGGATTGTGCCTTTAAAAAAATAAGACAAAACAACCAATACAGTTTTTACTGTAGTTCTAGAGGCATTTTGGAGCGTGCTGAGTGCAGATTCTTTACCCAGGAGTCAGTGTAGCACTTGTACATCGTTCGATTCTCTTCTGTCTTTTCATCTTGTTTCCCATATCCTCATACTCTAGAATAACCGAATTTCTTACCATCAATAATATATAGACCTACTCTTTTCCCTCAGTAGTCTAAGTGAAAAAACTGAGTAGTTAAGGACTTTTTCAGAAAAGTAGATTGTGTCCCAGCATACTTGTTACAATGTAATAAGCACCTGTATTCATAGTACTGTTTTTTCTTCTGGCTTCCCGGAGGGTGGGGGTGGGGGACTGCATGGTGAGGCAGGCAGGTTGGTACAGCTCTGCTGGGAGCTTGTGATTGACTAACTGGCCTGAACGTAGTGCAGTGGGTTGTCCTGGCTGGTAGCAGAAATGATCGCAGAGCAGCTTTGAGGGTCCCGCAGTCACTTAAACTTAAATACCAAATTGTGTGTGTGTGTGTACACATTTTGTGGAGTATACAACTTCATTAGAATTGGAAGGAATCTGGAACCCCCTAACAGAGAGTGGTGGTCATGGGGGGCATTCGGGAGTGTACTTTTCACACTAACTTGTTGTATGTGTCATGGCTGAGGGCTGTAGTGGCACATGGTGGAACAAAAATTTAGATGATCAATTATATTTTTTCAAGTGTATGTTCAAAACACACTTAACAGAACTAAATATTCTTTTCATTTTAACGCAGGTTTGTTACTGTTTTTGTCAATTCATTTTGTTTTAAGAAGCAGTTAACATTTTTTAATTTACTATCTTATTTGAAGGAAAATGTTAAGATCACAACGTAGTATGAGTTTTATGGAAGAAAGGCCCTAAATGAACAACATTTTTTAAAAGATGCCTTTGCATTCTTATAGGATTTCTAATTAATATATTGTCTAGAGTTTGAGCTTTTTCTTCAACATGAAGTGTCTTAGAGGACCATTTATAATTCTTCCATGTGTAGCATTTGGTTAATTGACAGTAGCGACAACTGCTACTTCAGTGACTTGAAAGTTCTGCTCACAACTTCTAGTAAGAGTTATGATTGCTCAACAGTATTATATGGGGCTACTTGTGGGCATTTGGAGGGCGACACGCAAAAAAAAAATTAAAAAGTTTATTGATTTTAGGTGGGGAGAGAGAGAGAGAAACATCGATTGGTTTTCTTTCATATGTGCCCTGACTGGGAATCGAACCCCTGACCTCTTAGTGCCTGGGATGATGCGCGAACCGACGGAGCCGCACTGGCCAGGGCAGGGGCGGACACTTGAAAATTTGTTTTAGTGTTTTAAAGTACGGTACCTTTTCGTCAACCCTACTTTGGATAAGAATATCATTGGTGTTTTCATAATATAATGATAAGTATATACTTTTTCTTACTTGCCTATGGATAGTGCTGTTATGGGGTGTCTGTTTCTGGGTTGTTGTTGTCAGTAGGATAGGATAAAAGCTGTGATGTAGGGATGACTGCATTTTTTCCTGTTTTCATGTAGAAAAAAGTTCAGTTAACTAGAACTTTTCAATCCCCTGAGGTGTCATTCTGTGTGAGTCAAGACCCTGAACCAGTGTCCGTAGTGCTAGCAGCCCTCGGAGCAGTGGAGGACGCGTTGTGACATGCGCTCCCTTTTCTTTACAGGGGAGCTGCTGCTTTATGTTCACAGCCCGCTGTGCGCCTGCTGGCCTGCCGACTCAACCGACTGGAAGACAGCTGTTGCCAGGAGAACCTGTAATGGGCAAGGTGCCACGGGAAGAAAACATTTCTTTTAATTTTTAAACTGGGTTTGAAAGGTAAGACCATTAATAGTATCAGGAGTTCCCTTCCATGAATTACCCAAGAAAGTGGTGTGCTGTCATGAGACCCTGGAGTCGAGGCACGCCAGGACTAGGTCATCTCTTTGAGACAGGTACAGTTTGGTTCTGTGACACTGTGGTGTTTTTAGGAAGTTAAATAGCAGCCTCTGTAGTTCACTCTGGCATGTCTTGTCATCTGCTGCGCCCGTGGAATGCCCAATATGTTGAGGGGTTGAGCTGGGTCCCAAGGACCAGTGCGGCCTAGCAAGACTGAAGTAGCATGAGGGAAAAGGCTGCTAGTAGACTAGCTGCTGCTTCTGGGTCACTTGGCTGTGTGCGCCGGCATGAGAGAGACAGAGGGAGATTGTTTTGTTTTACACCAGCCCGAGGACATCTGGCTTCTGGCCAGGCACCTCGCTCCTTTTCAGCCCTGATTGCAGTCACTCTGGAACTCTTCACTGAAACTTTTCATTAAAGACCAGAGGCTGACTTTGCATTTTTGACTTCGGGCTCAGTAGTCATTCCTTTGTGAACTCTTGGAGTATACCTCATGAAATTATTTTAGAATTATTTCTTTTCTTTACCTAGATTTTAAGCACATGAGTAAGGCATTTTGACTTCTACTTTATGTGTTTAGTCCTTTTTAAAAAAATCCTCACCCAGTGACGTGTTTTTTTAAATTGATTTAGAGAGAGGAAGGGTGAGAGCGCAAGAGGAAAAACATCGATGTGAGAGAGAAACATTGATAGGTTACCTCCCATACCTGTCCCAGTTGAGGATAGAAACCCTGGGTATGTGCCTTGACCAGGAACCGAACCCACAACCTTTTGGTGCATGAGACAATGCTTCAACCAACTGAGTCACCTGGCCAGGGCACTTTAGTACTTTTTAAATAATAGGTATCATTAATTTGTGATAGGAGATTAAATTTTAGACATTTCTCAAGATTACACTTTTAGGACTTTGTTTTCCCCTTTTCCCGTCTTTGTTTTAGTTTCATTATTCTTTTTTTCTTTGCTGATAGAGTCTCTTATCTTTGGTAGCATATAGAACAATTTATTAACTTTAGCTGTATTCCTCCCCCTGCTTTTTTTTTTTTTTTTACTCCCCTGTACTCATCAGCAAGCTGTCCCACACTAAAATAGATAAACTCTTAAGAAATTACCCAGAAGTCTCCAGGGGTCATCAAACTAAACTTGTGTTGCAAAGGCCCATATGGTAAATATTTTAGGTTTTTGTGGGCCAAGAAACCAAAAAGAGGATATTATGAAGGTATTTATGTAACAGAGAAAACAAATTTTTACAGATTCTATTAATGAAATTGAAAATATAGAAGTAATTGAGTTCAGTTTTCTGTAATATAAATCGAATGAGTAGAATGGAATTCTTTTTCTTGGGGATAACATTTCACCTAAATGGTGTTCTATTACAAATAGTCACCTGGTCTGTTATCACTGATCTGCAGTGAGATTTTACCGGTTTCACATTGGAAGCGTTTTGACACTGCCCACACTGCCACATTCTGCGGTCAGTCCACAGCCAGTGGTTTTAGCTGAGTCGTACATCCATTGCTTGGAAGGCATCTCTAGAATTCTTCTAGGTTTGTCTTTTGATATTCACCTTTTGGCATATAGATTAATTTCCAGTTCAAGGACGGGGAAAGCCCCTCAGCAGTGTAGCTGAGAGGATTCTAAAATAAAACTCCCTTCACACGGGCGCCAAGGTTTGAGACACATTGTTTAACTGCAGCTTGAGTTAGAAAATGTATCTGCTGCAAAATTGTATGGGAACGAGGATCTGCATATTTTAACTTCTGACAGCGTAAGGAATGTATGAAGCAGCCTGAATTTATGAGTCAAACAAAATTCATGTTGAAGTGACTTTACTGTAGTGTAAGTTTTGCAGATTAGTGCCATTTTGCCTTGTAATTTGAGGTTGAATTCATTAGGAAACATCAAGACTTCAGCAAAGGCAAGTTTCCAGAGCCGTTCATTGTTCAGTAGTAGTGGTCGAGGACTGTTCTTCTCATTCAGAAAAATTCCAGTTTTGGTCCTCAGCTCAAAGGGTTGCATTAAAAACTTAACCCTTGATAAGCCTTAAAGCCACTGTGCACTCAGACAGGTCAGGAACTAATGGCGGTTAAGTCCACGAGAGTAAGTTAAGTTCATTAATGTCAAATTAATGTTGACATTACTGATTTAGTAACACATGATTTTTTTTTAAATCTCCTGAAGCACTTGCTGATGAAAGTTGAGAAAATAAACATAAGCTTTAAACACCACATTTTCACAGGTTTTATTAATTTGTCCAGTTAAGCCCTTTGGCTCTACATGCAATTTTCCCACCATTGTTGCACATCATAGCAAATTTTACTGCACATCATAGTGATTTCGTCTTTTCTCATCTTCTGGAAACATTCTGCTGTGGTGGTTTCGTGCGGACTATTCCTAGCAGCTAATTCTTCATTACTTCGAACTCCTCAAGTCAACGACAGCGGAGTGTGTATCAGTTATACCTGTGAGCGCATCAAGAGTTACGGATCTTGGGCTTCTTTGCTTGGCGAGTAAGCCAGTTGGAAACTTGACTTTACACTTTCGTTTTCAGTTTTTATTTTTGTGAAGAGATTTTGTTAGGAGATACTTCATTTTACATCTTCTGGGTTTTCTGACTAGCTTTCTGGAGAGGGGATACTGCAGTGACCGCTTAGCCTGAGTGTGAAGGGTGTCCCTCTAGCCCAGGCGCGGGCGACTGCCGTCTCATTTCCTAACAGAATGGCACACATCCCGTGGTGCCGTCAAAGTGCGTTTGAAGTCCAGTTTTCTTTTTCTTGTTTTGGCATGTTGGGTATGCAGGGTAATAATAAAGTCACATGTTGTTCTGTGACATGTGGCCCTCGGAACACTGTTGTATTCTGACCCTGTCACTGTGGTTATAACTCTGCCCAGCTGATCTGTAGTGCACAGTGAGTAAAGATGAATGGTGTTACTATTCCAGGAGAACTTCATGGGCACTAACATTTGAATTTCACAGAATTTTCACAAGCCATGGAGTGTCATTGTCTCTATTTCTATCCCCCCAAACAATAAAGAACGTAAAAACCTTTCTTTGCTCGGAGGTCGTATAAAAATAGGAGGCAGACCAGCTTCAGCAGTCTCAGTACTGCACCCTCTCCGGTGTTGCAGGTCTCCGGAGCTGGTTTACGTGCCGATGCCAAAAAGAATGGGCTGAAAAGGGCCCTAACATGAAAAGACACCGTTGTGGTTTTTGTTGTTGGTTGGCTTGGGTGGTTGGATTTGTCGTTGGCCTGTTTTTGTATACAGGAATCCGAAGTGCGCAAAGCTACCTCATAGTGTTATTATTCTGTAGGGCTTGGCAGGTCAGCTGCTCTTTCATAATACCCTGATTTCTCATTGAGCTTACATTTATAGCCCTTGTGAAGGGCCAGGGATTATACTAAGTGCTGTTATATTTTCTTTTCATAACTTTTTATCATACATGGTTGCGCAGTTTAAAAGTCAAACAGTATCACAAGATTTATTTAAAAAAACACACCAACAATCATCTTTTTTGCCACCCAGCCCCGACCTCCTTTCTTGAGTTACTCACTAGGGGTGCTGCCTTCCTCGCTTAGCTGTGTTCTCATGTTTACTTTCTTCCACAATCTTCATCCGTCCTCCCCGTCTGCACAGCTCCTTACTGACCTCGTTTTCCGGCAGAGTTAAAGCACAGTTTTGGTTCAAATGAATATTAAAAGTGTGTATATTCTGGTTAATTATTCCCCACGTTTCTGGCTTCATTTGCAGAAATCTCAGCATGGTCACATGTGTCCAGTAGTCCATCTCCTCCTGCCTCGTGCCTTCCTCCGGGCTGGTCCCTCTGGACTTCTTTCTCTGTGGCTGCAAGAGGCCCCTCGCCCAGCTTTGTGTGTTGTGTCCCTGGTGTCATGTGCCGCGTATCCCGTGGCTTCCTCTCATGACCCCTTGCCAGACCTTGGGGAAGCCCATTCTCCAGTGGTTTTCTGAGGCAGTGTAAATAAATCTGCCAGGCCTTCCATGTCTGAAAACGTTCTTTTCTAGAATGGCAGTTGAGGAAGCTGATTTCATTCTGATTTCCATTTCTCCAGTGCTTGTTTTCATCTCTGGAACAGCGTAGCTTCTCTGTGTCTGGCACTGTGGGCTTCCACGCCGTGCCTCGGAGGGGGGCCCCGCTGCTCACCGGGGCCCTGCTAATCCTGGGGTCGAGCCCCGTCTTTTATGCGCTGAGAAAAAAAGTGTTTTTGACGAGAGGAGGTGGTTGTGGATTGTATGTTCTTTTAAAACTTCTGTTATTTGGGTGTTGGACTTTGTGAGGTATTCCTCGTTTTCTGTCTTTTCATAAATTTGTTGGCATGCTCCTTGGTTGCTATTGCTTTTTTGTGTCTTTCGTTGTTGTTAAGAGTTTTCAGAGGAGTGGAAACTTGGGTGCAGCCAGCCCACTGCGCACCTGGGAGGTGCCCACCCTTTCTCTTTTCTTGTTGGGACTCTCTTTCGGCCTCGAGGGAGCCGTGCCTTGTAGAGCACACAGACTGTGGAAGAGGTTTATCAGACAACATGGTGATAAATCACATGGTACGACCTTCCTCTATGGAACAGACACTCCTCTGCTGTCCCCCTCATGGGGGACCATCCAGCTTTGCCCGCGCACCCGCTGCCTCCGGGCCTCAGCGGGGCCCTGGCCCTCACCGTTGGCAGACTCCTGCTTCTGCTCGCACGGTGGCTGCACTTCGCCCGCTGGCTCCCCTTGCACCTGTGGGGGCCGTGCACACGGGGGCAGGGGAGCTCTGAGACCATCACAGCCATTATTGTGTTCCCGAGGTGGTGAGTCCTTTTGCCACCCTGGTCACCTCTCCGGGTGCCATGAGGCTGGCAGTGTCTTCATCCTCCCTGGAATGGGATGTGTTACTGCCTGGCATGAGGCGGCCTGCCCATGGCAGGCTGCAGCGGGGTTAGTATGCACTGTGGTTCCAGACACGACTCAGCGGTGACTACATTCTGAGACCGCTTTGCCTACTAGTCACAGCGTAATGTGACCTGGCGCTGAGCATATAATCAACTAAAACTCTTGGACTTGCTTCTTTTTCCTCTTTGTTTTCTTATACCTGTGGTCCCTCGCCTCCATCATGGTTTCTGTTTTTTTTTTTTTTTGTCTAAAAAGGGCTTTACATTTATCCACGTTAAATAAATTTCTCTTAGTTTCTTCACGTTAAAAAGTTTTTTGAGTGCTGATTCTCTCATGTTTTCTGTGCATTGTGACAAGTGTGTGACATCCTGGTGAATCAGCTCTGATAGAGCCACTGGCCACACGAGCTGGGTTCCCCCAGCCTTACTACCCAGCCAGCTTGTCTGTAAAGCGATTCTTTGCCCTGCACAGGGCACGTGGTTCCCATTCATGAACATGTGTTGAAAGCCATCCGGTTACAGGTTGGCCAGCTGCGGTTGCCTGCGGCTGGCTTTGCTCTTGGTTGGTGAGGTACACAGCTGTCCCCACTGGTTCCGTGGCAGCGCCGTGATGGAGAGCGCACGGCATTTGGAGCTCCGCAGACCTGGTTTGAGTCCGGGTCTGTCTAGCACATTCACGGGCTCAGGATTTTAGTGTCTCCCATGTGCAGAATGAAAACCAAACCATGAGGGGTTGTTGTGAGGCAGGGATAATGTATCTTAAAAGCATCAAGCGCAGAGCCTGGCCTGTGGTAGGCACTTAATAATTGGTAGCTGCCAGAAATCACGTTTCTAGCTCAAGTAGAAAGTTGTGGTGTGCAGACAGGTAATGCCGTTGCGGTGCAGCCGAAGAGTCGGAAGATTGCTTTCCACAAGGAGCTCTCAAGACCAGAACTGTTCACCTCTCCTGTTCTACACTGAACTTTTGTTCCTGAGCAGCCTCCACAGTCCATGAACCTGCCTTTCCTTTTCTTGCATGTTGGGTTGCATACAGAGAGCGTTTGTGAAGGAGAGCGCTCGCTGGAGGTTACCGCTGTCCTGCCGGTCTGTGACTGTGACGGAGCCCCGAATGCTTTGTGGCCTCACGCGGTCTGGCTGGAGACCGCTGGGCGAGGAGGAGCGAGCGTCAGAGGAAGCTGCAGAGACGGCCTGTTAGATTTTCCTGACCGCTTTGTCACTTCTGCCTCCCGTTACTGAACTGGTCATGGCTACAAATTAATTAGGATGGTTAGTTCATTTTTAATGTGAAGGCTGTTTCTTATGGCCTTTTTGCAAAAGTATGTCAGTGTGCTCGAGAATTTGTACCTGACTTGGAAAGGCTGTCCTCTTTGGGCATCTTGACTGTAATGTATGAATAATCAATTGGTCACTGTCATTTGCCTCAAGTTGGGTGACTCACAGAGTGCATGTAACTAGCTTTCACTTAATGAAAACTTGGGTGAGTTGCACTTTCCAAGTCTTCCCTCCTCCCCATGTGAGCGTTGAGTTCTGTGTCGAGCAGAGCAGTTCTCATACCGCTCCTTCCTTCTCCAGACCGCCCTTCTTCCCCGCAGCTCGAGGGGCTTAGAAGCGGTTTCGTTTTATTGTGGGTCCCAGCCTTGCTGATCACCTCATGTTTCCTCTTGCTCTCCAGTCTCCTGTTGCTCCCTTCTCAGGCTGCCTCGGACTTGGGGACCGGCGCGCCTGGTTTCAGACACTCAGAGGCTCCCGAGTGCTTGAGGTGGGAAACCCTGTAGTCAGGGCCCACTGGATTTTCTGACTGTGCTCTCTTACCTACGCCGCACACGCTCACACGCAGAATGGACACCCAGATGCAGCCGAGTCCTCCCTGTCTTTGTCCTTTTGTCTCTAACAAGATCCCTGGATGGTCTCGATGGCCACTGTCACCCTCACTACTGGCCTTTTCCGTTCCCAACCCCCAGTCTCACATTTTAAAAATCTCATTAGTGAAGTAAGTCATGCTTTGCTTATACTTGCACTGAAGTTTTTGAAATTGTGGACTTTATGCACAGAAATTCATGTACATTTGAGTTTTCATAGTGAGAATGTGTGGAGGAACAAGTTGCTGTACTTGCTTTAATGTGGACTAGGCGAGCAAAGCAAAGCAGGACTTTCCTGATTGGCGGCTGGCTTTTTTAATGTACAAGTGAAGTGGACGATAAGATCGTGTCTCCGCCCTGCCCTTCTGAGCGGTGTATTTGCAGTTAGCCCCAGTGTAGACATTTGCTTCCTAAGGGCTGTGTGTTTCTCAGACTGCTCAGAATTCCAAGGGCAAGAAGCCATAAATTGTATCATCTGATACCAAAGTGCAGCCAGAGATGAAGGGAACGTGAAGATTAGGCTTTGAGGAGGCAGAATTCTGGTTGACATTGGAGGAGAATGGTAATTCATTGTGAAATCTCTTAGGGGACACCTTGGTTTTCAAAGTGGAGACGGGGCCGTGGGTTCTGCAACAGGGCCCGGAGCCTCCCCTTAGGCTCACGGCTCTCCAGCCCGTCTCCACATCGTTGACAGTTCTCTACTCGAACCGTAGACCTGTTCGTGTAGACCTGATCTGGAGCGGGGTGCGCCGTTCCTGCTGTGTCCCAGCCTCGTGGTCTTGTCTGCAGCGGTGCCTCCCCCAGCCCATGCATTGCGTGCAGGTACTTGGTCTTTGTAAGAGAACAGTTTCTGTTGAAAGTGTGCTTGCTACAGCTTAAGTGTCATCTCTGTGTCACGTTTTTTCTACTTCTATTCAGAATTGTTTCTTTATGTTGTTAAAATATGTTGCTTAATCTTTATGTAGGTATTTTAATGTACATTCTCCTCAGTCAAAGCTCCCTGGCCCCTCTCTGCCCCTGCAGCCAGCCTGCAGTGCCCCGCTGCTCATTCCTGCCTGGCCCTCGGCGCACAGGCCTCGTGTCTCTGAAAGGCTCGCTCGGCTTGTCATCAGGACATTGTGCTTGCCCTGAATTTCCAGAAGCCACTGGGTATTCCTGTCCTCTGTGCTTGTAGGCTCATTTCTCCTGGACCGAGATGCCTGTTGCTTCTGCATCGCCCCCGGATCTCTCCTCATGTGCGGCAGCCCTTGGGCTCTGGAGGCTCTTCCGCCCGGCCCCCTTCCAACAGAACGCGCCTGGAGTTACCCCTTTATTCTCGGCATCTTTTATTCTCTGTTTTCTTTCATCTGAAGGGGTAGTACCATCTGTCATATTACTCTTGCATTCCTCCACACAGTGTTTGTTTTACCAGTGCCTGCTGGTTAACATAGTGCATGTTAAATGGAGTTGAGACCTTTATTTACTCCTGTCAAGAAAAGCTGAAATATCAAAGAAATTGCAAAGCGAAACTGGGAAAGATTCTGGAATGTCTGGTTGGTAGAGCTTGATTGCCTTTGATATATTCTCTGAAAGAAGTAGTTGCAGAGCAAACACCATGAAACTGGCTCTGGGTTTGTATTGCCCTTTCCTCTAAAAAATATGTTGTCTCTAATGGGCCCACTGTTGTCTCATTTAATTAGTCTGGCTTTTGGGTGGGGGTGACAATGCAGTGGATGCCTTTGCTAAGAATGGAGAAGCAGCTACTGGGCGGGGTTTGCAGTACTTTGTGATCTTTTCCCTTAGTGAGAACTCTTCCCTGAGTGAGAGCTGCCTCTGAAGGCCAGCTGCTCCTCCTTCGTGTCCCATATTTCTGCCCCTGTGTGAAAATAACAGTGGCCTGGGCACTGAGCTTTGCTCTTAGGGGGAGGGGTTTATGGTTAACTTACAGCACTGAGAGGTGACCTCCCTTCAGAGTGACTCTGCATTCTCCTATTTATAGATAACTTTTCTCCCCCATCCCATCCCCAGGACACGCAGTTTCCAGTGTACCAGGTGAGCAGCTACCAACTCTTCTGAAGCCCAACAGTTCCACATCTGGGTCTCGTCAGACGCTGCCCAGCTAAGCTCCCCCACTTGCCTCATTCTAGGTGCAGGCAGGGGGCCCTGAGACTCCGGGTATCTGGACTCTGGCAGAGGCCAGGGGCCAGTAAGAAGAGCCTTTCAGCATCTCGCTGTGCTCAATACATTGTGTTCCCAGGCTTCTTGTAAACTTGGCGCAGTTTGGTGTCAGCATGCCCACTGCTGGTAGTGTAAACGAGTTGTTTTGAACGTAAATGGAGGCCATGAGGCTCAGTTTTCTCCAGGACAAGTGAGGAGTCTAGTTGGGTTTTTTAAATACTTTAATCAAACATTGTTTCCCAACATGTTGGTGTGACCTAGGCATTTTTTCTTTATAATATTTTTTGAATTTGCTTGTAAAATGAAATAAATTCCCAGAGACATACACCTGTTTTTACATTTGGATAGGTATATCTCAGCCAGGAACGAGCTACTCGTGGCCCTCCTGATTTAACATCTAGCCTTCTTTCAAGGCAAAGAATTTGAAAATTTATTTTATTCCTGCAAATATTCCTAGGTTTAGAGGCTAAAAAAACAGTTCTAGTTTTCTTGTGACCTACTTTGAGTTGAAGAATGATCAGTTATTTTATATATATAATAAACATGATTTCTCATCTGTGTTTATATTTTAGAAGAAAGGAAAAATGTGGCCCATAACTTCTCCCCACCCACAATTCACATTGGCTCTGGTGTGGAAAAGGTGGTTAACTGCTGACTTGGGCTGTGGAAGGAGAAGAGAGAGGGGGAGCTGTTTTAGTACCAGGAGAGAAACTTTGAATCATAAGCGTAGCAATCATGTCATTAGAGCCGTTTGTCCAGCACAGCAGCCCCTGGCCTTGTGACTTTCTCTTAAACAGTTGAAGACGTCGTTATCCCAAGTGGCGTTCCGCCCTTTGCTGCCTGCACTGAGGAGTGGGTATTACTACCAGTCCCTGTACTGACTCTGCCTGAATCTACCTTGCAGGGTTGTTCATTAGAAACATCTTCATTAGAAGTTTTAAAAAAACACACACACAACAAACCCTCAGTGCTTTTTTCACAGGATGGCTATCGCGTGCTATCCCTGAAGTCACACTGTCTTGAATGCTGCTTGCCAGTTGCTCTGTTAGAAGCACATGACACACAGAACTCCCGAGTACGGGAAATCTGGCCGGCCTGCATTGAGAGGTGTGCTGTGAGTGTAGGAGACACTGGATTTTGAAGACTTTGTACCCAAAGAATGACATGTTGAAATAATACTCATTGGATTTGTGAGCTTAAATAAAATATACTGTTAACATTAATTTTGCAAGTTCCTTTTACTTGTTTGATGTGGCTACTGGAACTGTAAACTTAACCTGGGACTTACATTGTGGTTTGAGTAAGCTTTGTGTTAACCACCCCCCCACCCCACCGCCACCCCAGGATGGTGGGCGGAGCCGGCACCTGCCACTAGTGGTGAGAGAAGGGGCCTCTAGGCAGTGCTGCAGGGAGTCTTGAACTTGGGTAGTGCCTTACAAAAATTTGTGTTACAGTGATGCCCTGTGGTAGCATATTTTAAAGAAACGCTATTGAAAATTGTAACATATTTTGTTGTTTGAAGTTATTCCCGTGTGTACATTAGGTGGAAACAGCTGCTTCTATTTTTGTAGTTTGTACTCTGGACGTTTAGGTGACTGCAGCTATTTAAACTAGAAGTATTTCAATTTTATTGCAAGACTGGATGTGATGGCAAATATTCACTTAGGATTTAGAATCTTGGGGGCCCCAGTGCAGCCAGTGATGAAACGGTATAGATGGAGCTGGGCCCATGGATTCTCACGGGGTCCCAGGCCCTGAAGCATTTGCTATAATGCCCTGCTGTTGCTCTCTTGAAGTTCTTCATAATCTTTGGATCCTTTTTTGGTCTTTGAACTCTCTGCCCTTTGCCCAGTCATGCACACAGGTATTCCACAGTTGATAGCAACGTGTAGACTTGGGGGTTTATTCTACTTGGATAGAGAATTGGTAAATTTAAGCAGAGTTAGTTTGTTTGAATAGGAGATTTTGAATTTTCAATTTGTCAAAGTCCTTCCTTGTCATTCACACAGTTTGTTTCTCATTTGTAGGTGGGACGATTAGCAGTTTCTCTCCTCAGGGTTCTAATATCTTATCTGGTAGCATGTTTGTGGAATCAATTTTTTCTGGGCCACTGTTGGAAAGTGATATAATATGTTATGATCTGCTTCTGTCCTATTGAAAGAAAACACACTATCAGTGTGTCCACAGAGAGTTTCTGAAATAAAGGAAAAGCCATGCTATGCAAACACGTGACTATGTTTATTTCTCATGGCTGTATAATTACTTTGAATCACTTTTTGCATTTCGTTACAAATGGTCAGTGATGGCTTCAACCCAAGGCAGCAGCTGCAGCATTCTGGGAGCTTGCTAGAGAAGCTCAGGCCTGACCCCTGCTTTTCTGAGTCAGAATTGTGCATTTTAACACAACCCCTAAGTGTTACCTGTGCTCCTCAAAGTGTGGGAGGCACCTGCCTGAAGCTCGCTGTTATCCACGTGCAGTAGCTCCTGCCTGCCGAGCATCTGTGTGTCCCAGCTGCCTCGCTGGGCCTTTTCCGTGGACACCTTGCAGCCCGTTTACCTGGGAGGATGCTGAGGCTTAGAGAGGTGAGGTAGCTTTCCCGTGGCTTCAAGGCCTGCCAGCAGAGGCGCTAGTATTGGAGTCCAGACCTGTTTAGATGCTTAATAGTTCTAACAAGGTTTGTGGGGAAATGGTGCTTTTCTAGTGAAAGCCAGCAGTTGTAGGTGATTCACATAAACCACAGTTTGGTCCCTGTTGAATACACTCTACAAGCAGTGAGTGCCGTGGCCAGCTCCTCAGAGGGACTGATGTGCTTGTCATTCCTCTTGCAGACGGTTTGAGCACATGCCTTTCCGGTTCCTGTGTCATAGAGACAGGGTAGCACCTTTTCTTTCAGAAACAAAATGTTACTGTCGACATGCTGTGAAATAAAGGTACCGTGGCCCAGGTTTTGCTTCTTACAAGGATGATATTTCAGTAATTCCAGCAATTGATCTGAGATGAATTGGTTTAGGGATCCTATTGTCCTCTTTTACACATATGAGATGGCAGTTTTCACCTGTGTCTTAAGTTAGGGGAAGAAACAGCAGTGGTCATTGTCTGTGGCATCAGGTAACAGGTAACTCCCTATGGCCTACCCATCTCATAATCTTCAGCCCCTTTGGAGAAAGACCTATTTTCAAGCAGCTTAATCAAGTATAGCTGTTGGATCACTCTTAAAGTTTACTTACGTTTACTAAAAACAAGCTGTTGAAATTCTGACTCCTTCCAGTTTTTCTGAGTCTCTTAAAGAGTAGTTATATTTTTAAAAGAACTCTTTTTCCTTAGGGCCCTGTGCAGTTGAACTTTGTAATTGTTAGTTCCTCAGTAGCTTGTTTCTATTTCAAAGGGCACAAAGAAAAGCGAGGACCAAGCCTAGATAACTGATGTACCAGCGCAGTTCGTTTCCAGTCGTTTTGCTGTTTGGCTAAAAGATAAAATACATGATGTTTGCCTTAGGACTCTACTGTGGTTATGTTCTGTTTTTAAGTTTGTATTACCCAATTCAAAACAAATGTGCTGTGGAAATGTGTATTTCAAAGTGCTCTGTCTTGAACAGTGCTAGTGTAAAAAGCAAAAGCAGTTAGGCATTTTAAAAAGATAATTGCTAAAGAATTCCTCTTCTTGGGTTTAAATAAGTATAAAACGTGGAGGTGCGGGCCTGGGGGATTAGAGGAGCTGGCTGGTCAGGTGGGCCCCTGCTGGTGCACCACCCTGGGCAGCATGGCTCCCCGCAACACAGTCTCAGGCAGGCCCCCAGGTTGGCAGGCAACTTTCTTCCCTGCAGCGATTTGGGAAAGGAGCACCTCCATTTTTCAGTTCTCTTGTCCTGTAGGGCCTTTTATGCTGTCAGCATCCTGGCAGGGGAGTGTGCAGGGAGGTTTCAGTGGTTCACAGCACATTGGAGAAAACTGTCATGTGGCCATACTTGCCTGCCCCGAGATGTTGGCCTGATGGTCTCCGTGAGTGTCTAAGGAAAAGTGACTGGATCTGGTAGAAAGAAAGGGGGCTGGGCGGGCTGTGGGGGCCAGGGCGTGGGCTCAGAGCAGGAAGGAAAATTAGCAGGAACCCTGTTTCCTCTGAGCAGGGGACACTGATCCTTTCCTGTAAGGGACCAGAGAGTAAGTGTTTAGTCTTTGTGGACCGCATGTGACCCCTGTCACTTAATCTCTTTTCCTAAAACAGTCCACACCGTTCTTAGCTTGCAACCTGCTGTCTGGGTTTGGTCTGTGAGCTGCAGTTGCCAGTTCCTGCTCCCAGGTCCCCACTGCTAGTCACTCAACCTCTGAAGGAAACCCGGCATTAGCGAGGCACCTCTGTAAGCCTAGCGTTTTGGAAGCGGGGTTTTACTTAAGGGTAGGTGTGATTGTCTTTTGATCCATAATTTAGAAGTATGATTTTATCTATAGTTTGTAGGCGTTATATTTTTCATGGATGTGAGTGTATATCTTGTTTATAATTAGCCAGTAGTTAGGACTCCATAGCAAATTTGCTTTTTTGTGATTTATTTCTTAGTATTTTTCATTATTAAGAAGACATGCTTCCCTGACCAGTGTAGCTTTGTTGGTTGGAGTGTCATCCTGTGCACCAAAGGGGGTGGGTTTGACCCCCAGTCAGGGTACCTGCAGGAGGCAGCCAATTGATGTTTTTCCCTTACATTGATGTTTCTCTTTCTCTCTCTCTCTCTCTCCCCCCCCCCCCTCTTTGTAAGCATTGAAAAAAAATGTCCCCAGGTTAAGGGGGAGAGGGTTGGGGAGGCATGCAACTTTGAGACTTAATTTTTTAAGAAAGGTTTTAGGTTGAATTGTTGTGTTCAGTTTTCCGACTTCAAGTGGAAGAACCGTTGAAGAAATTTGGTCTTATAGACCAAAAATAAGCACATACTGTCCGGATAATGTTGGGGCACGGGTGCGGGAAGGCACTTTCAGTGCACCCGGTTATTTTAATACAGTGTTTCAGTTAGTGACTTTGAAGTATTTAAGTAAAAGGAACTCCTTTGTCATTCTCTACATCTCTCAGGGCCAGAGTTCCTTGATCAGCTTTGAACTCAAGGTGGACTGATAAGAATGATAGTTTTTGTTTTTGAATTTCAGGCTCTTTATTTTTTTAAAGTTATATTTTATTGATTATGCTATTACAGTTGTAGCGGTTTTTCCCCCTTTGTCCCCCTACCCAGCACTCCCCACTCCCTCAGGCAGTCCCCCCGTAATTGTTCATGTCTATGGTCACGCGGAATGATCGCTCTTGAAGGTGATTTCCTACTTCGGCTAAACTAGACTTGCATGCCTGTGTCTACCCCTAAGGGGCAGTGCAGGTTACTGTGCGCGTGGGGGCCGGAGCAGCCTGGGCCTGGGCCCTGTCAGTGGGGCGCTGTGCTGAATGGAGCTGTCTTAGCCACCAGCCTTGATACTCAGCAGGGAAGAGTGGGGAAGCACACTTTCCGGACGTACCATTTGAAAAATGTGCGGAGAAGTGAGCCACGTTGCTCCAACAGAAGCATCGCAGGCTGTGCTGACAGTGATACTTCGTGACCCAAACGAGGGACAGCTTCCCTCCTCTCTCTGTAAGATAGAAACCCGCTTTTTTTCTTTCCTCTTTTGGCATCATCTTTTGATATCCTTTTGTCTTTCATTCTCCTTTTCAACTTTATTAGAATGAAATGGCACAATATTTTTTTTTGTTTGCCATTTTCCACAAATCTGAAAACCAAAAAAGCTTTTGTGTGTAAGATTTATTTTCACTGTCCTTTTCCCCAAAGTTCCTTTCTTGTTACAGTATTGGCATCATCTTTGCCATTTTTCCTGTATTTCCTTAGTAATTGCCTTAGAAGTGGAAGTCAGCAGCACTCGTGTTTGAAGCATCCATTTCTTTCATTCACTACAAATGTTACATGCCCACGGGCACTTTGCCCGCTCCTCTTTGGGAGGAGAGAGGTCACGAGTAGTGTGGGTGGTTGCTGACTGTGCTGGGAATTGTGACATTGCTTTTCTAGCATGTTCTGTGATGTATTCTGAACATCATTGTTGGCCTAATCATAAGGAGGTCAGAGACAGCTGTGCCTTATATTGTGGGCCTCTGCTTTGGGTCATCCCAGCGAACTTCATGGTGAATGAAAGTCCCGTGTGCGTGCACCTCTGAGTGGGGTGCGGCCAGCTGGTTTAAGCGAGCCTCTCACCTGGACCTGGGCCCCGGCCCCGTTGCTCAGCGGTGTGAGCGTGCTGCTGTATGTCGCTTTTGAAACACTTGAAGGTTTTCTTAACAGACAACTACTGTAACACCGTATTTCACAATATTTTTTGCCTAAAACTTGTTCCCTTTCTCCAGCTTCCTCAAACCTCTACTTATATTTTAAATGCTGTGATCATACACTTTATAGTGAAGTCATGTGAGGCAGGTGGGCCTGTACACATCTCCGGGTAAGTGCCGGGGCGCATGGGCTACGTTTCTTCTCTATCCCTGGATGGATCAGTGTGACTAGCAGCGTGAAAGAATGTTGCCCTCCATGGCCCCTGTTTTTAAAAATAGTATTTTGAGCAGATGTTTGTGAAAGTATCAAACTAGGGTGTATTCCTATCGATTTCCTAATAAGAGTAGATTTAACAAAATATGTGCTTCTAAAAATCTGCGTGTACTAGTCATAGGTCACGGCCGTGTGCAGCTTCCTTCCTTTTACCCAGGCTCCTGCAGCACCGGCTTTGAAATAGGCACATAAGGATATAAACATGCTTCTTGGTGATAATGGCGATAAGGTCCCCTTCCCTAGGGGGATGGTGAAACTGCAGCTGATCTGCAAGTTGCAGCTTTGGGGTGAATGGAATAAGTACATGTCTTACCAAACCCTGGCTCACGAATTCTTCAGTGAGAGCCTTTGACAGATAGGAATGATTTTTGAATGGTCTCATTCCTAATCGAACTTCTGTCATCTTGTCATCTATTGGTCAAACAGTAGCCTTTCAGATTGTCTCCTTATGGCAGCTTTAGATTGTGTTTCGTAATTCCAGTTGTAATCAGTAAGGACCTTCTTTAACTCTGTGACTTGAAAACAAAGCTCTCGTTTTCATTGTTGAGGAGGGAGGAGGGAGAGGCAGGAACAGTGCGTGTGCAGCATTGGGGAATGATTGTTTTAGCTTTGTCAAGTGTTTTTCCTAGCAACTGAGAATTAGTTTCTCCGGTTCCTCAAGAATTAGGTTCCAGTTTTTTAGCTTCTATATTAAGAATGGCACAGGATTTTACCATTTTATGACTTTTAGCTGTGGAAGTGCTATCTGTGGCTGAAAGTGCAGGTTGGTGGTGGTTATTGATTTAATTCTTTAGTGTTCTGAAGAGGGCTAGATACTTATGTCTCTGTACTTGTCCCTTGTTGCTGAAGATATTCGTTCCGTGTCAGAATGTGTTAAGAGAGGGTTTATTTTCTTCAGTAAACCCAGCAGAAATTCTTCAAGTGTGGACAATCAGCATCCCAAGGGTTAGCGTTCTTTTAGCATTTCCAAGTAAATTTCTTGCTATCAATAAAAACATTGCTTCTGAGAAGGAAAAAAAATCCTGCTTAATTTTACTTACTTAAAAAGTATTTACAGGTTCAATGTAAAACTTATTTTACTTATGGCATGTTAGACTGTAAAACTGAACTGAAATGAAAAGTTAATATGTGAAGTTGAAATTTTATTTGAAATATTCTCTGCATTTTGTTTAGACCAACATGTTTTGGAAATTTGACCTTCACTCGTCATCCCACATAGACACACTCCTAGAAAGAGAAGACGTAACACTGAAGGAGCTAATGGACGAGGAGGATGTTTTACAGGAATGCAAAGCTCAGAACCGCAAACTTATAGAGTTTCTGTTAAAAGCAGAATGTCTGGAAGATTTAGTCTCGTTCATTATAGAAGAACCACCTCAAGACATGGATGAAAAGATCAGATACAAGTAAGAAATTCAGTCTTCTATCTAGGGTGGGACTAAAGTGAAGTGGGGGTAGAACATTTATTATTGTTGTCCAGTGATTCCCCACGGCAGCTGTAGACCATTGACAGCGTGTTTAGATGGTCAAGAGTGACAGGCTCAGCGGAGCCCGAAACCCATTCTAGAACTAAGTCCAGTGAAGGGGCGGAGGGTTTTATAAGCGAGTGTTCTGCATTTCACTCCAAAGGGCATAGTGCTTTATAGTGATGAAATTTCTTAAAATAGTAAGACCATCCAAGTAAGCGTTCTCCCTTCTTTGCCGATAGCAGGGTAGAGATTACGTGACCACCCACGGTCACGCAGCAGATCTAAGCCAGAGCACAGGCTCTGAAGAACCTTGCTGATAAAATAAATTCCAACGTTTCGTTAACCAAAAATAAGGATGGGGTTCCTGGTGAATACGAGTGTCCCTCAATTTAAGCACGTAACACCTTGGATAACTGTAGTGGATTTATCGACCTGTCACTAGTTTTACCCTGCTTACAGCAGAAGTTAAAGCACAGTGGGACTCTTTACAGCGGTCTCTTACTGCACTTTGTGTACAGACCCCTGGAAACTCTGTATATTCCACATGTGTTTCAAGTATTGGGGTTTCAGTTATTTTTCCATCTCCAACTCTATTGAAACATTTGGCTTCGCCCCTAAAAATAATACAAAATCAGGAACAAAAAGTTAGTGATTATGCATTACATAAACGTCATGGAATAGAAAGAATTATGTTTTTTAGTAGGTTCTCTTTTGCCCTTTCTCCCCCAGTCTGTCCCTCTTTCTAGATACGTTTTCATTTCTTCATGGTGAGAATTGTGCTTTCAGGGAAATACTGCTTAGTAACGCCGTCAGGTTGCTGATGGTTTGGATCTTCAAGGGAGCCGTGTTCTCTACCAGCCGTGAAGGCTGACGGCTAGCATTCAGTGACAGCCTGCACTCAGAGATCAGTGCCTTAAAAAGGAAAAGGAAAGAAATTGGGCAGCAGAAATACTAGCTAGCATTCTCCCGTCCTGCAAGAGACAGACACCAGGCCACTTTGGGAGTCCTGCTACAGCAAACCAGCATGTGTGGGCACTGCTTGCCTGGGGCTCCTTATCCTGGTCGGAAGCCGTGTGGCGTGGGCTTTGCAGCAGTCCCTCCCGTCTTAACAAGCTCTGACAACTTGAGCGGGGGACCTGCTCCTCTGGGGTCTGCTTCCTCCTGTATTGAATGAAGCTAATACCCCTTTAACTGGGGGGAAGTAGGCACGCCTTTGGAAAGTGCTTATTTCACCAGAAGTAGCCATGGCTTTTGTTGTTGTGCTTTTTTAAGTCTGTTTGCAGTGGTGGTTGTGCTGGTGGTGCTAGGTTTGAGGTTGCCACAGCAGGTGTGCCTCCCCTGGACACAGCCCATGGGTGGCGCCATTTACAGAGAGCGTGGCTTGAGCCTGGTGGAGCTCTGCCTGATGCGCTTCTCTCCCAGACAGCGCCGCGCGCAGTATGCCCCTTACACGTGCTGGGCAGCTCCCGTGGCTGGTTCAGTGTGGAGGGGCTTCCCCATGGGACCTGAGAGCTTTCCAGAGTTAAGGGTGACTACCGCCACCCAAGGAAATTTAGACTGGTGTTTGGTAGTATCTGGATGACAGAGTGATTGCTGTGTTCGTGAACTTCATAATTATCTATTAGTTACACATGTGTATTAAACTCATCACTATTCTAACTTAATTCAGGGATCATCTACCACGCTTTAAAGGATTGTCATTTTACACTAACATTTTTAATTCTAGTGACAGATACCTCTGATTTTAAGTCATTTAGCAGAAATTTGAACTAACAGAACTTTAAAAATAGGCCCTTAAGTGGAAGTATGAATTCCAAAGCTAAAATGCTGTTGATTGGATCAAGGTTCCTGCAGAAGGGCTGCGGAGTGGCTAGAGGCCAGAGGAGAACCAGGAGGGGCTGCTACCCTGGGAGCCGAGGGAAGACAGGCTTCAGGAAGGAGCGACGGGATAGTGGGCCAGGTGGCTGTTGGTGTTTGCGTCATGGAGCACATGGGCCCTGGGATGCCTTTGAGGAAGAATTGGAGGCGAAGCAGAGGAAGCTCTTCAGGTAGTTTCCTGGAAAGGGAGCAGAGGGAGAAAGCGGGAGCCGCAGGCAGACGTGGAGACAGGAGAGGGGGCCGTTTGTTTTCTAGCTGAAGAAAGAGTGGGCTGCATATGTGCTGGTGACAGTGGTGAAGTTTGAAGGGAAAGGATGGTGCAGGGAAACGATCGAGTGATGTGGGGGGCGGAGAGGGCAAGTGAGGGGCTGCCTTAGGAAGAGGAGGAAGGAGCCCCCTGCTGGTCAGCGTGCAGTCGGGTGGGGTCTCCTCTGATTGCTCTTCTGTTCTCAGTACCAGAGCAGGAGGCGAGGTCAGAGCGTGTGTTGGGTGGGAGCAGAGGCCTTACCGGGGGTGGGGTGGAGGGGAGACTTGGGTGCTTTGGGAGCTCATTTAACGCTAAGGAGGGAGGGAAAGCATAGCTCCAGCCGGCCCACAGCCAGAACTCTGGACCTTCTCTGTAGTACCTAGGCCCCCACGTGTGCTACTTTAGTGCGACCATGCTTCCAAGTCGCCTGTGGGAATATGGGTGCAAAATTAAAAAGATGGCCATGCCCTCCTTTGACCTCTGTGTCAGCATGTAGAGAATGCCCCCTACATATTTGGTTTGTGGCCGGGCCCAGGTCTGCTGCCTTTTACCAGGCCTATATTTACCAGCAGCTTCTGCACTGGGGCAGTTGAGACCACGTTGCCCCAGGCCCTGTAGTGGCACTCCAGCAGTTCCACAAAGTAGACAGTAAGGAGCGGGGAAAACAGCCGGCACTCATTTATTCCAGGTCCTCCTCCTCAGTATTCTGTATGTATTACCCTCCCCTGTGGGGTAAGGACTATTGTCTTAATGTTGCAAACTTGGAAACTGAGACCCAGAGAGGTTAAGTAACTTGCCCAAGATCACACAGCTTGTAAGTGGTGGAGACAGGTTCCTAACCTCAGTGACCGGACTCTAGAAGCCACACCTGTAACCACTGGGTAATCCTGCCTCCAGCATAATGGTGACTTTATGTGACGATATCTGTATGCCAGCATGTTTCTTAAAGTGAGGAAGACTCTAATTTGACTGAGCCATAAGCCTCTGGAAGAGGCTATTTGATAATGTGACCGTTATGCCCACACACCTGCCAGTTCTGTTGTTTTCAGTTTTTTCCTCCTTGCAAAGGCTCATTTGTGGACATTCTCCTATGGCTCAGTCTTCCAGCCTCCGCCATACCCCTCAGGTGCTGCAGCTTTCTGGTCTGTGACCAGTGGCCTCTCCAGCAGGGGCCTCAAAACAGGCAGCCCCTTGCTTATTGTGTGTTCCAGTCCCAGTCGGCACCTCTCTTGTGTGACCCTGGCTGTTCTGTCATCGCCCTGTCCTGGTCAGCATGAGCTTGCCATTGCAGATGACTGGTTGCTTCCGGACCCTGGCTGCTCAGCAGGGAGGAGTCAAGAGGAGAGGCGTGCACCGTGGGTCAGGGAGGGTGGTCTGCTCGGCCTCGCGGTCACCACTGCTGCTGCTGAGCCCATGAGACAGTGTTTGTGGTCGGGGTGTGCAGGAAATGGATCTACTCCCTGTTTTTCAGCCAGAGAAAGTTCCCTCGTACTCAAAGACAAGCAGACTTTTAAGAGTGCAGGTATTTCTAGTGCTGAAGGGTCTGCAGGAGATGTCTGTGTCCAGCATAGTGAAGCCTGATGGTGGGCCGATCCCCAGAGACCTGGGAGGGCAGTGAGGAGAGCTCGCTGTTGTATGCAGCCTCCCACCTGGGTGTGCAGTGATGTCCTGTTCCCCACTTTGGCATATGAGAATATTCTCTTCAGATGCAGTACGGACTGAACATTTGAGAAACCCCAAAACAACTTTCTAGCACCATTTGCGACCCATGTGAAATTAGAGGTGGCCGGTCTGGGAACCTCAGTGTGTCTTGAGTAGTTACAGGATGCTGTGTGCAGTGCAGTTTCCTGGAAACCAGTGTCCCCATAGCTGTCCTACAAGCTGTGCCACTTTCCGTGCCAGAGTAGGCTGCTGATGGCTGCAGCCCAAGGCTTTCCCCTGCCACATCCCGCCTCATCCAAGAGGGCCCACACCCGGCACCGTGACCCTCCTTGGCTCCTGAGTCCTAGGTGTGTTCTAGTTTGCTGGGGAAAACGTATTCCTATTAAAACTTGGCTTAGGAACAAATTTCTAGACACAGTAGAAAATTCACTTTAATCTAGAGGTTGGACAGAATGGATTGAAACAGTTTTCTAATTCTCGGAAGGTTTTTCTTTCCACAAAATTTTAGGAAGCTCTTCTGATTCGTGTTTTACTTTATGTAATTAAACTTTTAATATAGATGATGATACAAGTATCCTGTTCTTCTAGGTATCCAAATATATCTTGTGAGTTGCTCACTTCTGATGTCTCCCAGATGAATGATAGACTGGGGGAAGATGAATCCCTGCTAATGAAATTATATAGCTTCCTCCTAAATGATCCCCCCTTGAACCCACTACTTGCCAGTTTCTTCAGCAAGGTGCTAAGTATTCTTATCAGCAGAAAACCAGAACAGGTAAATATTGTTTCCTGAAAGGTAAGTATTAAGGCTGATCATCCCTCTGAGATGATCCCCAGGGATTTTGTTGCTTCAGTGTTCTGAGTGTGCTTTAAGTCTGGCTTCTGTGTAAGAATGTGCTTTAAACTTTAAACATTCTGGATGTTCTCTGGCTTAACACTAATTTACACGTTAATGAATATGTTCTAACTTGACTTTCTTTTCTGAGCACCTCACCTCTCAGTGTTCAGAAACCCTGACCATGGTTTCCTCTCTACAAGTAGCTAGAAGCACAAGCAGGCCAGTGTCTGTCTGGGGCGGTGGCCTCGTGGTGCCCTCCAAGCGCTTGAGCATGTGGGTGGAGTCCTAGTGACTCTAAAGCCATCGTTTCTTTTTTTTCTTTCCCTCGATGATTACAAACGAAAGTTAAATCAAAAAGCTTTCCTAGGGATGTGATTGACGATGGCGTATACAAATGAAAATTGTTTCCACTTTGATTCCGCTCAGAGTTTAGCTTCAGACATTGGGGTGTAGTGTGTCCTGTGCCCGTGTAGCTCGGAGCGGTGCTTGACCGAAAGGAGTGCCTGCCTGTTACAGCAGGAACCCTGCCCCCTCCGCCCCCTCGTCCGCCTCCTC
>PVJD01002694.1:0-71078 GCA_004026545.1 Mormoops blainvillei | reverse complement strand
GCTGGCTTGGACACGGAGGCAGCCAGGGAGCATCAAGCCTCAGATGCCCACGCACGAGCTAACAGTCCTGCCAGAGCGCACTGAGCAAGAGAGTGATGACTGGGGCGCAGCTGGTCAAGCCTGTTAGGCTCCAGGACCCGCCTGTGTGTCAGCACACACAGAGGGACTAGCTCTATTTTAGGCCCTAAGCATCTCTCCTGTGCCAAGGTGAAGTGGACATGTGTTTTGTTTTAGAGAGACGAGGTCATTCTTTCATGCCTTAACTGAGCACAGCCACTTTTCTGTGTGTATTGGAATTGAGGTTCTTTTTTCTAAGATAGCAATCCCCGAATCACGATTGTCCTGATGCAGGTTGTCTTTCTGTCTTCTGCCCTCGATGAGAAATACCAGGGCTGCTGACATCTACAGGAAGGCACCAGCCACCCCACAGCCGAAGTTCCTGCTGGCCAGTTCCTGGTGGTCACAGTGATTGTCGACACAGGTCCTGGTTTTCGGCGTCACGAGTGAGATGCATGTGGTGCCTTTTCAGTATTTGTGTTGGTCCGCAAGGGCAGACGTGGCATCTGTGTAAAGGTGATGGGCTGTGCCACTAATGCCCAGGACAAGGCCTAGTCACCGCTGCTCCTTGTGCATCTTGGTTCAGGACTCCTGGCACGAGAGCAAGTAGATTCAGTAGCCCTTGCTGTTTCAACCACAGGAGAGGCTCAGGCCTGGCCTGGCACTTCTCCGTCCTTTTGAGAACTGAGTGCAGGTAAAGGTTCCCTATCACGTGACATACTGGTAAGGATATACAAAGCCACAAGTAACGAAGAAAAATTCAGACTCAACCTTACTGAACTGATGCATTTATTAGCTTGTGGAGCAGGAAGTCCAGTTGCAGGGCACTTCAGAGTTGGACGATTTAGTACCTGCACTGTGTCATCCTCTGTACAGGACATCTTGCTATTTTTGCTGTGCCTTTGGGCTCTAAATCCAGTTTTCCTCCTCCTACTCAACTGCTTTTAAAAACTGTTGTGGGACTTGGTTGTGAGCAGGTGAATTACGTGTCACTTCTTGAAGGCTCAGTACAACATTTAACCTCATTGTCTGGAGAAGCAGCGTGTGGCTGCCAGTCCTGCAGTTGTACCTGGACCTGTGTGTGAAGTGAGTGTGGCTGGCCATTAGACTTCCTCATGTGTGATAATGGCAGGATCGAGGCTTTTGGGACATGCAGATCTAAGTTTAAATTTCAGGGCAGGCGCTTTTTATCTTTCTAGCGAGGTCTGAGCTTCGGTTTCTGCATTTGCAACATTGAGTTAAGCAGCCTCACCACATGGGCTTTCAAGAGACTTCAGTGAGACCATTAGAGCAGCTGCCACACTGGCCTGCTGCTGCAGGTCCTTGTGAATGGTGATTTGCGCACACAGACAGAAATCAGAAGGCACCCAAGGGTACAGGACAGAGCAAGCCTCCCTCTTTGCCCTGCACAGAATAGACCCAGGTGGCAGGCAGGATGGAACTTGATATCTGTCTTCACAGTCTTGGTATAACTGGCAGCCTCTTCCACACTCCCTCTCCTTGTGTGAATCTGATCCGGTGAATTGCTAAAATAAAACCCACATGTGATGTTTCCATAGCAGAGGAGTTAGTCGCTTTGATGGAGAAATCTTTATGTTTTGAAATTTTTTCTCTCACTTGCTAGAGTGTAATTAAGATTTTAAATAGGTATTCTGTGTTTCAGTGCACAGTTTAATGGACTTGCTTTATATTCATAAACTGAAATGGTATATTCTGTTGCTTTTTATTAAATTTTTCATCATTCTTTGAGAATAATGAAAGTAAACAAATAAAAGACTATTATGGTGTATTTGGATTAGGGAACGTGTGATAATTTGGGAGTTTTTGTTTCCTTAGTCGTCTTTGAACAGCGTCACAATTAGCAGGCTTCCCGCCTTGACATCTTTCTGTGGATTCAGCGCTTGCCATTCCTCCGCTCACGGTGGTGGTGGGATTGTTGGGGGGGGCTGTTGGAGGGGTCGGGTTTGATGGCATTCTGAAGTTCGTAGTTCCAGGTTTCATGCCTTTCAGATTTGGTTTGTTCTCCTCTAGATTGTGGATTTCTTAAAGAAGAAAAGAGACTTTGTAGACCTTATTATAAAGCACATAGGAACCTCAGCCATCATGGACCTGTTGCTCCGGCTCCTGACCTGCATCGAGCCTCCGCAGCCCAGGCAAGATGTGCTGAACGTGAGTAGAGTCATTGCTGCCCTTGACCACAGGTGTGGGCCACCGTCTGCGGGGGGGATTCCAGGGGCCTGGTCGGTGGTGGCGGTCTGGGAAACGGGGGACAGGGGCAGGGGTGGTAAAGAAGGTGGTTCTGAGACAGGAATGGATTCAGATTTTGCAGGATGGAGGTTACAGATTGCATGCATCCCTGGGCTCCTGGGATGGTTCCTTGTGAGGGGCTCTCTTCCCTTCGCTGGCTTGTCTGTCAGTGGGGCGGGAGGTAGCGTGTGCTGAGGGTTTTTCTCCGCGCAGGCTGGATGGTGCAGCAGCAGCACTCCTGCTGGAGCTGGGTCTCTTCCAGCGCAGGCCTCGAGGCTGCTTTCTAGAGAAGGTGGTCGCACCATAGGGCTCTCTCCAAAAGTCAAAATGGAGAGGTGCCCGCATGCCTGGGGAATCATGCAATTCCAGGGCACCTAGGATAAGGAGAATGGGGCTTATTTCCTGAAGGGCGTTTGTTTAAGATTTTGGGGAGATGGTTATTTTAGGATCCATGTGCCTCCTGGGGAGCTGTCTTTGGTGGGATTTGGGCGGGAGGAGAAAGGAGGCCTGCGGAACTTGAAGCTGAGGTTTCTCGCGGGCTCTTGCCTCTGTCTCTCTGTGTCTCTGCCTCTCTTGTGTTCTCTGCATTGCCTTCTTCCAGAACCAGTCCTCGGTTCTTTCCATCTTTAGTACTCGACATGGAATCTTAGAACTGACTCCCTTCTCTGGAAATGAGGTTTATTGAAAATGCTCATTTTGATTAAGCAGAGACAGGAGGGCCTGTCAGGTGGCGCACCAGGAAAGGGAAGCTCCACTGAGGTGGGCAGGGGTGCCGGCCCGTGTGGGTGTGAGTGGGAGGACCTGCGACAGGGTCGGGACTGGACCTGGAGGGCCAGGCAGAGGGCGCCGAGAATGGCTGTCCTTGTGAGGAGACTCCAGTAGGCGGCCTAGGGAAGGCCCTGGGGGCTGCCTGGGGGCGGGTCCTCCATCGGACACTGACTCCATGGAGGAGTGTTTTTGCAGATGTGAAAAGAGGTGGAGGGTTCCAGGGAAGACTGCTGAGGACAAGGGGGAAGGTCACCTTTATAGTTGGGTTGTTACAGGGGGAAACTCTTAGTGTGATTTTTAGAATTCCCTTGGCCACTTCTGGGGTGAATTTTAAAACCTGTTTCCAGAGGAATTAGGTGCGCCACTGGGAGATACAGCGATAGACAGTTACCGAAGGCACAGGCTAGGGAAGGATAGCTAGAAACCCCTCAGTGACTGACTTTATTTGGGGTCCACTGGGGGGCGTAGTCCAAAAGGGCTGGGAGTGCAGGTACTTGTTACCAGCTGTGCAGGCAGTGGGGTGGGGCCTGATGAGTGGTGGTCAGGACCTTCTGCGGCCCCCCCACCCCCACCCCCGCACTGGTGTTACCATCCTCTGTTTTAGGGCATTGCAACTCCCGGTGTGGTCCCAGACATCACCCACGTACTTGTTAGAAATCATAAGCTCAGACCTCACCCCTGTCCTACTGAATCAGAATCCATATTTAACCAGACCCTGGGAGGGTGATAAATGTGCACAATTTAAAACAGATTTTGTTTTATAAAGTTCCAGTTGGGCCTCTGCCTTTGTGATACCTCCCTAGTAGCTTTGTTTACATCTTCCTCTGGTGTGGCTCCTTCAGGAGCTAGGGACAGAATCAGGGTTCCCTTTATGTCTTTAGCACATCGGGCTTGATTTCTTGCTGCCCAGCTCTTCCCCTCCCAGCCCTTTAACCTTGGGCGGGGCGGGGCGGGGCGCAGCGGGCGGGGCGGGCGCGGCATGCGTCTTTACTAGGTAGCCAGCGTCTTATTCACTGTGGTGTTTCTGTTCCTCACGAAACTGGTATTACAAAGCTGAGTTTTAATTTATTTTTATTTTCACCCAGTTCATGCTTTCACTCACAGCAGTATTTTGTGTATAGGTGAAGAAGAGAATGTCCTAGTCAGGATAATAATAGCTCTTTGCTTACGTGTGACAGGGCAGATAAACCCTGCTTCTGTAATGCCCCCTGTCCCCCTGTCCCCCGCCCCGCCCACATTTTCTGTGGTGCTTTGGTTTAGGAATCTAAAAGTTTGTTTTGTATTTTAACCCAGAGGCTTGATACTAAATACCGCTTTTCTCAGTCTTTCTGAAGCTCTCTTAAAGTGAATACTCTTCTACCAAAATGAATTCCACCCCCAACCCCCATTAATCAAAGTTCAGACCCTTTTAGTGCTCAATGTCTGAGAAGTTCCCATGGCAAGGAAGCTGATGTATAGAATTTTTGTTATGTGGGCATTATATGTTGGGGAATAGTTGATACTGTTGGCTACTGTTAAAATGATATATTTACTGGCATTTTCCTTGGGGGACTTTTAATTTCCTGTAGTGTTCAAAGTCCAGAGAAACCTGTAACATTCTGCTTAAAATGTGATGGATATTTCCAAGTATGTTAACCTTCACTGGGGCTTGCACAGGAGCCACTCATTGCTATGATCACTTCTGCAATGTGTTTTACAGTGGCTAAATGAGGAGAAAATTGTCCAGAGGCTCGTGGAGATAGTTCACCCATCGCAAGAAGAAGATGTAAGTTCTTTTGTCTGACTGTAAACTGATTTTTTAAAATAAAGAACAGTGTTTATTTGGGCACAGAGCATAATTGTATGAAGTATGAAATAGAGGGCAGGTAGAACAGTGATAATCTGGCATTCTCAAAAGTTGACAATTTTCTAAACACTAAAAGCTTCAAAAATAATATGTTTTCTGATACCCAGAAAACGTCCAGGAGTGTGGACGGCAGCCAGCTCTGGCTGCAGCAGTTCCATTTCTAGAGCTTGGACTTCGTGCTCAGTCTGTTTGCCTTTGTTACAAACCTCCTCTGTACACTCCCCCGACCCCGCCCCCCAAATAGCCCATCTTTAGCCCAGATGATACCACATTTGCATTTGTGTTTTCCCTGGCTTTTGTCCTCTGGCAAGTTTGTCTTTGTCCTAGGAGCTGAAGATGGACTTGGCGTTAGCATTGACCCTGCTTTGCAGTTTACAGATTGAGCTCTGCCGAGGGGACACCGGTCAGGACTGGGTCCCCGGGACCAACCCGCATGGCTCTGTCGAGGCTCGCTCTGCTTCTCCGCTGCTGCTCTTCGCGCCTTCAGCAGCGGGCTGAGCCCCGTGGAATTGCCAGGGTTCAGCCATTTCCTCCCGCAGACATGGCAGTTCCATGCTGTTCAGCCGAATGTCTGTGAAGGAGTTACTTTAGAGAAGATGCAGGACATGTCATGAGGCGCAGGGGGACCTCCTCCTGCTCTCTAGGTGGCTGGTCAGACAGGAGAGTGCAAAGGAGGAGGCATGTGACCAGGGCCAGGGGGTATTTGCTCATAAAGGCCATTTTTCTACTGAGATTGATCCAGCCCCTCCCCTTACACTCTGGTCCATTTAAAAACTTAGTATCTGCATTTTATCTGACGCCAGCATTTCTAAAAAAAAGAAGAGCTAACTATGACAGGGGCTGCTGATTCTCCATCATTCCCTTTGGAACAGTGCTACATTGTTAGTGTTGACGCTGAGGACACGTTCCAGTGTGTCAGGGGCCCGAGAATGAGAACCCTGCTTAGGAAGAGCCTTGGGTCTGGGTGGGAAGTGCTCCCCCTCCCGTGGCCAGCGGGGTCGGCGGTGCCATGCGATGGGCCTGTGGAGCGTGGCGCAGCCTGCCCACCTGTAAGGAGCGCACAGCTGTGGACTGGACCTAAAATCACTAGGTTTGGGTTATTGAGCGGCACCGAGTTGCTCAACAGGATGTCACATCCGTGGGTCCGGGCGGAATTGATGAAGAAGCCCTGCCCTGCAGCAGATGTTCTTGCGAAGGACGAAGTGTTTGGGGCATCAGCACCTTCCCTACTTGACTTACAAGAAACTTAATTTTGTCCTTTGGACAGACAGCCCTGTTGCTACTTCTGTATTAAGTGATAGATTACATGCTATAATTGTACTGACCAATTTATATTTATTAAGGACATGTACTAGGCTCCTGATTCCAGTCAGTGGACTTTGATATCCCGGTGTGTGTTGTCATCTGTGCTGGAATATCATTGTCCTACCTGTACTGCAGGGGACGCTCAGTGCCACATGCCACAGAACAACAGGTGTTCGGGCGCTGAGATTTTAGAGTTTCCCTGTAAGGTAAATACACGGCACACTTGGGGACGGTGTAATATTTCTTACCTGTTATATTCCAGAAAGCTCTTTTTTTTAAAAAAAACCTGAGAAGTGTGTGCATTTTTCTATGCAGACAAAAATATGTTTTGGGGGACATGTTGTTTTCTTCAAGCATTCAGTTGTAGAAGCTTTTCAGATAGTAATACGTCCTGTGCAGCGTTGTCAGGTAACACCTGTGAGTCTGGCAGGGTAAGGTGCTCGTGCTTCTTACATGTCATTTCTTTTGAACGTGACTTCTTACTCACTGCAGCTTATGGCCAGTGTTAATGTGTGTCATTTCTTAAGCAATTTCCTCCCTAACTTTTTGTTATAAATTTGACTTTTGACATGTTTTATAGTTGAAATTGTACTTTTTTCCCTTCAGCGGCATTCAAATGCATCACAGTCACTTTGTGAAATTGTTCGCCTGAGCAGAGACCAGATGTTACAAATTCAGAACAGTGCAGAACCAGACCCTCTGCTTGCCACTCTAGAAAAGTATGTTTAAAACTCTGTTTTTGTCCTTTGTTCATATTGATGCTATTTGATGTGTTGCCATGGTGAGATTGGTAAGTGTTTCTTACGTGGGAATCACGTCCCTGAAAATAACACCCTTGGGTAGGTGGGAAGGTAGGAAAATTGGCCTGTCTAGCCCTAGCCATTTGTGATGCCCCGTAGAGACCTATAGGGTAAGAATGTAAATAAATGACATTTATTTGTAGACTGAACTTTCAAATAGTTTGACCTAGAAACCTGTAAAGCCCCCGATGGAGTAACCACATCATAATTGTGCTCATGGCCCCGCAGGTCCTTGGTGGCTACTTTCTTACATACGAACTAACTTGATCTATTTTAATAAACAGTTTTATCAGAACCCATCTTAGGGTTTACTATAGCTTTGTAGTTGACCCAGGGCAACCTTATCAGACCTGATTTGAAGGGGTACAGTGTCATGTATGTTTCATTTCTTTGTACTGCTTCTGCCATTATTTTTCGATATTTCGTAAATGAATAGCCATATCGTGTTTAGGTGGGAGACAGTTTGGGGATGGTGTGCGGTTTTGAGATTTGTTAGTGGCCAACCTGTGTGTATTAGTTTTTCTGGAATCAGACATTTTCAGAAAGAGTCTTTACCATCAAACATGGGCATACATTTGACCCGCATTCAGATAGCTGAAAGTATTTTAATAAAGAAAAACCAGGCATTTTACCAATTAGATGAATAATGGAAAGTTAGCCTTTAGTACTAATGATTATCTTGTTTCATTTTGCTACTACCGTTGTTCTTGTTAGTGACTTTGTCAGTTTGGTTTCAGTCCTGCCGTATAGCGAGGCTTGTCTGCACCTTTTGGCTTAACTACTTGGAAGGTGCATTCATTCATTCATTTATTCACTCATTCATTCATTCATTATCATCCTCACCCAAGGAGACGTGTGTATTGATTTTAGAGAGGATGGGAGAGAGGGAGGGAGAAACATCAGTCGGTTGCCTCCCATCCGCACCTTGACCGAGGACTGAACCTGCAGCTTAGGTGTGCCCCCAACCGGCAATCAGAGCTGTGTCCCGGATGCACAGGATGATGTTCCGCCGGCTGAGCCACCCCTGCCAGGGAACCCTTTTGTTAAAATAAACATTTGTATGTATTATTTACTTGGCAAGTACGACACAAGCAAGGAACAAATTAGAGACAAGACAATCTCATTTTACACTCTGTCTTCTGAGAAGTTACATTTCCCAGTGTGTTACAGATCAGGGCGGAGATGACTAATTCTCTCAAGTGACAAAATCTCAGGTTATCAGCTTGAGTGAGATGCCATTTTACTTGCCCTGTGTCGGTAACTTGACATTACGGCGTGTGCGCCCCTTTTATAATGTGTAAGGTAAGACGTTTCACGCTCAGATACTAACAATTGTAGTAGCATGAAATTGAAATTACCATTTGACTGCATTAAACAAATAATAGCTATTTCATGACAGGACTGCTAAATAGAAACATAAAAGCTACATGTACTTTAAATTTTTCTAACATTAAAGTAAAAAATAGGTGAAATTAATTTTAATAATGTATTTTTATTTACTTTAAAAGATAGAAAATATTTTAACATACATTTGCTTTTTTTTTTTTTTTTTTTTTAACTATTAATGAGCCCTGGCTGGTGTAGCTCAGTGGATTGAGTGCCGGCCTACGAACCAGAGGATCGCTGGTTCAATTCCCCGGTCGGGGCACATGCCTGGATTGTGGGGCATGTCCCCAGTAGGGGGTGTGCCAGAGGCAGCCACACATTGGTGTTCCTCTCCCTTCCTTCCCTTTTGTCTAAAAAGGAAATAAATAAATTCCTTTTAAAAAAAACAACAAAACTATTAATGAGATAAAGTTGGCCGTTCTTATCTGCAGGTTCCTCATCTGCAGTTTCAACCACCCATGGATCAGAAATATTAGGGGAGCCCAGGCCAGGGGGCACAGTTGGTTGGAGCACTGTCCCGTACACAAAAAGTCTGTGGGTTTGATTCCCTGGTTGGGGCGCATACAGGAGGCAGCTGACAAGTGTTTATCTCTAACATCGATGTTTCTCTGTCCTTCTCCATCTCTCTCTCTCTGTCTCTTTCTCTGTCTCTTTTTCTCTCTCTCAAATCAGTAAAAACATATCCTTGGGTGAGGAGTTAAAAAAATGTGTGTGTGTAAAAATATTGAGGGGGAAAATAATGATGTCGCTGCTGTGCACTATGTACTGAGCACATGTAGGCTTGTTTCCCTTGTTGTTATTTCCTAAACAGTGTAGCGAAACAACTGTTTATATCGCACTCACGGTGCATCGGGTGTGCGGGTGTGCAGGAGGATGAGGGTGGGTTGTGCGCACACACTCTGCAGTTTTCCTATAAGGGAGGGACTTGGGCATCCTTGGATTCTGGAACCCTGGGCTTCTGAGGGGTGGCTCTGTTCTGTGGTCCTGTCCTTACACGAAGCTTTGGGAATCCAGCATGTGCGTTACACTAAAGGCAGGTCAGGTCGGACCGGCACCGCTGGGAGCGCTCAGCGGCCAGCTGCATGAACAGCTCTTGTCTTGGCTGTCGCAGGCTCACCATGGACGGCGGGCTGACCAGGAGTGAGCGCTGTGGTCTCCAGCCCCTCCACAGCCCTCTGCTCGCACAGCTCTGCCCCAGCCAAATGGGGTCTCACCCTGGGAGCCTCTGTGTCTTGCTGTTATGCTTAAGGCCGAGTCTTCGGTCATTTGATGCAGATAGATACATGCTCAGAATTGATATTATTAAATATCAGTTGGAGTAGGTTTCTTCAAATACATGGACCTGATGAGGCAGGGTCCCCACTGTGTCACTGAGTTGGGCCTCCTGTACCCTTAGCTGTGGGGAGACTTACCCTGCTCCCCACACTCTTCTTGAGACTAAGAACTAACGCCTTGAAGTATCAGACTTGCCGCCCACGTGATAGTAGTTCTTTTAGTATCTGTGGATTGAGAAAATACAGTGACAAAAGGCTTCTTTCTGCGAGCTTAGTAAACTTCTATTACTCATAATAGGTGTTTTTCCTATTTGATAAGTTATTGTGTAAAAATGTAATATTATTAGGCCAGTCTGCTGGCACTGTGTAGTACACAGATTACCTGATCTTTATATTATGCCGAACAGCGCGCAGGTTGGATGCCACTGTGTGTGCACCGTATATATAAAGATAACTGTGGGTTAGCGCTTAGAGTGAGTTTGACACGTGCTAAGGTTAAAAAGAGTGTGAAGATGGGCGGGGGTCCTGAAAGATCTCCAGGAAAGTGGGCTGACGTGTTAGATCACAAATATTAGCTTAGGACGCAACCTGGGCTTAATTGAATTTATTCAATTTAGTGGCTCTGGAAAATTTTCAAGTTCAAAAATTCCTTGAAAAATAGTTATATTAGAGAGAGTTGGACTGTGCAGCTATTAATTCTTAATACTGATGAACTCAGAAGGAGTTGGAGTTTGCTCAATGTTGAGCCAACAAGTTTTATAGAAGTGAGTCGTTCTCTGACTGCCCGTGTGAAAAACAGAAAAGAAGCGAGCCGTTGTCTCCAGGGCACAGGGAAAGGCCCTGTGTGGCTTCGTGCAATAGACAGCTCACCTCAGGAGTTCCATCGGTGTGCATCCAAGATCTTCCTTTTCTATTTTTTTAATGTGAAAATGAATATGTTTTCTCTCACTCATAAATAAACACCTTATTTCAAGAATGACGAAGGCATTCTCTTTATCCTGTTGGATAAGCTCAGCCCCCTTGGTTTATGATTTCTATTGTATTTGGTGATATCTGTATGTTTAGATACGACCCAGAATATGGCTCTGCTACTGTGTTATCTTAACCATCGAGTGTATGCGGGTTATTACATCGTTTTTGTCCATTAATGGAGTGCTTTCTCGGGTATAGTAGACTTCGAACTTGACGCAGCCATGAAATAGCGCGGGCCCCTTTGTGAGCATTCCAGGCGCAGTGCCGGCTTTGGCAGGTCCCACAAGTCCCTTCAGCACAGCTCTGGGAGTATCTGACAGCGGCTTTCTCCAGGGCGGTCCTCTGAAGTTAGTTTAGATACCAGCTTTATTTGCATCCCCCGAGGAGAAAAAGATAGTTCTCCTCCTTGCTGCCCCAGCCTGCAGGGAACCTGGGGTTGGGGCGCGGTGAGCCACCGCTGTGCCTTAGGAGGACTGGCTCCAGCCCAGCTGTGCGGCACCGTGTACAGGGGCTTCCTTTTCACAGTCCCCGTTGATGCCAAAAATCACCGAGGTCCTAAGGGACAGGCTTTCCTTGAGAAGGACCATGTAAGTCTCCCTAGCAAATCACCCTTGAGTTTTACGTTCATTGGACCTTGCCCTGTGTACAGTGGTGGGCCGGGGGGCTGCCATGGGAAGAGCCTGCAGAGAATACTTCGGGCAGTAGTTCAGTCAGGCCCACTTCATCGCTGCCGCGTTGTATCAATTTCTCACATTTCAGTGTGAAAGGCAGCGATCGGCGCTCTTTCGCCCATTTTATGTTTGCTAATCACACATTAGTGCCTGTGTGGGTGAGCATTTATGGGCCTTTCTGAAAAATTTCCCTTTGTTGTGGGGGTGAAAGGTTCTAAGTCTTACTGCTCCACCCCGGCCACTGCCGCCGCCACCACCACGCTGGTCAGGTTGGGAGGTGATGTCCAGTCTTATAATATTTGTTGGCTTGTAACAAGATTGGCAAAGGCAAGCAGGGTGTAGATGATTTTGCTGAGGGTAGGGGGGGTAAGCATATGAGTATGGGAGAGTGACATTTATAATAAGCAGAATTACTTGCCTACTTTAATAAATGTATTAAAAAGAAAATACCATTAAGTGAAACAGACATGGGCAGGCATTGAATACTTGTATAATGTTTGTTTCACTGGTACTGTGACTTTTTTCTCTGAAGTTGTTACTGGTAAATGATGTTACAATTAGCTCTTGACTGTTGATTTGTTTCCTTAGGCAAGAAATTATAGAGCAGCTTCTATCAAATATTTTCCACAAGGATAAAAATGAATCAGCCATAGTCAGTGCGATCCAGATACTGCTGACTTTACTTGAGACCCGACGACCCACGTAAGCTTTTCTTTTGTCTTACAAAATGAGTTATTTTGTTTTGCTTTTAGATTTTTTTAAAAAGCTGAGAGTTGAACCATTGGTTATAAGCTACAGTATCATCCCCTTGAATTTCAGGTGCTGAATCTTTTTCTACTGCATGAACTGTTATTAAATGTAAGGTGAATGCCCCACATAGGGATGCAGTTGAAAAATACGGTTTGGTGAACACCGTTGGCAGTATTTGGACACTGGTCCCTTGGTTTTCGTAGTAATGAAAATGCTACTAATAGTGCTATAATAAATCCAAACGTCTGGTGGCTTAAACTCAAGAGAAGCTTATTTTTAGCTTAAGCAAACAGGGGCCCTGGTTGGTGAGCAGACCTCCAAGTGGTGGCTGGGGGCGTCTGCCTAGCGATTCTTTCCCCCGCCTGCCAACTGGGGGTGCAGGCTGTGTTTTCAGGCGGGGGCAGGCTCACACCGGAGGGCGCTGCATCCCAAGGCCGATCTCAGGTAGATGGGCAGGAACCTGGGACCTTAGAGGAAAATGTGTGCTAAGTGTTTCAGAATCAGAGATGTTTTTCCCACGTGTGTGCCCCTGGACTAGCCCTTTAATATTTGACCAGTGCTGATTTCCTTAGTGTCAGTTTTCTAATTGTTCCCTGAAGCCATGATACTTTGAGGGGGGGTGTATATGTGTCTGCAGTGTGTGGTTTAGAGATTAGAATATGTGTTTATTTAGCACTGGACCCATCTAACTACCAAAGGGCATGGAGAGGCCAGGAAAGGGCTGCTGTTGGCATTGGAGACTTTGACCATCGAGGTTTCTGGGTTTGCTTTTGATGTGTCATCTTTGTTTCTAGCAAAATACTGAGCACAGCCTTACCAACCCCTGCTTCCCAAACTCCTTCCCAATCTCTCTTCCTGGTGCGCTTGATTTTTTACCAGTGACAGTGGAAGGGCATGTGGCATCTGTGCCTCAGATACATTGTGATTGTTACGTGATTTCGACTGTCTGCCCTAGTAAATCATATTTTAAATAATGCAACCCAAACCTAAGGCATTAATCCAGTGATGTAGGACCGTTACCTTGCCGCAAGGCAATCGTACCATCTCTTAAAATGGTTTAAAAACATGTGAAGTGGTACTGTGACTTGAGAAAGGAAAAAACCTGAGAAAAACGACGCCTTTCTACATGTTGAAGAGAGAAACAATTGCACAACTTAGAGCAAACAGAGAGGCTACAACAATAAAAGAAATAATGAAAGGAAATTACTGATCAAAAGGAATTTATCTTCAGACTTAGAAAAGGTTTATCAAGTACTAAACAATATTATTTTTTTAAAAAACAGGACCCAGATTTTAGTTTTACCCTAAGATTTCTGAATCCCAAGGAAAAACAATAAATCTTAAAAGTAAATGGATAAGAATCTTGAACATTGTGGCTCGGTTGGGTGTCATCCTGCAAAGCAAAAGGTCACCGGTTCAGTTCCAGGTCAGGGCACGTGTCTGGGTTACAGGTTCCATACCCCAAGGGGATGTGTATGAGAGGCAACCGATACATGTTTCTCTCCCTCTCTTTCCCTTCCTCTCTCTCTAAATAAATAAAATCTTTCTTAAAAGTATGTGGATAAGAAAAACGGGTTAACTACAGGGTAAGTCAGATTGCTGGGCATCTCATTTGTAAAACTGAGCAGTAAAAACAGGGCAGGAAGGTGACCGTGGCACATTGTTGCTGTTAGTGTGCTGTGCTCCTGGGGTAAGTTAGAGATGAACTTTATCAAACAAGGCCAGACAGAAAGATAAGTTAGAGTGAAGAAATTAAGATACAGAAATATATTGATAAAAGTGATGATAATAAATGAAATGAGTAGGGATGTGAAAATTAGTATGACTGTGAGTTAAGTGTTAAGAATGATTAAATATTGAAAGCAGAACAGAATAAAGTCCAGATTATTTTAACAAAACTCAAGAAATAAGGAGAAGGTATAAGTTAGTGTACATCACAGTTTTTGACGTAGACTGAGGAACTGGGGTACTTTCACATACAGACACAGCCAAGGAAAGTGTCATTGTGGAACATTGGAAGTTACTCATACTTAAGTGTGAAGAGATAAACCAAAAAGACAGGTGCGTTGTGAGCTGCAGCCTAGAAAGAGTGACCTGCCATTAGGAACAGGTAGGAGTGCCCAGATCTTGGCTTGTAACACTGTTCTCCGGTGAACGAGACCGGGGCTCCTTGGGGAGGCGGCTGGTTCTACGACCAGGGCAAGAAACAGAAAGGGAGAGTCTGGAGCATCGTGGCGTGTAGAGGATAAGGAAGTGCTCGAAACCCACCACTGCGAGGGTGTGTCAGGGACATAGGAGCCAAAGCAGGCGCTGTTTCCACAGTAACGTGAAGCAGTATTATATTGCAACTCGGCACATAACTATCTGTGAATAAATGAATAAATAAAGGGGGGAGAAAAGACAAACCGGTGCCGAAAATTCCAAATTGTTCAAAATAAACACCCGCTCCTGAAGGAGGAAAGATGAGACTTCTTGGTCTTTCCGTACCAACTGCCCACTGTGACTTCTCCCTGAGAGGGCAGTAGGGACAGAGGCTAGAGCAGAACTGACAGAAACTGGTTGGGGGACAGCCGCATCCTCAGTCAGTGACGAGTGTGTCCGCAGGATGCGCCTGCGATGTGACGCGAGGAGAGCCGCAGTGGCCCGCGTGGCCCTCCCTAAAGGGCAGCTTCAGACTGGCCCCAGTCGAGGGGTGCCTGCAGTACACCTGACAGTAAAGTCTAAGTGACTGTCACAGCCAAAGGAAGCTAAGGAGACATAGAAAGGACTTTTTAGGTAAAAACTAAGGAAATCTAAATAAAATGTGGATCTGTGGATTTTATTTATCAGTACTGGTTCATTACTTGTGACAAAGGTATCATTCTAATGTAAGATATTAATGGGGGAAACCCAGTGTGGATTATATGGAACTCTGTACGATCTCTGTAATTTTTCTATAAATCTAAAACTATTCCACTAGAACACGACACAACATTTAGACAGAAAAGGAGTAAGTATATAGGAGATTTGAACCACACTAGCAACTTACTTGACCTCACTGACATGTCAGCACCGCCCCTGCACCCGCAGAATGCACATCCCATTCAAGCGCGCATGGCGCGCCTACCAAGGTGGACCAGGTTCTCAGCCCTAAAGCGGGCCGCAGCAAGTCAGCAGTGGAAGTCAGAGCATGTATGCAGAGCACAGTGGGGTATGGTAGAAATCAGTAAAAAAGATTTCTGGGATATCACTAAATGTTTGGGAATGAAACAACACACTTAGAAATAACCCCAAGTGTCGGAGAAAACAAAAGCAAGAGAACACTTTGAACTTATTAAGTAGAAACAGAACATTTTTGGAATTTGAGGAATGTGTCAATCAAAAGCAGCAGAGGGAAATTTTATAGCATGAAATATTTGCATTAGAAAGGAATAAAAGTCTTGTGTCAGTGATCTGAGCTCCCACAGTAAGAAATTAGACAAGAAAGAGCAAATTAAACCCAATCTAAGCAGAAGATAGTAATAATAAAGTTAAGAGCAGAAAGCAAAAAGATTGAGAAAAGAAAAACAATACCAAAAATGGTCAGTGAAACTAAAAACTGTTTCTTAGAAATGATCAATAAAATTAAATCTATAGGCAAACTAAGAAAAAATATAGAAAAGACACAAATTGTAAATAAGAATAGAATATTACAAACAGCTCATTAAACACATTCAGCAGGGTAGAGATGGACAGATTTCTTAAGGGAATAAAACTATCAAAGCTCACTCAAAAAGAACTAGATATAAACCTTAACAGTCTGATATCTATTGAAGAAAGTGAATTCATTTTTTAAAAGCTTCCAACGAAGAAAACGCTTGGTCCAGTATAGCTTCCTTGGTGAATTCTAGCAAAGGGTAAAGGACTCCCAGAATACTTTCCAGTTCATTTTATGAGACTGGCATTACCTTGAAACGGGACAAAAACCTTACAGGAATGACAGTTACATGACAAGATTCTGTAAGAGCTTAGGTGCGATATCCTTCAAGCAAATATTAGCAAATTAAGTCTAACAATATATTCAACAGGTAATATATGATGACTAAGCGTGGTTTATCTTGAGAACTCAAGGCCTTTCAGAAATCAGTCACTGAGGATGGTCAGCACCCAGCCCCAGCCCCAGCCCCAGCCCCCAGCACTCGTGTGAGGGGCAGTGGGGACTCGTGCTCACTGCCGCTGGGAACGCAGAGCAGGGCAACGGCAGCTCCTGACAACACCAGACACACCCAACACACAGTCCAGCTGCCGCCACTCCTTGGTCTCTACCCAAAGGAGCTGAGGACACGTCCCCACAAAAAACATCACACAATGTTTATAGCAGCTTTGTCCGTAATTGGCAAAACTTGGAAGCAACCAAGATGTGTCCTTTAGTAGGTGAATGGATAAATAAATGAACAGTGGTACATCTGGCAATATAGTATTATTGCTCATTGCTAAAAAGAATGAAACTCTGAAGCTATGAAGAGACCTGGTAAAACCTTAAATACATATTACTAAGTGAAAGAAGACAACCTGAAAAGGCTACATGCAGTGTAATTCCAAGAATATGACCTTCTGGAAAAAGCAAAACTGGATACAGTAAAAAAATCAATAGTTGGCCCTGGCTGGTGTGGCTCAGTGGATTGAGCACCAACCTGTGAACCAAAGGGTCACAGGTTCGATTCCTAATCAGGGCACATGCCTGGGTTGCAGGCCAGGTCCCCAGTAGAGGGTGCTCAAGAGGCAACCACACATTGATGTTTATCTCCTCCTCTTCCTCCCTTCCCCTCTCTAAAAATAAATAAATAAAATCTTTTTTTTTTTTTAATCAATAGTCGCCAGGGGTTGGTAGGGGTGGAAGGAGATGAATAGGTGAGAAAAGAGGATTTTTAGGACAGTGAAAATGCTCTATATGATGCCGTAATAATGGTGTGTCATCATCCAGTTATCTCCCCACAGGGCGCACCACCAGTATGTAATGACCCTGTAAACTAGGGACTTGGGGTGGTGATGATGTGTCAGTGTAGGCTGATGGATTGTAACAAATGAAGCACTCCGAGGGCGTGTGGATAACGGGAGATTTTATGCGTGTGTCATGGTAGAGGGTGTATGAGCAGCCTCTGTACCTTTCTCTCCATTTTGCTGTGAACTTAAAACTGCTGTATAAAAGTAAAGTCTTAATAAAAGTCGATCAGTGTAACTCACATCAACAGACTAAAGAAGAAGAACCATTTGATCACTTCTTTAAATTCTTTTATGGTAAAACCTGTCAGCAAATAAGCAATAGAAAGGAACTTGGAAACAGATGAAGCACTTCATAAAAAAAGAAAACCCATAGCCGACATTCTTAAAGGTCAAAGACTGAAACGATACTGCCCAAAATCAAGGAGCGTAGCAGGGGTATTTGCCATCACTAACCCTACTCCACCTGTGCTGGAGGTTAAACACAAGCTTTTGTCCAGACCAGAAAGTCAGGTAACACTGAATCAGCTCACAGGTGTCAGGGTTATCTTCTTAGAAAATCCTAAAGAATACACAAAACACTCCCTAGTACTCAGAATTTAATTGAGCAGGATTGTAGGCTATAAATAAGGTCAGCTTTGAAAAAGTAGTTGCATTTCTTTTTTTTTTTTTAAGCTTTTATTATTTTTAGAGAGGGGGGAAGGGAAGGACAGAGGGAGAGAAACAGTGTGTGGTTGTTTCTCGCGTGCCCTCTACTGGGGACCTGGTCCACAGCTTAGGTACGTGCCTTGGTTGGGAATCAAACTGGGTGACCCTTCGGTTCGCAGCGCTGCTCTCAATCCACTGAGCCACACCAGCCAGGGCAAAAAGTAGTTGCATTTCTTTTTACAAATAGCAGACAATTAGAATTTGGAATTTTTGTAAAATACCATTTACTTTAAAAGTACTGAACCATTTTTAACTCCTTTGGATAAATACCAAAGAGCACAATTGCCGGATTGCACAGAAAAAAGGGAATACATAGATGCAAATCAAAATTCCGAAAACCATTGCTTCTGATGAGCAAAGGCAACCTAAATGAAGGGAGGGAGGTACTGTGGTCATGGATTAGAGGGCTTCACAACATTGAGATGTCACTTCTTCCTAAACTGATGGGGAAATTCAGAATAATTCCAATTAAAATCCTGGTCGGGTTTTGCTTTCTTTTTCTTTTTCTTTTTCTTTTTCTTTTTTTTTTTTTTTTGGCTTTGTTTTTAAAGGAAGAACGCTAATTCTAAAACATACATAGAAATTCAAATCAAATACAGTAGCCAAAACAGTTTTGAAAGAGACAAACAAAATTGTCCTGACACTTCAATTGAAAGCTGTAGCCGTCAGGACAGTATGGTATTAGTGAAGGACTAGGCAGGCAGGACACTGTACAGAACAGAGTCCGTAAGTAGACCCACACATACGTGGTTGCTTGCTTGGTTCCTTTTTTAGAAAACTGTTTTACAGAGTTTATTGAGCTGACTTTGGTTAATAAAATTATACAGCTTTCAAGTGGTCAGCAAGTTCTTAACAGGTCTGGAGGTAGTTCATTTGAGAAAGGATCCCCTTTTCAGTGCAGTGCCAGAAGGTCCTTTGCATTACATTGGACCTCACTGTGTACCTTGCACATTATGCAGAAATTAACTTGAAATGGATCATAGAAGTAACCTTACATTCCAAAACTGTAACAGCTCCTGGAGAGGTCTGGCTGGTGTGGCTCAGTGGATTGAGCACCAGCCTGCCAAAGGGGGGTTACTGGTTCGATTCCCCAGTCAGGGCACATGCCTGGGTTGTGGGCCAGGCTCCTAATAGGGGGCATGTGAGAGGCAGCCACACATTGATGTTTCTCTGCTTCTCTCTCTCCCTTTCCCTCTGCCTAAAAATAAATAAATAAAACCTTTTTTAAAAAAAGTTCCAAGAGAAAATCTGTGACCTCAAGTTAGGTAGAAGTTTCTTAGATGTATCACCAAAACCCAGTCCATAAAAGAAGAGTTGACAACTCAGCCTTTATCAAAATCCTAAATTTTGCTCTCGGAAAGACTATTAAGAAAATGAGAAGGCAGGCCACAGACGCCCAGAAAACATTTGCAAATCTCATTTCTGTGAAAGGACTTATATCCAGATATATTCAGAACACTCAAAACTTAATAGCAAGAAAAACAACCCAGTTTTTAAGAAGGTCAGAATACTTGAGCACCGAAAGAGTTCTATAAAATTCATGAGAAGATGGGCAGCAGCACTTGTCATTAGAGAAAATCAAATTGAAACCACATTGAGATAATACCACTGCACACCTTGTGAACAACTTGTATTTAGTTCCTGTTTCCTGTGGCTTTCTATAACAGTTTACCACAAACTCAGCGGCTTATAATGACAGAAACTGATCCTCTCACTGTCAGACATCTAAGATCGAGGTGTCAGCAGTGCTACACCCCTACAGAGGCTCGGGACACTTGGCCTTTGCTGCCCCCAATTTCTAGTGGCTGCTGGCATCCTTTGGTTTGTGGACACCTCTTCACGTTGCCTTCTCTGTCTGTTTCTCCTCTCTTACGAAGACACTAGGGGGGACACTTAAGGTCCACCTGGGTAATCCAGGATAATCTCATTTTAAGATCCTCAGTTAACTATGTCTTTCAGATAACAGTCATAGGCTCTGGGGGTTAGGACATGGACCTGTCTTTCGGGGGCCACCACTGAGCCCACTGCATAGCTAAACCAACCCATAAGAACAGGCAGTGCCCAGTGCTGGCGGTGTTGGGGAACAGCTGGAAGCCTCACACGTCGCGAGGAGTGCAGGGTTACACAGCCTCTTTCTGAAAACATTTGGCAGTTTCTTAAAGTTAAGCAGACATTTATTGTATTATTCAACAATATCCTAGGTATTTACCCAAGTGAAGTAAAAACTATCACAAAAAGATTTGTGAGTGAGTACTTACGTCACCTTTATGTATAATCACCTCAGACTGCTTGTACACAGGCGTCTGTCACATCCGTGCTGCCGGGTCTAAGCTCCACATTTAATAAAGCTCTGCTTGGAATGTCAGCATGGTTTTTGTTGTGGATCTGGCAGATCCTTACGTATATTAGAAAAAATTAAAACGTGAGACTAGCCAAGAAATTCTGAGCAAGACCAGTGATTGAGATAAGTTGCCTCATTGATATAATTAATATGGCAGCGTGATAGTAGTATTTGTATGAATGATTAAGACACTTTATTGTTCTGCATGTTTTTTTTCTTAAGAGGGAAAGGAGATTGTTCTACAAATATGGCCTGGGAGGTGACTCACCACTTGGGGAAAACTGTGTCTATACCAGTTTGACATAAAAATAAATTCCAGGTGAATTAAATGAAAAATACTAAAGGATAAGTATACATATACTCAGAAGAATTACGGAATTGTGAAGAACTTTTAAGCATGGCTATTTACACAGAAACAATCATGAAAAAAAGCTATATTTGGCCACATAAATTATTAAAACCGCCTACACATTCAAAAGCACTTCTTTCCAATAATTCAGTTTCTGAATGCTCTTCCACGTAGCTCTTGCAGCTAGAAATCACTTCCATGTGTGGAATATTTTCAAGTTGTAGTCATAACAGTCACTCTAGCTGTTAGCTCTGGACCAGGCAGCATTCAGTCCTGGGCCTGCATTATTGCGAGCCCCGTAGCCACCCCAGGAGAGACCTCGGTGAGCAAACCGCACTCTCCACGTCAGGGCGGGTGGCCAGGAAGGGAAGAGCCAGGACCCGGGCCCGGGCAGCCTCGCTCCAGGGGCAACATTATTAGCCGCCGGTTCGCAGTGACGTTCACTGGACACACCACTTCAGGCACGTCTTTTCATTTGAGTGGCGTCCCTACGGTTTTAGGCCGCTCCTTCCTGGTGTCCTTTCTCCTCTCTCGGACTCTGTCCAGCACCAGCTGGAGAACCCCTGCACCCGTGCACTCACACCCAGGGAGATTTGGCAGTCTCGTTCTGTTTGCAGCTCCCAGGAGTGGATTGTAATGAGTATAGATCGAACTTTAGGGAGAGGAGTAATTTAAGCCTTTTAAATGGGAAACAGGAAAAACTGAAACAAGTGCAGACCTGTCGGTGGCACCCAGGTGGCGGGCAGCGTGGGCAGGGCCCCCGCGTGTCAGGTTCTCTGGTCGGGGAGTTGCTGGTGGCGCCGCAGGCACGAGGGGGTAGATGGTCCAAGTCAGTGGGGGGTTGTGCACAATTTCTCACCTGACGCTGTGGGCCCTTCGGGTTTCAGGTCGTATCAGCTGGTCCCTGTTGAATTTTTATTCCACATGCTTTCAGTAAGGTTGATATAATCATATATTTCTACAGCTTTTGTGTATGTATTTATATACAGAAGTGGAGCACCATGATTTATCCTGAAATTGTAATAACTGTAGTTAACTTGATTTATTTCAAGATTTGAAGGCCATATAGAGATCTGCCCACCAGGCATGAGTCATTCAGCTTGTTCGGTCAACAAAAGTGTTCTAGAAGCCATCCGAGGAAGACTTGGATCTTTCCACGAACTCCTGCTTGAGCCACCCAAGGTGAGGCACCCACCTTAGGCTGGGCTGACCGGCTTAGCGCTTGATTTAAACGGTCGTTAGAAAGTATGTAAGCCTTGTGAATAGTCGAACTGGCTGTGACCAGCACGTACAAAACAGTCACAAGGTACACTGCCCGTTGTTTTCATTGCTTTTGAGCTAGTTTCTAATTGGCTTTCATCTCTACATTGTGTCTAAATTAATGAATGGTGTATAATTAAAATTAAACATATTTTTACCTGCTTAGAAAACTCAGCTTTTGTTCTTTCTATAAATTCTGGTTACCGGTATACCCATAAAATAAACACCATTTCTCATAGCATGTTACTGTCACATCTTTGAGGTAAAGTAAATCTTTTAGGAACTGATCCTGGACATAGAGTTGTCCTCTTCAGAGCAGGAGCAGTGCAGCGTCCAACGGACACGTACTTACCGAAGAAGCGGGCGGGCACATGTGATGTGGAGCCCGAGGCTCCTGTAGGGAGCGCGTGTGCGCTGATGTGAGCGCGACTGTGAACCACAGCACAGGCAGCAGCCAGCGAGGGCCTGCGCCACCCTGCGCCGTCGCAGCAGAGCTCAGGCGGTGGTCAGGGCAGGGCTCTTCCTTGGCCATCCGGAATATGGCGGTCCCAGTTCAAAGAGTTCCGCCCACACCGGCTCTTAGGCGTTCCTTTTCCTCTACCCTGAGCCACTGGATCCAGGACCCTGGCCATTGTCGTGTGAGCCTCAGTGGCATCTGCCAGTTGAGTCCTGGGCATTTAAATGTAGTGTACCAGCTTCTCCCTTCTAAATTCAGTGTTTTCTGTTTATGTAGCCATTTCATGGCGTGGGAGCCCAGAATAATTGGCATCTGTTACCCAGGGAGTCTAGTTCAGCTTCCAGGTGGTCTGTTCCCGTGCGATGCTGCCAGGGAGCCCATGAGGCCCCACCTCCTCCACGCTGTCTCCCGGCCCTCAGCCTGCGTGGGGTGCTCTCGGGGAAAGTGCCTGTGGCAGTGTTCAGACCCAAGCAGCAGAATGGGGAGAGCAGAGAAGAAAGAGAACGGATTCATTTAGGAGAAGAGAGCATCACTGGTGGAAGTTGGAGGAGGGAGAAGGGTGCGAGGAGAGGGTAGGGTATGTGATGACATGCCCTGGGCATGTGCCCCCAGTGGCCTGCCCGTCTTCCTTCCAGAAGACATGAAGGGCAGCACCTAGCACACAGCCTCACACTCGTATTGCCCTGGCCCTGACCCAGAGTACGGCGGTGTCCTGTCGGGAGAGCGAGTGTGGCTGGGGCGCACCTGTCTACCGCCTGGCGTGGTGTGTGCTATGAGCCCCACGGTCCATGAAGCCTCCGGGGAGCCAAAGGGTGAGGGTGCTGGTGGGGACAGGGACACTGAGAAAGGGTGGCAGCCACTCTTCCCGAACTGAAATTCTGAAAGGCTCGTTATCCTTTGTGATTTTCCATGACAGAAACTCCCTTTTTCTGGACAGGAGCAGGTGTGAGGTTGGTCTTATTTCCAGGTCATGATCCAGAGGCAGCGACAGAGTCTGCGGTTTTCCCGTAGGTTCGGCAGAGACCGAGGCTGTGTTCCAGAGCCACTTGTAACGGCCCTCAGCTCCCAGGCACGTTTGGCGTGCTGCGCTTTCCTGGGGGTTCTGAGCTTTCTGCCTGCTTTCTGTGGCAGTTTAGAGGGTTGAAGCAAGGGGTGCGCTTCATTTCCTACAGAATTATAGTCCCGGGAAATGACTTGGTTGTTTTTACTCTTGGTTATTTCATTATATCTTGAAGATACCCATTTTCCTTCAGATGGAGAATTCAGGCCAAATGGTTTTGCAGGGTCGGTTTACTCAGCGTTACATTTTAGCACTCACCCCCACTCCCTTCTTTTTGTTTGCCTGAGTGGATTGCATGGCGAAGCTTTTAATCAGAAGCTTTTTCTTCCTCAGAAAAGTGTGATGAAAACGACGTGGGGTGTGCTGGACCCCCCCGTCGGGAACACCCGGTTGAATGTGATTCGGTTGATATCCAGCCTGCTTCAGACAAATACCAGCAGTATTAATGGGGACCTGATGGAGCTGAACAGCATTGGGGTCATATTGGTAAGGTTCCCTGGAAAGATGTTTGCGTCTGCCCTGATCGTTTACGGCTCTATAACTCAGGGCCCAGCCTCACTCACTGACGGCATGTGTCAGAGACTCCTCTCAGTCCCAGTGTAAATGACCTTTCATAAAGTTTTCGCTGTGTATTTTTCAGTAGTTGTTCATCGTTGCCGTATGCGAAGAAAACTCTATTAGGGAATTACGGAGATGACTAAGACCTTTCTCCGGAAGCTCGGGCTCGCCCCGTGGCAGGCCGCCTGGCCGCCCTCCTCAGGAGGCCGTCTCCGCAGCGAGCAGCTGCTGCTCGCAGCCCAGTTTGCTCCTCCTGATGAGCGAAGGGACGGGCGCTCACCTTCCTTCCACTGAGATACGTCCGGGTGACAGATCTGAGACCCCTTCTGGTCTTTTGATTTGAGTCTAGAGTCTTCCTTGAAACAGCTGTCAGTCTGCCTGTCAGTGGAAGGGAAAAGGAAGAACCCGGGAGGGAGGGATCTGGTCTTCGCTGAGCCCTGAACTCCTCCCCAGTTCAGAGTTTGTCTGTAAAGCCTTTAGGCCCAGGTCCGGTGCCCCGCATGCTTTGTCCTGTCCCCGCAGCCCAGAAGGCATGCGGGTGAATACTTAGCAGCTTCCACACTGTCCATTTGGAGGGTTGAGGGGGTTCACAGGAGGGTTTGGGTGTTTGCTCTCTCTAAGAAAGGCATTGGAATGCACACTTCTCACACATTTCTCCTGTGAGCCTGAGCGTAGAGCCCTGTGAGAGAGAATCTGTTTTTACATCATGCCCAGAGAAGAGATGCCCTCCATGGCTGTACATGCGGAGCGCCCCATTCCAAACCCACACGTACTTCTCAGCCCCGCCACTGTGCTCCCCTGCGCCACTGAGTGCTTTGTTAGTTTCAGCGTCAGGTTAGACGACAGTCAGTGTAAGGTGTGAGAGCAGGAACGTTTCGGAGAAAGATGACACGTGGACGGGTTCTGATCTCTTTGGTAGCGTAGTTGTTGCCGTCTACGGGACCTACTTCTTGTGCTCCCCCGCCTGGTGTGAAACTCAGGAAGGTGCCTTTCTGCTCCTGTCTCTGAGTATCCCCCAGAGGCATCCGCTGCTAGTCTTTAGCCTTATGAGCGAGGCCGTGACCACTGGTCATCTTTGCAGCTGATTCTGAGCGGTGACAAATTTGATGAAATTCTTAAATAGCTCATTAATCATTACTTTTTCATTTGAGGTTAGCTAACTGGACTCAGCAATATCCTAAGTACATGCTGTAACTATGTGTTTTGTGCTTTTAGAGACTGTCTTTCCTTTTAGTGATATGGTAACCTTTTCGGGTAATCTGGAAAGCCCTTGCTTTGCCCATTCGCTGGCAGCTCTGTGAGTTTCGAGTGCCCACGTGATGGCTCGTGGTGGAGCTGTGAGCACCTCGGGATGGGCCCGAGTCTTCCTGTCTCCTCCGCACTGCACCTGGCGCCGTGCCCGGCACAGAAGGCCTTCAGGAAATAGCCGTTGAATCAAAATGAAATTCTCATAAGTCTTTTTGAAAAATTATTTCCTAAACTTAGTATTAGTTTCTTTGAAAACATAAAAGGAATACTCCCTTTCTCTTTGAGAATCTTACCATTACCTTTTCTTCATCTGTCTGTTGTTGGTTTCTACTCGGTTTCATGAGAGCTGTGTCATGTCAAGGGAGCAGGTATTCTATTACTTACTCTGTGAAGTTGTGTTTCTGGCCTTCGGAATGAACTGAAGTTTCCTTTAGCCCTGTCGGACTAAGAACACATCATTTCCCTTATGCAACTGCTGTTTGGCAAATGTTTTGAAGTAGTGGCTTAAACATTGAGGTAACTGAATAAAAGAAAGCATTGTTTTTCTTTTTTGTAGGACATGTTCTTCAAATATACATGGAATAACTTTTTACACACGCAAGTGGAAATCTGCATCGCACTGATTCTTGCGAGTCCCTTCGAGAACACAGAAAACAGCACAATTACTGAGCAGGACTCCACTGGTGACAATTTGTTACTGAAACATGTAAGCTTACTTGATGTCTCTTTTTTCTGCCACTCCTTGTTATAGCGTTTTTCCACTTAAGTGTGAATGAAATGAATTGAAATCGCTACCATTATGAAGAAGCATCGCTGTGCGTTCCGAGTTAGAGTTTCACCGGGCACAGTTTTCTGTATTCCATTTTCATTTCGGTCAGGCTCTGTATTTCTGGGCCTAGTTGCCACGGCTAATAAAACCTGGCTTGGCCTCAGGTCAGTGGTTCATTGGTAGCAGGACCTGAAGTGCTGGCTCCCAGCAGGGGCATAGCTGAGGGCATGGGCCTGCTCCCGAGTGCCTGCAGCGCTCGCAGAGGCTCGGGGATGTGTGTCACAGGCCGCGTGTGGTTCAGCCAGCATTTCACAGCTGTGCTTGGCTTGCTGGCTCGCGCGTGTCACTCTTCTGTTTAGTTAGAGTGCCAGCTCACTTGAGAATTTTGACGGTTTGACATTTATATAAATGTTAACTGGAATATTTCTTTTTATTCAGCTTTTTCAAAAATGTCAGTTAATAGAACGAATACTTGATGCCTGGGAAATGAACGAGAAGAAACAGTAAGTACATTGTTTTCTGATAGGAATTGTTTGATCTTTTTGTTTGATGAAAATATCCTCCCTTGCCCTGGACAGAGAGCAGTGAAAATAATTACATGGTATACGCCACTTTATAGTTCTAAATGCTTCTCTCAGGACACCTGGGCTATTTCACTGTAACAGGTATTTTTCTAAAAATTTATGTACTGACCCCTCTGACCCCTCGTGAGGGGAATCTAAAGGTTGGGAGTACTCCCTACCTCTGTGCTGCGTTTGAAACTTCCAGGTCTTTTTTGAGTGACTGTTTTTTTGAGAATAGTGTGGCATTGAAGAAAGTTATAAAGCCCAGTCCAGTCCTCCTCACTGATGGTCTAACCTAGCACGTTGTCCTGCGTATCCCGTGTCCTCATGGCACGTAGCAGTCACTTCTGTGAGCCGAGTGGCAAGGCTACTTGAAGGAGTCATCGACGTGTGCACGCAGCCGTTCCACAGACTTTGTCTTCCCTAGTGCTGCTGCCTGTGACAGGCGTTTGCCTGGGTGGAAAGGTGGATATAGTTGGGAAGATGAGGCCCTAAGTGGGGAAAGGGACAAGGGCTAATCTACCTGTGCTCCAGGTGGTACATGGGTTGGACACAAGTTGACTGCGTCTCGGCTGAGTCCTCGAATCAGCTAATATTTTAACTTGAGAAATGCTATTGGTAGGTGCTTATCTCTGTTAATTGATTGGCATGATTGAAATTTGATGTCCCTTAAGAAAATGAACCAGAGTTCTTACCTCAGTTCCCTATAGTTTGTTTAAAGTCTAAAAAGTAGTTTCACAAAAAAATAAAAAGGACCATCACAGAGACATTGGGCATCAATGAACATTTGGCTTTATGTTGTTCTTTAGAGTAACATGTTACTGAGGATTAATGATTGCTTGGTTTGGTATATTTGAATAAGCCTTGTCCCATTCAGTGAGGTTACAGTGTAAGGTTCAAGTAGACAGTTTCTGCCACACGCCCCCAGTCTGGTAATACTCTCGTATCCTGCTTTTCTGTCCACTCTTACCTTCTTGCCTCAGGGTTTAGAATAACTGCTTACATCCTCTGTATTTACCAAGCTGTTTCATCACTCTGTCCTGTCAGGAGTCTGAGTGTGTGTGCTTTTTCCGTCAGGGCCGAGGGAGGAAGACGGCATGGCTACATGGGCCACCTGACGAGGATAGCGAACTGTGTCGTGCACAGCACTGACAAGGGCCCCAGCAGTGCGCTAGTACAGCGGCTTATCAAAGGTAAGCGGTTTCTGGAAGTTGCATTACATTTTTTGGTAGGGTCAGAGAAAGGATTTAAGGACAGAGTGGAAAAGTACCATTTTGATTAGCTCTCTGTGGGGTATCTTTAATGATTATCTAGAGGTTTGAATGAAGTTCTTGAGAATGTTCTGAACAGTGGAGGCCTTTGCCATTCTTATTTCTGCAGCCCTTTCAGTGAGTATTGGGGGGCCTGGCTGAACTCAGCGTGCTGGAGTTACCCACTTTCGTTCTCCAGGGCCCTGCTGGGTAACGCATGCCTTGAGCTCGAAGTGCTCGCACGCTGGCATGGGGCCACTTGACCTGTAGTTTTCCAGCCTTTTCTTCTGCTCTGAAGACCCCTCTCTAGCCTGTGGATAGGGTTCCTTCAACTAGGATATGGAAGCATTTCTCAGCATTTTTTCATGTCTCCATTACTAACCAAGGGAGATTGCGCCTGGAAGAGCCTTTCTGTGCTAACGTTGAAACTTGATCAGGTTAAGACCACTCAGAAGGAAGTGTGTGGATGCCTCTCTCGCTGGCACCCAGGCCTCTAAAACCAGAGAGCTCTGTGTGCCTGCAGAATCCCCAGTCCCTGGACTTACCCTGAATGTGAAAAATCTTTTCGTTTTTTCTTTTTCTTTTTTTTAAGATTCTCAGTTTATTTTTAGAGAGTGGGGAAAGGGGGGAGAGAAACATTGATTGATTGCCTCTTGGGACCCAACGCACAACCCAGGCAGGTGCCCTGACTAGGAATTGAACCTACGACCTTTCAGTTCACAGGCCACCACTCAATCCACTGAGCCACACCAGGGAGGGATGAATGTGAAAAATCTTTACCTTTGCAGTACAGAGTTCATTTAGAGTCACCTTGATGAAATCTGTTTATCTTTTAAGAATGTTAGGTGTTCAGGAGGCTGTCACCTATGGAATGTCCATTTAAAGTATAGTTGTAGCCTAGTGATGGAAAAATTGGGGCTTACCCACCTGTAAGCCAGGTCATCAGTTCATCTTATTTCTTACCAAGGAGAAAGGGCCATGAGTGCAACTGTTTCTTAGATCAGTCTCTGTTCTGGGGCACCAGCATGCCAGCTGGTGGGTGAGGGGCGTGTGGCCTGGCATCGTCGGGTGACAGCATTAGCCTTGTAATGTAAGGCCTCCAAGAGTACAGCTACAGTTCCATTTTCTCCAGGAAGTGTCTGTGTATCCTTTTCTCAAAAAATTCTCTAACACAGAATTTCACTGTTGCATCTGTATCCATGTATGGACCTGTGCTACAGACATTTGGTAAACATTATTCTTGAGCAATTTGAAAAGCCAAACTGAGTTCCATGGATAGATTGTCCTTTGGCCAGATGTCAACCAGAGTATCTTAAGAAGGTGTACAGGAGCTGACATTGGCAGCACTTCCCCCACCTTAAAGATCTGTTGCCTTTCTCAGAAGAGTTTATTGGAAACATATTTTCCAGTTTATGTTTTTAAGCAAAAGATTTTTTAAAACTTGTTATATTCACAGCTGCTCAGGGCTCTTGGCATCAGGTGTAACTTTTGGAGGGTTGAGGGTGGCTTCTGGTTCCTGGAAGCGCTCCAGGCTCCTCTGAGTTCGCCTTGGCGGGCTGTGTGGGCGGGCCTTCCTGCGCTACCTGCGGATTTCACGTGTCTGGGTGGGTCACTGTGGTGATGATGTTTTTCTCCTCCTTTCCCTCTTAAGATCTTCCAGACGACGTCAGGGAGCGATGGGAGACCTTCTGCACAAGCTCCTTAGGAGAGACTAACAAGAGGAACACGGTAGATCTAGTAGGTTTTACAAGGTTACGTTTCTGTGGTTTCAGGGCGCTTAGTCTTTGCCCATGCCCATTTATTCAGAATGACTCAAAAGGTCTTCCATTTGTCCTGGTAATAGTGGGTCAAGGATAAGTTTATGTTTCTTTACCAAGAAGGCAGGTTATCATTCACAGTATTTTTGCTAATTTGCCTAGTCAGCTCCTAATTCCTGCCTGGGGTGATGAAGGGGCACAAAGAAGCCACTGGCTCCTACTTCATAGCACACCTGGTTTCTGGCTCTCTCAGTGCCCCGCCCCCTGAGCGGCTCAGCCAGACAGCCTCTAGCCTGCCTGTTACTCTGCCAGGTCTGCTGCCCTCTGCCTCAGGAACCCTGGGTCGTCAGAAAACCTAAATGCTCCTTTGGGTATTTTCTTAATGTTACTAAGTCGAGTTAACCCTTGTTTTTGCATCATTCCCAGTGGCAGCAGTTTTATAGATGCCTTTGAAACCCCAGCTTTAAAGCCTTAAGAGATTGGCACTTTTAGCCAGGGAATAATGGCATTGATAATTTTTTAAAAATTATATTGGACTTTGGAATGCATTCCTTTTTTTCTTTTTTTCTTTTTTAACATTCAGTTTTAAGGTGAGTATCGCCTTTGCTTTTGAAAATAGGAAAAGCGTTTCCTTTCATAAGCACGTGGTAGCCAGCAATTGGGGTGGTGGCCTTGGCTCCACATGGAGGTGGATATGTCAGGCGTTACCTGCAATCCAGCAACTGCAGTCTCGAATTTCTAGTAAACAGTAACACCTTGATCGTTAGGCAGGCAAGAATCTGGCAGCCTTATCTGTTCTAAACAGAAGTTAGAAACAGGATGGACGCAGAAAGGCTGCGGCAGCGGCGAAGCCGTCCTGGGTTATCCTGAGTCACAGCCGGGCGGGCCTGCCTGCTGCGTCCCTCCTTGGAGGTTGCCTGACAGCCTCGGTTACCTTCTTCCAGACTCTAGACAGAGTGATGTCTGGTTATGGTGGATAAATGATAGAATTAGTGGGTATTAGAAGGTGGAGGAATTACAAAGTTCAGAGATAACTATAAAAAGGAGGCTGTGTAGGGCCGCTTAATTAAAATAGGTCTGATGGCCCTTAGCGCCTGAGTGTGTTATAGCCCCATAGAGGAATCACGTGCCCTTTGACAGCCTTGAGTCATCAGGAAGGGTTCAGTAATTTTTAATGAATGTGGTACCCACTGTATCTCTCCTCGACACCCCCGCCCCCCAACAAAATTGGTTAAAGTTCTGGATACCCAGGTTTCATTGTAGAATGAAATTGTTTCCTCACACTGTTACATGGAACCATTTAATTTTAGAGGCCCCTATGTTGATTCCTTGCAGGCAAGGTGGTCTCTTTTAAGGGGATTTTTTTGTCTTATTTCTGTTTATAAAGGAATATTTAGTAATATTAACTGTCTCATTTTGTTTGGGAGACTTCATTTTTAAAAAAAGTATCCTTTGATCGACTTCATTACAGTTCAGAGAACACTGAGCTCCTTCGCATATCAGCCTCAGCAGTCTCGTGTGTGACTGTAAATGCTCTGTGTGTCCACACGCGTGCCACGCAGACGAATGTGCAGCCTTGCGGGGCCAGACATCTAGACACGACACTGCTGAAGGGAAAGTTCCCACGGGCCCCGCTCTCTTTGAAGCACAGCTCTCCTTTGCCGGTTGCCCCTTGCGCCACCGCGCTTGGACCCACGAGCGCTCAGAAGCGGCCAGGTAGAGAGCTCCGTTCACACTGCTCGCCTGCCGGCTCGAGCTAGCCCCGCGCTCACTTAGTTTTCTGTTCACACTTTCCGGTTGCTCTCTCCGGACCTCTTCCGTTCCGTGGTGCCAAAGACCCAGCACTAAAACACCATATCCATTTAGTCTCGAGTCCTTCCGGTAGGAGTTTCAGGGATATAGATGTTGCCGGTTTTAAAAGACCGGTGATACCCTAATCGTGGGCCCTCAAGGAGACTGACTGCAGCCTCTGAGCCCTTCATTTTTCTGCCCAGAATATTTCAGGCTGCATTCCAGTGGGACCGGGTGCCACATTCAAGGGAAGACAGGTGTTGTGACCATTATTATAAACACGACTTGGTAACAGTGAGTCTCACCTTTGCGGCAGCATCCCACAGAGAACACGCACACGGGTGGTGCGGTGCGGGATCCAGGGGACAGCCGTTCCCTTCTCACCGTTTCAGACACATTACCACAGAAACTGGCAGCTCCCCTCACCCCACAACGCACAGATCAGATTAGACACACTGCCTTGACTTAGTTTTTCAGGTGGCTCTTGGACTGCTCTGGGAACCGTTTCATGGGTGTATTCGTGGGGTTGAGTCGGCCTGTGGCTCAGGCACCAAATGCTTGAGTCAGTACATCATTGTGTTGCCTTGGCCTGTCCTTATTTTTCTAATCCCACCGAGAATTTGCTCACTTACACACCAAACACTTAACCTGTCTGCCCTGCTGGCTGTGGGCCTGAGGACTGGATGGGCTGTGTAGCACGGGTTATGCCATCCCCAGGCTCCTGTCACTTTGAGGGTGACCTGTGTCATTGCCCCTGTAAGAGTTTTGGAGTACTTTCATCTTTCAACCCCGTCCTGCCCAAGCGCACCCCCAGCAGACTGATAAATTGCTTATGCTTTTGTTTTGGGAGTTTATTATGTATGAAATTTGGGGGTGGGGGGGCTGAGAATCCTCACCTGAGGATATGATTATTGATTTAGAGAGAGAGGATGGGAGGTGGGGAGAGACAGACAGGCACAGAGACATCGATTGGGTTGCACCTCATATGTGCCCCAGCTGAACACTCAGCCCAGGCATGTGCTCTGACCCTTCAGTTTATAGGGCGATGCTCCAGCCAGCTGAGCCACTCTGACCAGGGCAGGATTCTAGGTTATATTTGACAGCAGAGTGGATTGATGCGCATGGGACAGAAAAAAGCAAGATGACTGAGATTTTTAGCTGAGGGAGAAGAAGGAAGGTGGCATTTACTGAAATGGAGATGCCTCAAAAGGGTGTGTTTAGACATTTAGATCAGGGACTCGGTGGTGGATACATCTATATGATGAACTAGTGGGATTCCAATTAGCAGGTTTCCCTCCATGGGTAATTTAAATTGTCTTTTTAGCTTGTCTTTTTAGTTCAAAGTATTAAATCAGAATCCCCACACCTTTTGGTAATGTAATTGCAAAGGTGTATATGCATTTTGTTATTATTAATAATAACTTTCTAAAAACAGTACAGTTTTTTTTCATTTGTTTGCTTTGGAGGAAAAAATTATTTTAAACCTCTCCCAGAATTGCTTTGAGGATACAAGTTAAGGAGAATATATAAAGGGATAACAATGTCTCGCACATACTAGTTGCTCAACAAAAACTAGTTTCTCATGTTTAATTAATGAGCTAAACATTATATTTTGTAGCAAACTAAAGATGTGAATAAAGATACATTGCATGCTGCATAAACTTAGCAAGATGCTCCAGGGCTAGCTGCCTCTTTTGTTCTCTCTTACTGAGTTCACCGGGCTTGCTCTTTGTGTTGTCTCTAATTCTGTGCCCCACCGTGGAGTTGCGCTGCTAAAACACACACCGGCTTAATGTGACTCCTGCACTAGTCTGCCAGGCAAGTAGCCCAAAGCACCTCCAGCTCCGCTGCAGTGGAACCACTTGACCCTCTCTTGATGGCAGTAGCCCTGGAAGATGCCAGCTGCCATGACCAAGCAGTATCCTGCTGCCTCCCTTCTGCAGTCTGGCTGGGCGCTCCTGGCACTTCCCATCCTCCCTCATTGTTGCCCATTGGCTCCCCGCAGCTACAATGGATGTAAGCAGGTTTCCTTCATTGAACACAAATTCTGCCTCTGATTTCATTGACCAGATTGAAAATTAGGGTGTGAGCGCATTCTCTGAACCTTAGCGGGGATAGAGAGTGAATGAACTGGGAACATTGGGCAATTCACTTGGGCTTAATATCTTTACCAGAGATGGTCACACATAGAGAAAGTTTAATTTTGTTCAGGCTGTGATTTACCCAGAATTTCACAAGCCATCCACATACAGATCTATTTAGAGTCTACTTTGGGCTTGAACCCATGTTGGAACCTCACAAAGCAGACTGGCTGGTTTCTGTAACTCCATGCTGTTTGGCACAGCTTCAAGGATTGGCAGGTAATGACCACTCTTGTCCTCCCCTGATGACTGTGGTCTTTGCACAAAACACTTGTACAGAAAGTACAGGAAGACTGGCTCTGGGGATGCTGTGTAAGTGATGCTCAGAAATTTGTGCTGGTTTCTAGAATGTGTAGACCATTCATATTTATTACTTGCTATTAAATATAGCAGTTACCGCTTATTAGTGCTGTAGCTGGTCATTTTTGTATCTTCATTTCTTTTTGTTAATACATTTCCCCCTAATATTATGTGACATTTGTGAATCACTAAAAATCACTTACTGTGAATTGGTGAGCAGTTCATGTTTGCATTTTTGCTTAATTAATGAATTGGTTATAAGTTCTAAGGGAAGGGGGTACATTTTAAGGAGCAGAAGATTTTGTGTCTTTATCAGCAGGGGACTGTTGACTCATCATATTTAGCTCTTATGGGCAATGCTTTATTCTTAGAGTGGGCAGGAAATGCAAGAATTTTAAGTGAAATGGTTATATTTAAACCTGACCTTTTAGTGGCTCTTTAGTAATCCCTGGGAACTGCAGTTTTAGCTTTCAGACTTGGCACAATATAAATTATTTGTATATTTCATCTAAGCCTTTCCTTCTGCCTTCCCTTTGTAAACATTTTATAGGAGATAAGTATCAAAATCCCTTGAAGGGAGTAGCTCCTCTCCCCGTTTCTGGTGGTGCTAGCAGCGAGACCACCACAGGTGGGCACAGAGGGCAGGAAGCCAGACCAGATGGTTGAGTGAAGTGCACCGTTGAATGTCGGGTGGGTTTATCAACTTAACTGGTACTTAGTTTTGTTCTTGCTGTTGTGATTTTTCCGTAAAAATGATGATGCAAATGTCCAAAATTTTTCTCTGTTAAATAGTCTTTTACATTTTTATGCATATAGGTTACAACCTGCCATATTCATTCATCCAGTGATGATGAAATTGACTTTAAAGAAACGGGTTTCTCACAGGATTCTTCTTTGCAGCAAGTGAGTCATGCCTAAAGCTTTGCTTTTTGTTTTTATTTTAAATGCTTAGCCCAGTTGCCATGTATGTATCAGTTTCGGAGACAGATTATGTTAGGATGTGATTTGGGGTTACTTATTAGTTAGCAAGAGCCTTTAAGTAGGAAGTGTTGGGTGCTCGAGCGGAAGGTTTGTGTGTATTGGTTGTATTTCAGGAAACGTTTCCTGCCCGATAACAATGATGCCTTTGGGTAAGTTTTCAGGAGATTGGGAGGAAGCGAGCAGGTCAGGAAGGGCCTCAGATGTGCTTGATAGGCAGACCCGTACAGGGGCTACCGATACCTGTCGCGGGGATCTAGGGGTGAGAATAGTAGGGATGAGCCCTTTTTAATGCCAAAAATACCCCTGAACCAACTGACTGACATGTTTCTAATATCTTTAATGTCCACCATTCTGGCTGCTAAATTCAGTTCTAGCTGAAGCATTTCATTGCCACCCTGCCCTCCTGCTCCCAGATTTATGTCTGTTTATCAGCTGCTTGTAATCTTTGTAGGGGAGGAAACAGCATATAAAAATAAATGTACCGATTTATCATCCATTGGTGGTTCTTGGAAAGGGGACAATTTCACAGTCTCAACTGAGTATCAGGTTTGGGAGCTGGAAATAGAAGCCCTATTTAAAAGCTGTGATCTCTTCACATGGAGAAGTTGTCCTTAGGACCAGGTCTTCGTATGTGCGACCACAGAATTAATGTAGTCACCCTCCCACCCCACACTGAGTGTTGGTTGGCTTCTTTTTTCCCCACCTTTAAGCTTCATCTTTTGCCAGGGCCACGTGAAAGCATCTGGTGACTGTGCCGACCCTTTCTCCTGGCATCCAAGGAGACTGCCATACTCCAGTGTAGGCTGAGCTAAGCAGTCGCTTGGTTTTGATCATAAGGCAATTTAACGCTCACATTTTCAAGATGGGTCTGAAGTAGCATTTCTGCACTTGACTGGCTTCTCTTTTGGTTCTTGATGCTGCTGCCAGTTGAATTTGAAGCCAGCATCCTGAGGTTGGGGGCAGGAATCAACCATCCTGTAGGGGGTGCACTTGTGCAGCAGGGCCTTCCTACAGAAGGCAGCAGCCCCTCACTGTCACCCTCCCGCCTTGGCTTGCCAGTCAGCAGTGCCAGCCACCCCGGGTGCTCACCCAGCTCACTGTGAGCCCTCGTGCCTGAAGGCAGTCCCTTCCTGACCCGAGTTCTGTGGTGCTGCCCCAGGAAGCACTTGGCCGTCAGCCCTCGCCTCCATGGGAGCACCTGTAGGGCGCCTAGATGGCCCTCTTCGCCCAGTGTGAGCTCCGTGCTGCACACCGCTCCACGCCCACAGTGCAGCGCAATGGTGGGGGATGGAAATGATCAAGGTGGTTTTATACCTGTTGAAATAACTTATGACAAAGAGTTATTGCCCTAAATATATTCCCTAAATATCTATCTGTAAATAAGTTAATAAACTTGAGCGTCAGGCTGCTGATTTAATCAAGGAGCGGTTACGCCTGTGTGTCTGGACATGGAGCCCTTACTTCTCTGGTTCTAGGGTCATAACTGTTCTGGGGGAGTCTTCCGACCTCCTGGTGTGACTGACTGCTGAAGTGCACGTCGAGCAGTGGCAGTCACAGAGCTGCCTCTCCCCAGGCTTGTTCCCATAGGTTTTAGTTGCTTTATGTAGCCCTCGAAAAGTAGGAAAGGTGACTATTCTTTCTGCCTGACAGGCTTTCAGTAAACTTTTTTTGCACGTTTAAAACCAATCACAGATCATTTTGAAAATAAGAAATAGACTCCGAAGCATTTTTTTCTTTTTCATTTGAAACTACAAATCCAGGCGACTTCAGTATAGAGCTCTTTTTATTATGTGAATGAGAACTAGAAGTTCTCATTCACATTTGAATTTGGGCCTAATGTCGGTCAAGTGTAGGGACCTTAGGACGCGTCACTAAGCAAGATTTCCCAAACATGTCACCCTGGGGACTTGTTTGGCTCAGAGAGCATCCCACAGCTTTTGCACCCCGACCCGTTTACTTTGCCTCCCGTGCCTTGGCTTCCTCACCGCTAGTGTTGGACTCTTCGTTCTCGTGGTCCTGCCTGACAGGGATGCGGAGGGTGAGAAGGTCTTCCCCTAGCCTCTCTCTCCCCCTCATTCCAGGTAGGCTTGTCACAGGTGGCAGGGAGGTCCGACACAGTGGCCCAGGGATATCCGTTGCCTGGGTGGCACCAACGAGATTTGCTTAACGAAGCCACGGGCTCCCTTCGCGGTGACTTATTCGAGTGCCCGGCTTCGACCGGCATGACTGCTGGGAAGCGCGGCGGTTTTGCTTGTTTTTTAAGTTAAAAGATTTAATAGTTACTCAGCCATGTAGTGGTCTCCAGATTTGGATTTGAGTCCAAAGCACTTTTTATGTAGCTTTAAATAGAGTACAACAACAATCTCCACATACGTGGGCTTAGTGAGCCGCCATGGCTTTATTAGTAAAAATCAGGGCTGGGACCTGAAGCTCTTTGCTAGTTTGTATCTTCGTAGAAGCTATAATAGACTTAACATTAACAAGGGCTGGGTTTGTTCTGTTTGCTCCTGTCACACAGAGGTTAACTGTGTCTGTCAGTCGCTATATATCTCCGCATAGATAGGTAGACAGACAGACAGACACAGACAGACAAAAGTATGTGTGTACATACATGTGTGTAGGTCTGTACAGTCAGTCCCCTAGTACACAGGTTCCGCATCAGTGGCTCAGTCAGCCTCTGATCAGAACACTGGGCGGGGAGACGTCATGTTGTCGCTGACGTGCACTGCGCAGCCGGGCCTGCCGTGGGTCTGCACCAAACGCATGCAGGCTCTTTCCCTTGTCTTTATTCCCTAAACAATACAGTGTAACAACTCTTTATATAGCATTCACAGTGCGCTAGGTGTTAGAAGTAACCCGGAGATGATTTAAAGTACAAGATGACGTGCATATTTTATATGCAAATGCACTATTACATAAGGGACTTGAGCACCCTTGGACTTTCGTATCCAAGGGGGTCCCGGGACCAGTCTCCCATGGATGCCGAGGGACAACTGTTTGTGCATAGATGTATGTATTCACATACACATTCGTGATACATCCAGTATTTGCATACTGCTTATGAAGCGGTTAAAGTATCATGAAGCATTTAAAGTGGGGTGTCCACCCTGCAGCCCAGGGGCTGCCTACGCCCAGGGTGGCTTTGAATGCATCCCAGCACAAAATCGTAAACTTACTTAATTTTATTACTTAGATATATACATTTCCTATATTAGTGATCACACACTTCGGGCCTGCTCGACGATTTTAAAAGGTTATCGAAAGGGCCACTGCATCATTAGGGTTATTGTGTGCGAGGCCTTTCTGCTTATCTCTGGCAGCGGATATCACGAAAATTATGCATGGACCTTTTTTTTGCTCATCAGTTTTCGTTAGTGTTTGTGTATTTAATGTGTGGCCCAAGAAAACTTTTCTTCCAGTGTGGCCCAGAGATGCCAAAAGGTTGGATACCTCTGAAAAAGAACATTTTTGGTAACATCCCCAAGAACTTCAATAGGATCTTTAGGAGCACAAAAAATTGAAGGGGAAAAAACCAGACAGCGTGGCTGGGAGGGGCCTTTTCCCTGAGTGACCGGGCGGCTAGTGACTCAGAAGCAGGCCTGTGCTGCCCGGCGCTCGGAAGGGCGGCTCATCGTTCTTTACCGCGTCTTTGCAGTTGCCAAGTGTTTACCTTATAAGAGACAACTGGCTCTTTCTTTCTGATTTAATGAATATGAATGCCACACACCATATTTTTCAGTAACATGTCCAAAACTCAGGCCGGCCTCCCAGAGTTTGTGTCCCCTCTTCTGTTTTTTAGCCACGTTCCCACAGCACGCCCTGGTGCGCCTCACTAACCACACACCCCCGCACTCATACGGCGTCGTCCCTGGGCAGGAAGGAGACAGCGGTGAAAGTGTGTGAGCAAGCAGAGGCGGTGCTGGGTATCTTGAGTTAGAGAAAGGTGAGGCTTCAGGTTCTAGATAAATCTTTGTTCAGACCTAAGGAAAGATGCCTTCCAAAGCCAAATATAAGGTTTATTTTTTAATTATCCACAACTTGGATTATTCATGCCATAACTCCCTGCCACCAGGAGGACAATCAGAAGGAAGGGCAGAGGTGTGTCTGCAGGGTGGACCCCCCCCCCCCCGCCCCGCCCCGGGGCCCTGCTCAGGTGGAGAGCCACGGGGAGGTCAGTTTAACTCAGCCACCACTCTTCCCTCCCAGCACGGGGCCTGGGGAGGGTGCCGTTAGTTCAGCCACCAGCTGCTGCTCAGGTCCCCAGCGTGGGACCCACCAGTATGGAAGAGCAGTCTCCTCTGTCCACAGCTCTGCCCTGGGGCAGCGCCCGCGTTGTTATTCGTCTCCACGCTCATTGCCAGGCAGGTTGAGTGGCGCTAGCTTATCTGTATAAATTCTTCACTGCGGATTGATAGCACAGAGCATATTCCCTGATTTCACCTGTTCCCCGGGGCCTGCTTGTTCTTTTAGAGTGTCAGCACTTTTGTGGAGTCCATTTTGACATTCCCCATTCCTCACCTAAGGAACCCAGGTGAGCTGGTAGTCTCTAGAAATGGTGTAGGAAACGGAGTTGTAGACTTTTCAGAGTGGTTTCGGGTCAGTATTAAAACTGTCTGTCCTCTCCAAGGTAGGTAGGATAGAAGTCACTTTTATATATACTCTTCCTTACCTCTAAGACTTAACTCTTTCTTTTCTGAAAAAGGAAGCGCCCCTGAGTGGTGTGTTCATAGGGCTGCGGTTGTGATTATTAACCGTGCTTCTCTCATGCTTTGTTGCTGAGTGGATGGGGCGGGGGTGCAGAGAGGGAGGGCGGGTGGTCACCACTTGTTGGATCTTAACGACAAAGAAGGTTGGTTGTGTCCAGAGGTAACCAATACACCTTATAATTTCAGACTATCACATGTCACTTGATCACCTCTTTAAACTGGGCAACCCAGTCCTCTCACTGCAGATAATTTGCAGTAGAGGACAGAGTGGTCACTTAACATTTATTACAGTGGCATGTGCATTAGAATGACTTGTGGACCAAATTCCAAACATTTCCTGTTTTGGATAAATTATGTCTGAAATTATTTGATTTTTTTTCCTCAGAAAGCACACCAACTTTTAAAGCCCTATGGCTGTATAAATAAAGTGGTTTCTGGAACACAAACGGGCAAATAGTCTGTAGAATGTCATTAGAATCATTATATCACTGTCACTGGTCCTGGGGTTGCCAGGCCTTTTCTGATTATCAGATGCAACAAATGACGTCCAATTTTATTGACCAGTTTGGCTTCAACGATGAGAAGTTTGCAGATCAAGATGACATTGGCAAGTGAGTATATTTTCCCGCTTCCGTAATTATTTCATGTACTGTTGCTCTTTGTGAGACATTTTGTGTTTCCTGGATGTTTGGAACTCGTCCGCACCCGGGGGGCGGGAGGAGCCTGCCCTCTCAGGCGTGCCTTTAGCTCCAGCCTGCCGGGCCCTGTGGCACCCCTTCAAGCCCAGGGAGGATGAGAGTGTCTCCCACTGAGAGGGATTGCCTTTGGGCTTGGCCTCTTTCACAGAGCTTTGTTTTTACTAGATTTAGAAACTCCAGTCATTCTCCTCCTCTCTCGGTTATTTGTGTTCAGTAGCACTCTTTGAACCAGTAAATCCCTGCGTTAGTGCCTGGTGGGAACCCTTACAGGTGGTTCCCTTGCAGCACACAGTGAGGCCTCAGCAGGGCAGGAGCAGCTCCGCCCTGCTGCGTTCCTTTCTCTGGGTGACTCAGTGCAAGGCAGAGTCGGGGCTTTCGCAAGAGCCAGGCAGACCACTTGTTCAGTAGTCAGGGTACAGGAGCACAGGAGTGAGGATCACTGGTGCTATAGAAAACGGGGCTAGGAGAGGTGCGGCTGGTTCCAGAAACGGAAATGGGCCAGGTAACATCTGCCCTTGGGAAGTACAGTATTTATGGTGGGGAGGTGCGGGTCTCTTGAGAACGGCGTTTTGCATGTGGCTGCCGCTCTTGCAGGAGGCCCCTGACAACACTCGCGAACCCCAGGAGCTGTTCCGGCTCCCGCAGTGGTTTGTGGCACCACGGCCGCGGAGGCTGGGGTCCATCACGAGTTGCAGTTTAGGCATGGGGAAGCTAGCAGACCCGGGCGCATGGTGACTGCCGCACACTGGGCCGTGTGGGCATACTGTGCCGTGGGCGCCAGTCTGCCACGGTGCAGGGAGGCCGTCCGTGGCCCTGGCAGAGCCAGCGGGAGCACGTGTGTCAACCCTGGGGCGTGCACACAGGGACCTGCAGGATCCCCGCTGGCATCTCAGCACCGCCCACCTGCGTTCTCAGTAAATGCCACCGCCTAGGAGTCCAGTCTCTTGCACGATTTGTATTGGGCCTCGGAGTAATGGTCAGTTAGAATGGATCTTTTAGAAACGATGAGATAGCCCCACGTACTCCGCAGTTACGGCAGCAGGATGCGGGTTTTTTGCTCCCTGTCTCTTCCTAATGATGTCACAGCAGAGTGTGGGGTTTCCAGGGATATTTGTGCAGTTCGGTTGGAACTGGGCTGTACCTCGAGGAAACAGTGTCTGGAGGCTTCTGTGTGCTTTTTTGTGTTTTGATTTGTTTCTTCTTTGCAAGTAGCCTGTCTCCTGGCTATGGAGCTGTGGCTGTCTCCCTGGACGGCAGCAGTCTTAAAGGACAGTGTTGAGGGCTGGTTTATTGTCACTCAGTAGACTCCCATTTCGGCCTTCTCATTTTGTAGAAACTCCTTAATACCAAAGGAGGTGGTGCCATTTAATGCAAGCAGAGTTTCTTTTAAAAAATTAGAGATTTTAATGATATATATTTTAAATTTGGAAAATTTCATGACTGCTGTTTCTGTAACACTAAGTAATTAACTATTTCTACACTTATATCTTGTTTACAGTGTTTCTTTTGATCGGGTATCAGACATCAACTTTACTCTCAATACAAATGAAAGTGTAAGTATGAGTGTTTCCTGCCATGAGCGGCAAGGACACGTAGGGACTGGGTCTGTCAGGCTGCCTGTAGGTGCTGTGTGCGCCGGGCTCCCTGGGCCAGCGAGCTTCGGCTCAGATTGGTGCTGCTTTGCGCACTCCCATGGCCTGCCCAGCCCCTTTGGTTCCAGATGTGACAGGGCTAATAAAACCAGGGTGATTTGTGATTGCAGTGTAGACATTTAGCTTCAAGAGTGCAGAGCTGCCTCTACGTCTTCTGTGCCCATGGGAGATGCTTGGGCTGGCTCAGGGAAGGTGCTGGCTCCGGGCGGTGCTCGTCACGGCCTGCCTGGACTGGAAGAGCGGAGGAAGTACAGGTTGCGTTTCCTGTTCCAACAGGTCTGACCCTGCACCTCAGTGGGAGGGCTCTCCTACCAGGTGGAAGGGTTTCGGCTCTTATTATTTTGAATCCAGTCTTAGTGGGGGAGTTTTTTGTTATTTACACAGAAGCTGCCTTAGAGGTTTATATTTTATTTTGGTGTATGTGGGCAGCACTGTTTTTTAAAGGAAAGAATGTAATTCACATTGTTACGTTTGGAGGAAATCTGAGTCTTCAATTCCACCTCTCACTTTTATGCAGGGAAACATTGCCCTGTTTGAAGCATGTTGCAAGGAGAGAATCCAGCAGTTCGATGACGGCGGCTCTGACGAGGAAGACATCTGGGAGGAAAAGCACATCGCCTTTACACCAGAGTCCCAAAGACGGTCCAGGTAGCAGGGAGGCCGTTCCAGGCACAGTGATGCCCAGTGCAGAGAGCAGGGACTGTTAGGAGGAGTTGTTGTGGCCTCTCCAGACCTACGTGTCTGACCTGGAGGCCCAAGCTCTTGTCCTGATCAGAAACACCCTGGCTCACTGCTGTCCGCAGCGTGATGGGAGACTGCCGCGCGCTCGCCTGCAGTTCCGGGAACATTGTGGTGTGGCCTCTCTGCGTGAGAGACGCCGCCCGCAGATGTGGTCATCGGGTGCTCTGAATAACTGTTCCCGTAGCAGCAGTAACTGCAGCGGCTGAGTTATGTAGCACTTCTGACATAAGACTGAAAGTGTCCCCAGGGGGACAAAAGTTGTTTGTAAAAGCTAATCTGACTTGAAGAGAAAGACTTAAGTCATTTGCCCATCAGAATCAGTTCAGTCTTTTTCTTTTTTTCTTTTTCTAATTTTTTTTAAGTCATTGTATCACAAGAACCTAAATAGGTTCGTTTCTGTGCACGGAGGCTCTTGTTGCCTGAGTGTTCGTTGTCAGACTCTCCTAGTTAGGGTGACAGCCGAGTGTCTGCATGCCTGACGACAGCTTCAGGATGCACACAGAAAAACCGACCAAACTGCAAGGAGAAGTAGACAGGCCCGCAGTCGCATCAGATATTTCTATGCTCCCCTCTCAGTGTTGATAGAACAGCAGGCGGAGATCAGAAAAGACACAGAACACGTAAACGGGACTGCCAGCCAGCCTGACCTACCGGGCATGGGGGGAGCGCTCTGCCCGGCAGCACCAGGACACACATTCTTTTCCAGTGCGCTCAAAGTACGCATTCGGAGACACTGTGTGGGCCAGAAAGCAAGTCTCAGTAAATTCCAAGGTGCTTCCAGTCATACAAAGTATGTTCTCTAACCCCAGTGAAATTAAATTAGAAGTATTAATTAATAACAGAAAGATCTCTAGAAAATCTCCAAGTATGTGGAAACTAAATAACACGTGAGTTAAAGATGAAATCAAAGGGGAAATTACACAGTATTTTGAATCGAAAATAAAAACATAGCATATCAGGATTTGGAGGATGTGGCTAAACAGTACTTTAAAGGGTTAATTTTAGCCCTAACTGCTTATTTTTAAAAAGCAGCAGCATCTCAAATCAATTTTCTCAGCTTCCACCTTAAGTAATTAGAATGTGAAACAGAAAAACAGTAAAGAAAATCATTGTAATCTAAGTTGTTCTCTGAGATTAATTACATTGTTAGGCCTCTAGAAAGAATGATCAAGAATAAAAGAGAAGATAACAGGTTACTAATATCAGGAAATGATAACTAAAAGGATAATAAGAAAATATTATGAACAGTTCTATGCCGATACCTCTGACAATTAAGATAACCTTCGAAATATACAGACTACCAAAGCTCAAGCCAAAAAGATTAACCTGAGTAGTCCCATATCTATTAGACTTTTCTGGTGAAGTCTACCAAACATTTCAGGAAGAAACTATGCCAGCCAGTTCTATATAAAAGCTTCCAGAAAAATTGAAAAGAAGGGTATAGTAACCATCTTACTCTATGAGGCCACGTCAGTGCAACCTTACACTGAAAGATGACATTACATTATATTACAAGAAAGGTGACCACTTATTCTCATAAACGTAGATGCAAAAGCTCCTTCTAAAACTTTAGCAAATAAATGCACCAATTCTATATCAGGGCCACGCAGGGTTTATTCCAGGAATGCGTAGTTGGTTTGGTTTAACGTTTGAAAATAAATCAATAAGCTTGTGGCTGAATCCAGCACCTGTTCCTAAGGGTTCTCAGCGAATTGGAGGTAGAAGGGAATTTCTTCAACCTGATTAGGTCTTCTACAGCAAACTTGTAGTTCGCATCATTTTTAATGTTAAGAGACCGAATGAAATCCCTGGAGATCAGAATAGGATGTGGACATCCGCTGTCACCACTGTTTTTCAGTGTTGTGCTGGAGATTCTGGCCTGTTCAGTAAGTCAAAACAAAGAAATAAAAGGCACCTGGGCTGGAAAGGAAAAAGTAAGACTCTCTTTTTTTTGTACAGAGCATGACTGTCAGTGTAGAAAGTTTATCGGAGTCTACGAGAGGACGACCAGGACAATTAAGTGGCTTTAGCAAGATTGTACCACACAAGATCAGTGCAGCTGCGTCTCAGTGCACTGCATCGAAACCTGTACAGAAATAATTGCATAGTGTTTCTAGTAGGGCCAAAATACTACACATGTAGGGATAAATCTGGCAAAAGATGTGTAAGGCATGTACACTGAAAATTACAAAATAGCTGAGAGAAACCAAGACGTGATTAATGATAAATGTTTATGAATTGGAAGACTCAAAATTACTAAGAATCCAGTTCTCCCCAGATTGGTCTAGATTCAGTGCAATCCCAAGCAATCATAACAAGTTTTTTGGTAGCTTCTGACAAGTTTCTAAATTCATGTGAAAATGCAAAAGACCTAGAGTAGCCAAAATAGCTTTCATACAGAACATAATTGGGGGGCCAACATGACCTGATTTCAGTTAAGACAGTGTGGTAAGACAGAGACTAAGTTGAGGGACAGAGTAGAACCCATAAATAGGTATTTAGACAACTGATTTTTGGGGGAGGTGCCAAGACAACTCAGTGGAGAAAGGGCAGGCTTTGGAACAGATATTGCTGGGACATCCGTAAGCAAAAATATTAGTTCAGTCCATGCCTCCTACCAAATGTGCACATGAACTCAAGATGGGTCACAGACCTAAATGTAAAACTATGAAACTTATCCTGGAAAACCTTTGTGACCTTGGGTTAGGCAAAGATTTCTTAAGATACAAAACCAAAAACACTGTATATGAAAGAAAAATTTTAGTGAGTTTAAGTTGATCAAAATTAAAACACTTCTAAAACGACACTGTTAAGAGAATGAAAGAGCAAAGCATACACTAGCAGAAAACAGTATCTGATTTTTTAAAAACTAGTAGGAGAAGTTTTAAAGAACTCTCAAACTATCATGAAAAAAGACAGTAACCCAGTTTTTAAATGAACTGGAGAAAAAACTTCTGAGAAGGTGCGTGGGTGGCAAAGTCACATGAGGGGGCACGCAGCAACCTCAGTCATTACGAAGGTGCAGGCCAGCGCCACCCAAGGTGCCTCTCCTCACATCTGGAAGGCGCCTTTAGGTCGTGACTGGCATTCTGTAAAGCAAAGGATTAGGCAGCAGTCAAAGAGCAAAGTCTAAACAAAGTGACAGTCAGAAGTGCTCCAGTTACTGTACAGCATGTTTTTTTGTTGTAGGATGACTAGAATTTTCTGGTTTTAGCTGGTGGCTGACAATGCAGCATTAACTATTTGGGTCCCTTCTTTCTTAGCTCCGGGAGTACCGACAGCGAGGAAAGTACAGACTCTGAAGAAGAAGACGGAGCCAAACAAGACTTGTTTGACTCCAGTGGCGCCAACACGGAGGACAAGATGGAAGTGGACCTCAATGAACGTAAGTCACCTTATTCCTTGTGGTCATTGCTCTGTGTTGGCAATGAGTTTTACAAAGAGGCAAATTGGTCCGCAGGGTCTGAGGTGACTTCTGAAGGCATAGTTGAATCACATGTCGTTTGGGACTGATGGAAGGAGCAAGTCACACCACTGATGGTGGCACCGCTTCTCGGTGTGGACACCTCTGCGTACGTCTGGCTGGAGGACATGGCAGACTGCGGTCCCTGGTGCTGGTGCAGGAGGGAGAGACCCAGACTGTGGGAAGGTGGGGACGTAATGTAACTTGTAGAGTCATGAACAGGGTTTCAAGGAAACACCCGAAAGCTTAAACAGTTTTAAGTGGGTTTTTCAGAGTTCATTTGTGAATCTTGTAACACTAAAGCTCATCTGCTAAGTGCTTATGTCCTGCTAGCTGGCCAGTTCAAAGTGCTGTTAACTTCTTGCCCTGGCCGTGTGGTTCCGATGGTTGGCGCATCACCCCGTGCGCCAAATGTTGCGGGTGCTGGAGGCAACTGGTTGGTGTACACATACGCGCTCTCCCTCCTTTCCTCTCTCTCTAGAGTCAATAAAAATATATCCTCAGGTAAGGATAAAACAACATTTTTAATAAAAATACTGTTAACTTCTAAGTTTCAGGTGAGGTTTTCAAGTATCACCTCTTCTTGCTCTCAGTGCAACCCTGCCGTACTCACACAGAGTAGGGGGCAGGGAGTGTGGCATGGACCCCATTTAGTTCCTGCGACGGACAGGCCCCGCGTGAATCCTCAGTGGAACTGCACTAAGTGGACAGTCCCAATTGGAACTGAACAGATGTGGAGGACTTCCAGCCAAGATGGAGGCATAGGTCAACTCACTTCACCTCCTCGCACAACCATAAAAAGGGTAACAACCAATCTAAAAACAAAAAACCACCAGAACTGCCAGAAAATTGAATGGTATCGAAGTCCCACAACCAAGGATTTACAGAAGAAACATTCATCCAGATGCAGAGGAGGGGTGGAGAGAACATGGTGTGGCATGGCCAGGCGGCAGTGGCCAGCGGTACAGGCAGTCCCACATTTGTGTGCAGCGGATAAAAACTAGATAGGGACAACTAGGGAACAGCAATCCCAGCCCCAGGCTTCCAGCATCAGGAAAATAAAGCCACATAACATCTGGCTGTAAAAAACCACTGGGGGTTGGGGCAGCGGAAGAAACTGCCGGTCTCTCGGGAGAGTGTGTTTAAAGGGTCCACAGGGTCCTAGAATGTACGTAAACCCGCCTATTCAGGGAATGGGCACCAAGGCAGCAACTAGAAGGGCGCCGGTCGTTTATGGGAAGTGGGGGAAGTGACTATAAATGGGGTGAGAGCCAAACAAGCAGCCTTGTTCCCTCTCTGACCCCTCCCCCACATACAGCATCACAAAGTGGCAAGGTGGGTTGCACCAACACAGGGAGGCTGCCAAATTGAGGAGACAGAAATATGGCCCAAATGAAAGAACAGACCAAAACACCAGAAAACGGACTAAGTGACACGGAGATAGCCAACCTATCAGAGAATTCAAAACACTGTGATCAGGATGCTTGGAGAAATGATTGAGTATGGCCACAAAATAAAGGAAGAAGTGAAGGCCATACAAGGTGAAATAAAAGAAAAATATACAGGGAACCAGCAGTGAAGGGAAGGAAACTGAGACTCAAATCAATGATTTGGAACAAAAGGAAGAAATAAGCATTCAACCAGAACAGAAAGAAGAAACAAGAATTTTTTTAAATGAGAGGCTTAGGAACCTCCGGGACAACTTTAAACGTTCCAGCATCCGAATCACAGGGATGCCAGAAGAAGAGGAAGAGCAAGAAATGGAAAACTTGCTTGAAAAAATAATGAAAAAACTTCCCCAATCTGGCAAAGGAAATAGACATACAAGTCCAGGACACTCAGAGAGTCCCAAACAAGTCAGACCCAAAGAGGGCCACACCAAGACGTACCATAATTAAAATGCTAAAGGCTAAAGAGAGTCTTAAAAGCAACAAAAGGAGGGAATTACCGACAAAGGAGTTCCATAGGACTGTCAGTTGATTTCTCAAAAGAAACCTTGCAGGCAAAAAGGGACTGACAAGAAGTATTCAAAGAGATGAAAAGCAAGGATCTATATCCAAGATTACTCTATCCAACAAAGGTATCATTTAGAATTGAAGGGCAGATAAACTGCTTCCCAGACAAGATAAAGTTAAAGGAGTTCATCACCACCAAGCCCTTATATGAAGTGTTAAAGGGACTTACCTAAGAAAAAGATGATCAAAAATATGGACAATAAAATGATGACAAACTCACAACTATCAACAACTAAACCTACAAAAACAAAGCAAACCACTAGAACAGGAACAGAATCACAGAAATGGAAATCACATGGAAGGGTTATCAGCGGGGAGAAAGGGAGAAAAGGTACAGGGAATAAGAAGCATAATTGGTAGGTACAAAGTAGATGGGGGGGGAGGTGAAGAACTGTATAGGAAATGGAGAAGCCAAAGAACTCATATGTGTGACCCATGGACTTGAACAAAGGGTGGGGACTGCTGGAGGAAATGGGGGTACCAGACAGGGGCAAAGGGCAAAAATATCAGACAATGTGATAGCATAATCAGTAAAATATACTTAATTAAAAAAAAAAAATACACAGATGAGTAATCCCAGGCTTGGGGAAGCCAAATAACTTGCCCAAAGTCACAGTAAGGTCTTTTCTTTAAAACCGTGATGTCCCTGTGGTGCACAGGCACTTCTCAGTCCTTTGTTTCTAGGGTAACCTTCTAAATAGCCAGAGACACGTAGGCCAGACCCAGACTTGGCAGGCAGGGGACACGGTGACAGGCACCACAGACAGGAATCACATACCTCGTGCCGATCCCGCCACTCCCATCTCTGAAATCAACCTGGATCTATAGAACTTAGAAAGTAAATGAGGAAAACTCTCTTCTCCCAGCTTCACTGACACCAGCCGTGTGGGCTTTCCCACATGGACCAGGTCTCCGCCACTAGCTGGGGGTCCTGCGGTTCAGCTCTCGTACTATCTAGCTGCAGTTGGAGTTGGATCTCATAGGGGGAGGAGGGGGGAGGGCTTGCCCACATTGCAGATGCCAGTCAGAAGGTGGGGCCTCCGGTACTTCTAACCAACCAGGCTATCAGTGGAGAGTTCCTGTGACCTCTTTGGGTTCCATTATTTGCTAAGACAGCTCTCAGAACTCAGAAAAGCACTTTACTATTACCAATTTGTCACAAAGGGTATTTTAAAAGATACAAATGAACAGCCAAGAGATGAACAGGACACTGTCCAGAAGTGTCCTGAGCATGGGAGCTTATGTCCCCATGGAGTTTGTCATGTGCCACCCTCTGTTCACTGCCCCAGGAGCTCTGACTCCTACAACTTGGATTTTTATAGGGGCCACTAAGTAGGTATAACTGCTTAAATCATGGCTATTAATGATGAGCTCAGCTTCCAGCCCCTGTCCTGGAAGGTTGAGGGAGAGGTAGTGGGAGGGTGAGGCTGAAAGCTCCAACCCCCATCAGAGTTGGTTCCCCTGGCAGCCAGCCCCCCTCCCTGAGGCTGTCTGGGAGCCCCTAGCCAGCTCATTAGCATACAGGAGAAACCAGAGGTGAATGTGTGAGGGCTGGGGACCCACTGCCTTTCTGACCTCGTCCCAGGAACCTGCTGTTACGCTGCCTGTGGCGGACGCAGGGAGGGCCTTGCAGGTGCACAGTGGGGCCAGCTGCGGGACTGGGGAGCTTGAAGGGTGTTGCCAACTTACCGCGATTGAGTAGCCAACATATTTTTTTTAATGAACTTTCATTTTGGAATAATTCCAGATTTACAGAAAAGTTGCAGAGATTTTGCAAGGAGTAGCTTCCTTTACCCATCTTCCTCCCAATATTAATATGACCTTGGTACACTTGCCAGAACTAAGAAGTTAACATTAGCATATCCTTTCATGTGTAGTTTTGCATCTGTGTGTGACATTTCTACTGGAAAAAAACCCCTTAGAAACAGGAAGTGCTAGGAGTCAGGAGACACATGTAGCTTTTATAATAGGCATAAGGTGGATGTCGTGCGGCTGCCCTCCAGGTGAGGGTGCCGCGTTCGCTCCTGCCACGTGAGTGTGGGCAAAAGGGGTACCACTGCCAATCTCTTTTTGAAAAATACCTTGTGTTATGCTACTCAAGCATTCTCAAGATGAAATTACTTCCCTCTTTAGCACCCAGCTGGTCAGCCAACTTTGACGTCCCCATGGAGACAACCCACGGCGCTCCCTTGGACTCTGTGGGGTCTGACGTCTGGAGCACAGAGGAGCCGTTGCCGACGAAAGAGACCGGCTGGGCCTCCTTCTCAGAGTTCACGTCCAGCCTGAGGTGAGCCTGGGCGCCAGCCCTCCAGACCTCTCCACAGGGGACTGGGGTGTGCTTGTTGTTGCCGCCGTTCGTCACCCTGACTGACTTCCGAGTTGAATGTAGTGTCTTAAACAAGATGAAGTGAGCATGGGGGACACCCCGACGCAGCTCTGAGGTACAAGAACATCAGCCAGCACCCTCCTTCCTTTCACCCTGGGCGAGCTGGGGAGGGGGGGCAGGTCGGGGAGAAGCAGCTTAGGAAGACGCGCCTGGGGAAGCTGGTGGGTGGGAAGCAGAGGAAGATTGCATCTCCCAGGGCTGCTGTGCCCGCTCCCCCAGCAGCGAGAACAGGGCTGCAAGGAGTAGGACGAGGGGACGCCGGAGCGCTGACGGGCCCTGCGTGCGACTTGTGTCTCACTTGTAGCTCACGTAAGGGCTGTGACAGGCATGCTGTTAGCCTTGTTTGTGTTCTCCATGACAACAATCTGTGATTTCGAAATCTTCCTGAATATTATTGTCAGCTTTTGAGCATTGATCATGGATTTCATGTCTCGTTAGGCTTAGTTTGATTTGCAAAACATTGGTTTAGCTTGTCTCCCAAGAAGATGGGCAGGCAGTTCCATCTTGGACAGACCAAAGAGTAGACTAAAACCCGCGTTGCTTTATAGTGACTCTTAATAACAGCAGCAAGTAAGCTGTTACTCGGGGATAAAGTAAGATTGATGGGATCTTTCTTCCAAAATACTGCGTTATTTCACGGACTCTGCCGCAGCACAGGGCAGTCACGTCTCCACGCCCTGCCTTTCTCTGATGGTGGGAGTAAGATTCTTGGTTCCGGAGAGCGTTGCTGAAGCAGCTTCCCCTGCGCATGCCCGCGCTTTCTCAGTCGGTGTCACTGAGTCAGCGTCAGCTCTGCACAGGCCAGGGTTTGGGGAGAAAGGACGTTGAGGCGCCCTTGGCACTGTATGGTGTGCACCTGGGAGCCTGGCGAGTGTGGAAAGGCCGAGGCGCTGAGGCCACCGTGGACCTCGGGGAGCCCCGGCTACTGCCCTGCCGAGCCAGCAGGGTGTTTACTGCCCACGCTTGGATCCCCGCGTCCCGGGAGTCTGACCAGCTGCTAGTGTCTCCCCAGCGGATCGAACTGATTTCCAAAGGCTTTTTGTGATAATGGTACCTAAGGGCTATTACCCAGTGCTAAGTAACATCTGCATTTTCTCTTTTCTAAAAGTACGAAAGAGCCGTTAAGGAGTAACTCTCCAGTGGAGATGGAAACCAGCACTGAACCGATGGACCCTCTGACCCCCAGCGTCGCTGCGCTGGCCGTGCCGCCTGAAGGTGGGTGCCGAGAGCCGGGGCGCGCGGCCTACAGGCTGTCACTCTGTGGCTCATCTGCCTTTGGTGTTTTCTAGAGAGGAAGGGGTGTCTTGATCCACATCGCACAGGCTTCTAAAACCAGACTTGACTTGACTCTCAGGCTCAAGAGCTCAAAGGAGCCAGGAGAATGAGCTGGTGGGTCTCACATCCACGGGCTTCTAGAGAGGAGCAACTGTGTGTTCATTGCAGAGCCACAGCATGTTGGTTCTAGAAGAAGCGAGGGTTTACTGAGGTCCCGGCAATGTACAGAAAAGGAAACCGGCCCAGAAAGGAAGAGTGTCTTAGCCTGCAGCACCGGATAGACAGAACCAGGGTTCTTGCTAGTCCCAAGCCCAGCCTGCACGCTGTGCTTTCGTCCCTTGGAGTTGACTTTGCTGGGGCGAGTGTGTGTATATCTGGGTGTGTTTCAGGCTTGGGAGCAGTTTATTTTTTTTTCTCACCTTTACAGACAAAATAGTCAAGGGTACCCAGTGAGTTGTCTCGCTACTGAAAATACACACATTGTTCCTTCATAGGCCCTGAACTGTTTCCAATCTGAAAAACAGGACTGTGGGAGGCAGGCTTGAGGGGGAGGAGGTTAGTGAAGGGAATGTGAGGGCAGTTGGTAGTATGTGGAGGGAACAAAGGGGCCCTTAGAGAAAGAAATGAGGGCACAGTAGAGGGCATGGGAACCAAGGGGCAGGGACAAACCAGAACTGCTGTTGGTTTTGTCGGTCATTCTATTGAACGTGTTGTATAGATGACCCAATTTTATCCCCAATTTGTGGTTCAGAAAATTCTGGCACAGCTTCTGTGCCTGGCCCAGGGGTTGCGCAGCTCGTACGTGGTGAGGCTGGGCTTTGAATTCAGGAAACCTGCCTTCGGAGCCCAAGCTTATAACCCGTAGACGCGAGGGCTCCCCACTGTAGAAGAAAGAAATCCACAGGGAGCCCCAAGTTAAATGACTTAAGAGAGAAAAGAAAAGAGAAGAGAAAAAGGCCCAAGTGGGACAGCTGAGAGAGAGGGTGAGCGAGGGCAGGGCAGCAGAGAACCCGGGGGCGGGGGGTGGCTGCACTCTGCGGCCGCCGCCTGTGGCCTGGCCTGTGCTGTGGCTGGGGAACCCAAGGAGCCCCAGAGGCTGCCGGGGTCAGGCAGGTGTGTGGGTGGACTCGGCTCTGAAGGACGGGGGTGCGTGGAGGGCCCGCGCAGGGAGACCCGTGCACGGCTGGCCCATGGCCAATGGAACTGGCCCAGGCAGCCACAGGCCAACCCTATCCTCTTCCTCAGGCAGCAGCCGTTGTACTGGGTGGGTGGGTCCACACGGAAGAGGGATGACAGTCTTGTTGGTGTGTGGGTGACCGTCCACTGTGTGCCCATTGCAGTGCCCGGCAGTGTGGCCATGGAAGCCAGCTCTGACGGAGAGGAGGACGCAGAAGGCACAGACAAGGTAACTGAGACAGTGATGAATGGCGGCATGAAGGAAACCCTCAGCCTCACTGTAGACGCCAAGACAGAGACTGCCGTCTTCAAAAGGTGACCGGGGGCGGGGCCGGGCTGGCCGCCTCAGGCTTGGGGAGGGTGAGGGGCGACGCCTCGGCTCTTAGCACTTTTAATCTGATTCAGATGGAGGCTCAGACCTTGGCCTGCCATCTTTCTAACATCTCTGAGACTCCAGGAGTCTTAATGAAGAGATGAAGAGTTCAGGTCCCTGAGAGCGCGCCTCTCCCCTTTTGCTGGTAGCATTTAGAAGACTGCTGTTTAAAGCTAGCATACCCAGCGCACATGAGTATAAAAAATCAACCAGTCTTCTGTCATGGTAGAAACTGACTCGTATACAGGCCACAGAGCACAGCCCAGGAAACCATAGGGTCAGTGTCACACCGAGCGTTTCCTTCAGATGCCATGCGGTCATTAGTACTCAGTGGCAAAATGGTAGCTTTAAAAAAAAAGTATGAGAAACTTCTGTCAGAAATTACAGACTACAGTTAAATCAGTGCTTAGAGCTTTGGTCTCTATATCGTACAAGAGGGAAGGCATCCCAGCGCGCTGTGAGGGCGCCACAAACCAGGACGGCGAGAGAGAGAAAAGCGAATTGCAGGCTCGCTTCACGTGTGGGCGTGTGCACACAGAGCCTAACAGGCCGCAGACCAGCCCCGCGGGGCTTTAAGTCGTGACCAGGGAGGGATCTTATGAATGTGAGGATATTGTAATGTAGTAAAAGTTATTGAAGGTAATTCACAGATGGATAAAAAGATTAAAACCATTTGGACCTTCAGTAGATGGAGAAAAGCATTTGATAACAATTAAAGCCATTCGGGACTCTAGCAGCTGAGGCAGAGAAATTGGCCGCCTGAAACTGATCATCGTGTCCACGGGTCTCAGCGGGGTTGACTCTGGGCAGGGGAAGCATTAGAGATGTTCCCTTCGAAGGCGCGGCCTAGATGGTGAGACCTGCGGTCACCGCTGCTCCTCAGCCCTGTGCTGGTGGGCCGAGCAATGCGGCATGGGTATTTGAAAGGGAGAAAATGGTTACTGTTTGTAGATTACGATTTTCTACATAAAAATTTCCAGTTGCGTCTACAGACAAGTATTAGAATTACTAGGAAAGTTTCCCAGGTACTCACACACGTCAGCCGTGTCCTGTGAGCCTATGCACGGCGTCCTCGGTATGCCCCTCATTTCAATTAATTAAAACTTGAACTACTTAAGATGGAGAAATATTATAAAGACCTAAATAACGAGGGAGCTATACCATGTCTGTAAATGGAAGATATCTCTGGTGTTTCGCTTAAAATCTATAAAATAAATGGATTTTTCATAAAAATTCCAGTGGTCTTTAATGAGAATTGAGGAGCTGATCGTGAGATTCATAAAGAAGGCCAAAGAGAGCCAGGAACAGCCACAGCCGTTTTGAAGGCTAACGTGAGGGGGCGTCCGGTATCAAGGCTCGTTACTAAAGCTGTTATCGAGACGGTACGGCGTTGGCCAGAGTTTATACACACTGACCCTCTACGCCGCCACGGACTTGATACGTGTCAGAGTGAATGACATCCCACCCAGCAGGAAAAGTGGACTCTGAATAGTGATCATCCATTTTGGAGAAAAATGAGCTCTCAACATCGATGTGAAAGGCACAGCTCCAACTTTCAGAAGAGAGTATCTTTAGAATTAGGACATAAAGGACTTTTTAACCATTTAAAAAAAGCCAAACTATAAAGGAAAAGATTGATAAATTTGACTTTCAATTTCTAATATTCCAAAAGAAAGGGTAAATAAGAAAGACAAGCCATAGCCAGCAAAGAAATATTCAGTAGAAGGGTAAAGGAAGAACCTAATATCAATAAGAAAGAGAGAAACAATAATAATTTTTGAAATGGACAAAGGATACAAACAAGCCATTATCTGGGCAGGGAGCAAGGCGGCAGTTACAGAGGCTGCACTGCTGTTCCACGCACCTCGGTCCACTGGTTTCTGTCTCAAGATACAGAAAACAGAAAACGTGCAAAAACTGCCTCGATCTCCGTGCGGCAGTGAAGTCTCGGTTCCAGAACCAGGGAAGGGCAGCTGCAGGAGAGGGTCAGCTCGTGTCCCTCACACGCGAACTACATGTAGAAATTCTGTTATTTGCTAATTGAACCCAACAACATATTAAAAATAGCTCACAGTGCTCAGAGTTTGTCCCAGGAGTACAAGGATGGGTCACTGTTAGAAAGTCTGTCCGTGCACTCCGCCATCTATTAATAGACTGAAAGAACATCATTTGATATTTTTGACAAAGCTGTTTATGAAGTTCATACCCGTATGTGATTAAAACTCTGAGCAAAGCAAGACGCAGGTGAATTTCCTTACTTCGGTAAAAGTTAAATTCCAGGATGTGCAGCAGAGACTGCACTTCAGGAGGACCCTGCAGGTGTGGTCACTCACAGTAAGGGACACACCAGGATGCCCATCCTCACTGCCACTGTGCGGGCAGTCCTGGGCAAGGGCGAGGGAAGAAAGGACGGAGGGTGTAGATGAGGTTAGGTTGGACATGGTCAACTTGTTATTTGTAGGTAATGATCAACTGTTACCTAATAAAAGTTCAGCAAAGCCCCTCAGTAAGAGATCACTTTTAAAAAATCAGTCTGTCTTATGTCAGTAATGACCAACGAGGAGTATAATAAAAAGGCAAAGTACCGGTTACAAGATACATTAAACTTTAAGTTACTTAGGAAGTATGTTAACTTGGAAGTGCCAATAAAATCAGCCAAAGATTGGACGAGCGGAAGTCCATGCAGCTCCGGGCCGGGCGAGCTCAGTGCTGCAGGGACATCCACCACACCTGGTGGCTCTGAGCTCAATGCAATGCCAGTCAGGATTTCAGTGGGAACTTTGAACGGTGCTTGGTCAACATACCCTAAAATATCTGTGGAATAATAAAGGTTCGCAAATTGCCCACGGAACCATAAGGAAGATGAAATGAGACCTGCCCTGGCAGATACTTGGTCGTGCTGCAAAGTCCCAGTAATTAAAACTGGGATATTAGCCCACACGAGAGGCGAGGGGACAGTGTGTTGGGAGGAGCCCAGTAACAACAGGGATGGCTTGCGGGGGGGAGGGGGTGGCTGGGGGTAGTGAACCCCGAGCCTCCCTGGCCTTGTTCGAGGGCGGCTCCTGGTGGGTTGAAGATCAGCTGTGGGGGATGGGAGCCCTCCTGCGAGGGTGCTTGCAGTGGGCTGGGCCGACCCTCTCACCGCTCCCATGTACTGACCGTCTGTTTACTCCCGAGAATTCCCGAGAGGGCACATGTACCGCACTGTCTTCCGCTCTCCAGATGAAGAGGAGACTCTGGGGTTAGCTGAGGGATGCGGCTGGAGTTTCATGGCAGTTGGAAGAAAATGAACTGTCATTCTGGTCGGTGGCAGAAAAGGACTTCCTTTTTAAAAAACGAAAACTGTCAAAAACATAAGCCATGATGCAAGGGACAGACTTGGGGATCAAAGTTGAGAATTTCAGCCGATAAGCGCTGCAGACGAAGTTAAGAGGCAGATGGCAAACTGAGGGGCTAAAGCGCACAGTATCTTAATCAAGAAACCAGCATTTAGTGTTCGGTTCTTATAAACCAGTAAGGAAGACAGAAAACCCAGATCAGAATATCAGTAGGTGGTTTACAGACAAGGAAATCTGGAGGGGGCTGAAAAAGTAAATGCTCAAAGCACACTCGTGGCCCGGCAGCTCTTAGAGACTGGCAGGAGTTGGCGGGGCTGGCGGCTGGCGGCCCCGCCCGTGGAAGGCGGCTTGTGTGCCCTTGCAGACGGGAGGAAGAGGCCTCTTCAAAACTTGAGAAGTGCCCGGGCAGTTCCCTGGGCCCTGCGTGTGGCGCACGTCGCCCCAGTGTACACACAGTGTCAGGTGGCAGGCCCCGGGCGCTGTGAGCAGCAGGCAGAACTGGAGGCACACACCATGGGGCACTGTCAGCAGGGACAGGCGGACCTTCCAGAATGTGTACGACAGAGACAGCCCAGTGCAGTGCACGCGTCAGTGCCAGGCCTGGGACTCCAAACACACGTCTGCATTACCTGCATTTTACAGGAAGGAAAGGCAGGGTGGGGCGAAAGTAGAGTTACAGTTGTGAGTACACAGAACAGTTTATTCTTGTGTTCATGTTTATTGTATCATTTTCGATATGAACAACTGTAACCCTACTTTCACCGCGTGGCCCCCTCTCCCCACCAACATAGAAAGTGCCTCAGGGCGGCTGCTTTGGTGGGCAAGGAGTGGAGGGCAGGGCTGAAGAGTAAGGAGCCCAACCACGCAGACTGTCCACACATCTTTGGATCTTCGTTCAGTTTCCTCCACACGTTGCTCAGACCCTTCTGAGGGCCACCTGAGAAATTATCCAAAAATTAGGCTTTTCATAAGCAAATCCAGGACAAGGCCCAACTCTGAGAAGGGCGGACCTTCCCAGAGGTAGCCTCCAGCTGCCCTTTAGCTCACTTCTGTGCGACCCCAATCGTGACAAACCGGAAACCCAGACAAAACAGGCAAAAGTCTGAAGTATTAGCCCACAAACAGTTGGAAGCATTCGCTACGTGTTTCCCCTCCGGAGCCCTCCGAGGGGAAAAGCAGCCCGTCCCAAGCCCCCTGACCCCCCGCGCCTATTTCTCCCGCTCTGGCCGCAGCTCTTGGCTCTCTCCCCTCGGTGTTCGTGCTCCTCAGTGGTCGGAGGGCAGCTCGAGTTGTTCAGGCCTGGCTCGAGCCCCGTGGAACCCTGCCCCCGTGACCTCAGCCCACAAGCTGGTGGGGAGCTGTCCTGCTGACTGTTTCAGTGGCGGGCTCAGCCCCGAAAGCAGCATGCTTAACTGAAGACTCATTCCTTCAAACAGGTTCCTTTGACACCTTGACCGAGTCTGCGGACTTGCCTAGGCGCAGTCGTGGGCATGTTACCCCCACCCCTCATTCTAGGAGTGTTCTGAAACTCTTGTACATTTCTTTTCTGTTTTGCACACTTGGCGTCAGAGTGTTGAAATCCTATCGGTATGTAAGCCAGGGGGGGCCGCTCTTTATCAACACCAGCTGCATTACATCGTCCCTTCCAGTTCCCTCCTGCGTGATCCTTCCCTCCCATGGTTTCCCAGTCACTGTCCGTGGCCCTGTGTCCCTCACCTGCGCATGCTCAGCCCCAGGGCTTTGACTCCATGGCAGTCATGACTCCAGAGCCATTTGCATGTGCCCTCATCCTTCACCTGGCAGTGACACCTCGGGCACCTAATGCCATCTCTCATCTTCTCTCCCGCAGTGAGGAAGGAAAACTGTCTACCTCTCAAGATGCTGCTTGTAAAGACGTGGAGGACAGCCCTGAGCCTGCCGGGGCGAAGCCTGCAGCCCCCCGGCCCCCCAGCAGCGGAGCTGAGCAGAGGTAAAGGCCCGCCACCCCGGGGTCTGCCTGGGCCCTGGGAGGGCAGTTGGCACCTGGCGGGCGGGCGGGGGGGGCCCAGAGGAAGGAAGTCATCACACTTGTCCTTGAGCATTCAGTGACTTACTCGGCACAGAAATGTTCTCTCCACCCTTATGGAATCAGGATGACTGCATTTGGGGCTTAGAAATAGCAGTTTATCTCCTTACCCCAGAAGCTCAAAGCTGGCCGTTTCTAGAGTCTCAGTAACGTCACTGGCTCTTTAAGAAACTAGTGGGAGTGGAAGGGTGTCTGTCCCGCACTACCCCTGCCCCTGCCCCCTGCTTTGATGACCCTCTAAGACCGGGCTCCCTCGACTGGCAGCCAGGCCTTATGGGCCCTGTGGCATCACTGCTCCCAGGGACGGGCGGCCCCTGTGACACACAGGGAGAACTTGGCCACAGACCTTCTCATACGTGGAGTTGGACATTCTCCACTTTTAGGTGCTTCCCTGTTTGGTTCATTTTCTGCATATACCTGCGTGTGAAAATCCTCTGCCTGCAGGTGTTTCCGCTCTGGTCCCCTTTTGCTTAGGCCCACCCGAGGCCTGAAGGGCCGGGCCAGGCCTGAGTCCCTGTGCTGCCACACAGCCTCGCGAGGCCGGGCCCCCGGGCTCCTGCCCGAAGATGAGGGCTTATCTTGGGACCACAGCACTTCCCGGAGTTAACTTTATTAAGTATTTGTAAGTCTGAATATTCCTTCCCTAAGGAACAAAGTAAGCTTTAAAGCATTTCAGAGAAGTTGTACCTCCCCCCCTTGCCAGATCCTCTCTCTGGAATCTTCTAGGCATTTCAGGGGTAATGTAACCAGCCGGACCAGCAGGGGGCACTCTGTCCACTAGTCAGCAAACCTCTATAGTCCTAGAAGACTCTGCCTTTGTTTCTCATGGAAATTATAGCCAGAATGAATATGACTTTTAAAATACATACAGGGACATATTTTGCCTATAAAAGAGATGGTAAGAACTGTTTGGGCAATTAGCTCTGGGGAAGGCTTTGAGGGGAAGAGGCAGGGTGGCACGCCCGCTTTGGGGGGCCCAGCCCCAGCTGCGTTTGGGCAAGTCACTTTCGTAAAGACCCTTCGTAGGTCTGATTCCTAATCACTTGTCATCTCCCCAGCTTCTATTTGTACGTTTCTTTGATTTTTGAGACCCGCCTCAAAGGCGGGCTAGACCGTGTCTGTCCCACTCGGCTAGTGGCTCTGGGGGTCTGGCCTTGGCGTCTCTGATAACAGGAGGTGCGGGAGGCTGCAGATGCGTGTCCGTGGCTTTCGGGGGCGGCAGAATTGTTTGCCTCGTGACCCACTTTCTCCTCTGTGCTGAACACCATCTGGTGTGAAGAGCCCTGTCTTCAGTCTGCAGGGCTGAGGGGGTACAGGACAAAGTGGGGCAAACCAGTGGAAGAAGCAGGGCGTCACCTGTGTCAGCAAGTTTGTCCTTCGGCGCATGGCTTGATGTGGCAGCCGCTGGCCTGGGCCTGATGAGAAAGCAGCAAAACAGCGCCAGGACGCATGGGGAAGGCGCTACTGAAGGACAGAGGGAGCCAGGCGAGGGGACAGGTGCCCCATTTTATAGGTGGGGCAGTGGGGCAAGGCCTCTGAGAAAGCAACTTTTAAGCTGCTGACGGCAGGGACGAGGTAAATTTTGTGACGTGTCACACCTATGTTCTTAGAGCAGTGCAGGACAGCAGTGATGACAGAGAGCCGTCTCAACCTTCTCTCTATGCAGTCTCCCCACGTGGCTCCTGTCATGGCCAGAGGTTGGCGGCGTGCACTGTTGCTCCTACAGACATGTGGTGCCACCGCCGCGTCCTCCCTGCCGGGCCCTGAGCACGCCTGACAGCTGTACCCGCCGGTGCGCTCAGCACTTGGCACGCTGTGGCCTCACGAACCCCCTACAGGGGAGGAAACCGAACTGAGGGGCTAGGAAAGTAGCTTCAGGTCACACGGCGTGGCCGTGGTGAAGGCAGGATGGTGCGTACCTGGTTTTGTCTGGCTCCGGAACTCTGGCCCCCGCGTCCCTGACACAGCGAGCCGTCGTCTGCTGCCAGTTGTGCCGTGTGTGTGCGGCCGGCTCTCTTGGCTCGTCGTATGGTCAGCAGGGCCTGGAAAGGCACTGCCTGTAACTCTTGGTGCTTGTTCAGTGCTTGTGTGCTTCCCGGTTTGGCGTCTCAGCCCCCTTCTTCCTCGTCACTGTAAGATCTGGGAAACGGCATGAGGGTGCGCAGCGTGTTTGGGTTGTCCCTGGCCGGCAGGCCGATGTCTCGGACTCTGTCCACACCTGGGCTCAGAGAGCCCGCCCCCTCCTCCCCACCGGCCACCTGGCTCGAGCTGCATGGGGCTTGGTTACAGCTCGCACCTTCATTGCACCTCCATGGCAACCTTGGGTCCTGTTGACAAGCTTTTTTGTCTCCTCTTCCACCCTCTCAGTTGCAGAATTCTGTTTCTCAAGTGAAATCTTATGTGGATTCCAGCACGTGGAAGAGATGAAAGGCTGTATTGAGGGAGGGATGAGCTTTGGGAGCGGCCGTGCCCATGCACCTAGGCAGCTGGAGGGGCCGGGGCCCTGTTCTGCAGCGCCCCTCGACTGCGGCCCTGGCTGCTGGTCGGGGAGCCGAAGCTGAAGAGGAAGCTTAGAGGCGCTTCAGAGTTTCTGGAGCTCTAAATAAATGCATTTATGAAGCATTTCATTACGTAACTATTGTTCTGAGTGCCAGGCTTAGTGCGAGGCAGCGCATAAACAGTATTAAAATAACCCTTTCCACCCTCGGGGAACTAAAGGAAGTTAATTTGCCATCTCACATTTCTGCCTAAGTGCCTCGGATGTCTGTCTCTCACTCCGTAGGACTGACCAGCCAAGTGTGCCAGGCGACACGTCAGTGAATGGCCCCGTATGATGAGCGACCTCTGCTGCTGACTGAGGACTGCGGGCCGCCACCATTCAGGGCTCCGGGCATCCGCGGGGCTGCCACGCTGCCGCCCCTGCTGCCCTACTCTGCACGGGATCAGGACCAGCAACCTTTCTACTCTAGATGCTAAGACATTGTACAGAGAAATTCAGACGTGTACAAATATTGCACATTGACAAATACCAAGAATTTTTGCGTATGTTTATATTGTATTGTTCTAAATAATGGGTAGCCTGTGAAATAAGATCTTGCCACCCATGTAATAATGTAGTAATACTCTAGTTAAAATGGCTGTAAGAATAGTTTTATAAAAGTGAATACACAGAGCTATTGTATTTGAAACATAACTATTTGACAATTATTAGTGTGACCAAAGTATTAGGCAGTTTTCATACATTTTTTCACCGTGTACAAAATTCTGAATTCGTTTTTCTTCCGGGTTGGAAAGGAGTAGCCGGGTCGAGATGCCCTCTGTGTTCTTTTGGCTGTTCTAACTTACAAAAGTGATTTTGAATAAGAAATATTTGGTGTTCTTTTTATAACCAGCTTTTGATTGGTAACTGTTTTCTGTATTGTTAAAAACGGATCAAAAAATGTAAGTCTATTGGTAGAGATTAAGTATTTATTGCTACAACTTAGTTGATAAATCGATGTTATTGTAAAGCCATATGTTCTGTTAAAGTCTTGTTTGCTTGAAATGATTATTCCTACAGGTGAAACACTAGAATATTTGGAGTGTACATGGCTAGTGGTTTGGGTTTTTTTGTTTTTTGTTTTTGTTTTGTTTCCTGTTTTGTTTCGGTAGTTCATCTGCCTTTTAACCCGTTCACCAAAATCTACCTTTTTAACAGGCATCAGCAGTGAAAAGTTCAGAGCAGCCTGCAGATGCAGCCCACCTGCAGCCCACCAGGCGAGCTGGCCGAGAAGTGCTCGCACTGCCGGTGGGGACACAGTGCGTTCATTTGACAGGCTAGCACTTCAAACCGAGAAGTCAGACTGGCGCCCAAGCATGTTAATTGTTTTCCTGTTCCTTGTGAGGTTTTCACTCGTAAATTCTCAACCAGTCTATTTTTTTAGAACTGGTTTCTGTATATATATAGTGATTATGGATACTAATTCAATGTAATTTATAATTTTCTATGTCGATATAAAAATACATCACAGCCTTCTCAAACAGCTAAAGCAATATGTTGTATATTGCGTGCCGTCTGGTGAAAGGGTTAAATGACTTCACCTCTTGCAATTTTAGATGCAAATCAGTTTTTCATTTCTGTAATAGAAAATTATTCACCTATTTTTACATCATTTGTTTTTCCTGACCAGTATTTAAAACCAAAAGGATATTCTGAAAAGTGGCCAACAATTTTTTTAGAAATAGCATCCCAAGCAGCGTGCCTAAACATTACATTGCATATGGAAATAAAAGAATCAAACGTCTAAGCCTTATTCCTTATTTACTTTTTCATCGTAAACTGTGCAGCAACTCCTTGCGAGGTTTACCGAGGCAGACCTACCGCTCAAGGACAGTGGAGCCAGCAGTGCGCCCTGGGCCTCCGTGGCCTCCTCAGGAACCCTCTCTGTTGTCGGCTCCTCTTCCCAGAGACTGTCTTGTGCTGTCCCCTCTGGAACCCGGCGCCGCCAGAGGACGGGGCTCCTTCAGCTTGTCTCGAGGAGGCTGGCTTGGGTGGTGCAGTGCCTTGGGGTCCACGGGTGGATGGCACCCTCGCCTTTTGGAGCGCTCAGCTCTGGGGTGGCACGTGCCACGCCATGCGGTCTGGATTGGGCTGGCGCCTCCGTCCCGCCCAAGATACAGTTGTGTCTGATGTCACGCCTCCTGTTGCTGATGAAAAAGCACTGGGGTTTTCTGGGGCTGTGTTTTTGTGCTTGTTTTTGGTGGTGGGGAGGGCACGAGGACGGGGAGGAGAAAGCCCAGGTGGGGGGAAGGGTGCTGGCCCGAGGGTAGAGCGAACGCACGCACTCGCTTCCGCTCTGATTTCTGCATCCTGGCCATACTGGACTGTGACACACACCGATGTCTACAGTACATTGCCTGTATTAAAAAGTGACGACAAAAATAAAGCCCGAGTCTTTGTTTCTAAAAGTCTCCTCTTCTACCTTGCACGGGCTCCAACGACCAGAAGGGGTGGGGGGCTGGAACAAGAGCACCTCCGTTGATGTGCGAGGGGCCCCGGCCTGAGCCCTTGTGCTGTACACTCAGCCCCGTGCGAAGACACCGGACCGGACTGCGTGAGGGTGCCGCCGCCCATAGGGCCCGGGGCTCGGCTGCCCACTGCTCTAAGCCCGCTGCCAGGACAGCCAGTGCCTGACCCACGGGCGCTCAGCAGGTCCGTCTCCCGAGGGCCCGTCTGGGCCTCCGGCCTGGCTTCTCTGTGAGGAGCTCTGACCCAGGCGGTATTTTTTGCATCCAGCCCTACCAGCGACTGGTGATAAAGTCCCTCTCCTGTTCTGTAATGACATTTAATAAAACATGATGACCACTTGTTTCTCATTCTCCTTCCACCTGTCCCCCTGCGGTGGTGGTTAGAGCCAACTTGTCACCAGGTCCCCTGCGCTGATTAGGGCACACACCTGGACCCTGCACACATCCCCCTAGGTGGTTGGCCTGGGGCTCACATCCCACCCCCCGCACTTGCAGTGGTTGACTTCTGTTAGCCTCAGTTCTGTGTGAGAGGGCAGACCGCAGTGAAAGGTCCTTGGACCTCAAGCAGAGCTGTCCTTGCCCCGTGGGGGATCGTTAGGAAATGTAAGCTGTCGACTCGCGATTCTCTTCTCCATCCCATAATGTCAACCTTCTGCCTTTCCAAATCCTGGTCCTGGGCCCGCTGTTCGGTCTAAAACCTGCACCTCCAGAAAACATAGTCGCCTTCTCCAGCCGGGTGGATTCAGTGCCCTCTCTGCTGCAGGGCCAGCTCTGTCCGTGTGCCGCCCCTGGCCCGCCACCCTGGTCGCAGTTCCAGGGGAGCTCGCGGGCGGGCTCTGGCAGCCTTGGCGCCATGGCGAGTCTTCCTTCCGCCTGCACTCGTGCTCTGCCTCCGCAGCGCTTCCACCCTCTGGGCCCCGTTCCCTGACTGCCTTGCAGCGCTCGGCACACGCTGGCTTTCACCCCTGCCACCCACACCTGCCACTCAGTACCAACCCGGTAAACAGATGGCACTGTGCCGCCTTTGAGGTCACTATCCCAGACAGGTTTTAAATGCAACTGACACTTCCTCATGCCGTCCGAAGGCACTGAGGTGGTGTGGGTTGGGTTGGTTTGTTTTCGTGGATAATCCTCTGCTTGTTAACACAAAACGGAGTTCCTACAGTACGCCACCAGGCGCTGTCCTCAGTCCTTCAGGGGACAGCGGGCCTCATTTCAGTCACATAAGGGGGACACAGGCTAAGTGGTTTTGTCCAACGTGCCCAGCTAGCAAGGGACAGAGGAGAAGATCAAGCATGGCACGTTTAATGTGTAACAACAATGCTTGACTGTGTAAATGCTCAGTTAATATTAGACGGTCTTACAGCAGCTCCCAATCAAATTCTCCTGGTGTTTGTTTTTTCTTAAAATTTGATGATTTGATTTCGAAATAGAGCGGTGAGTGAGTGGAGACCAGCTGCTTAGAATTTGCTGGCCAGAACAGTGAGTGTTATGACCGCGGCAACAGACGAAGACTGGTGAATGGTGTACAGAACAGACCAATGTGTATGTGAGAATTAAGTTTGATAAGTTCACAGGAGTAGAGTTTTGAGCAACTTGTGGGACCTGCCTTCCAACGAACTGCTCTCGTACACTGTGCAGTTTCCACAGAGACCGTAAGGCCTGCAAACCCCGAAAGATTTACTGTCTGGCCTTCTACCAAAAAAGTTTGCCATTTCCAAGTCAGCAAAATGGACCAGAATCCGGAACCTGACCCACAAACGGACAGTCAGCTAATTTTCAACCACATTACCAACGCAGTCCTGTGGGGAGGAGAAGGCAAGTCCAACAAACCACCGGTTGATCTGTACAGGGAGAAATGAACCTTGACTCCACTCCTGGCCGGCGTGGCTCAGTGGATCAAGCACCCTCCTGTGAACCAAAGGGTTGCTGGTTCGATTCCTAGCCAGGGCACTTGCCTGGGTTGCGGGCCAGGTCCCCAGAAGGGGGCACGTGAAAAGCAACCATACTCTGATGCTTCTTTCCCTCTCTCCCTCCCTTCCCGTTTCTCTAAAAATAAATAAAATCTTTTTTAAGAAAAGAAAGAAATGAACCTTGACTCCTGCCACACGCCATATATAAAACTCTGGAGCAGAACTCCGGTCTAAGAGTACGCGCTTCTAGAAGAAAACAAACATCTCAGTAGCTTTGGAACAGGCCAAGGTTTCTTAGGGCACCAAGAGCAAATCACAGAACCTATGCACCCCAATGTTCACAGCAGCGTCACTGACAATAGCCAAGTGCTGGAAACAGCCCAAGTGCCCATCAGTAAATGAGTGGATCAAAAAAATGGCACATTTACACCATGAAATACTGCACAATAGGAAGAAAGAGGGAGCTCCTATCCGTGACATCATGGACGGAACTGGAGAGCACTGTGCTAAGTGAAATAAGCCAGGCAATGAAAGACAAATACCACGTGATCTCACCTGTAAGTGGAGCCCAGTCAACAAAAACAAATGAGCAAAACAGAACCAGAGACAAGGAAATAAAGAACAGACTGACAGTGACCAGAGGAAGGGGAAAGGGGTCGCTGGGGAAAAGAGAAGGGTCTAGTGAAGGAACACACATAAAGGACCCATGGACATGGACGACAGGGTGGGGACTGGTGTGGGGGCGGGGAGAGCAACAGCGGGGTAGGGTTGGGACAACTGTAATTGAACAACAAAAAAGAGCTTCCATCAAAATTAAATTTTTCAGCTCTTCAAAACAGACAGGTAGGCCATGGACTGCCAGGAGAAAATTATCTGTGAGTCCTGACGAAGGACTCAGATCCTGAAAGTAGAAAAATGCAAATCAAAAATAAGGTGAAAAACCCAGTTCAACGCAGGGGCAAGAGACGGGACCAGGTCGCGACAGAGAAGATCCAAGTGGCCCATGAGAACATGAAAGGCGTTCGATGTCAGTCAGTAGGGGCTGCAGACTAAAACCACAAAAAGATACCATTTCCCATCTGTTCGAAGAGCTCAAGACCCACAATACCAAATACTGAGAAGGGGGAGTGGAACGCGCGTGTTACTGTCAAATGCTACACTTGGAAACATGTTGGTCCAGTTTCCTTTTTCATTCTTTAAATTAGGCATATAGTTCTGTCCTGTGGCTCCACCAATTCTACTACATACTCACCCAGGAGAGATGAAGATATGTGTCCACAAAAGCTGTACACAGGTGTGTGCTGTCACTTTATTCATACTGACAAAAGATAAAAAATGTCCAACAACAGGCAAATGGATATGATTATGTTAATACAATAGAGTATCACTCAGCAATAAACAAGAGTAAACTCTGATAAATGTGTGAATCTCAAAAACATGCTAAGCGAACGAGCAGAACACGCACGAGCGCGTACTCGTGCATGCGCGAGGCGCTCGAGCTGGCCGGCCTCATTCATGGCACTAGGAATCAGGGGAAGAGGGAGGGGCTGGCTCCAGAGGGCAGGGGGAGCTTTCTGGATAACAGACCCCCCACGCCTTGTGATGCTGGTGAGGCGAGTGTTGGGAGCTGGACCTGAGCACGGGTGGTGCCTCTGGAGTCCAGCCGGGAGCGGCCCGCCCATGGAGAAGAGACGTTCCGGGTCAGCCTTTCAGCTCCCTGTCCCATGTGGGGACCGGCCTGTGCTTGTCCAGTGCTGCCTGTGGGCATGTGGGTAAGTCTGTCTGACCCAAGGAGCCAGTGTTAGAAAACTGCCAAGCCACGTCCTTCAGGACAGAGTCACTAAGAAAATGAGTATTTTGCATCTGTCTGCTGAGTCTTATCTCCCAGAGGGGCGCTTTAGGGACTTAGAAGAGGGTAATGCTTACTGTCACCACTAAAACGCCAGCCAACCTCCTGTCACAGGGAGACAAAGGGCAGCAGTTTGCAATGAGGAGGCACAGAGGTGGGAACAGGACTGTCCTGATCCACTGCCACTTCCTGCCCTTTGGTTGGCTAGGCTTAACGGCGAAGCCTGATGGGTCAGAGCGCCCGCCGCCGCGGAGCGCTGGAGCGCGGGCCGTCCCTCCCGGCCTGTGGCACTCGGCAGGGTCCGCTCTCACTCCGGGGCTTCATCTGGAGGGATCCGCCTCTTGGGTTCCTTGCCTTGGGGGCCGTGGTTGCACTCGCTGAGGGGTGTGTCCTGGTCGGTTGTCTGCGTATAAGCCATCTGTCCTCTTGGATGAGACCTCGGGGTGTCTGGCTCCACCAGTCCATAGGCACGTCATTGTGCCTAAGTCGGGTGAGGTGTTTGCAAGGCCAGTTAGCTGCTCATCTCAGGCTAGACTTTCAAATTAGGTTTTCTCCATTTGTCTCCCATATCCTAATTCACTTATGTCTGAACGGGTAGAGAGTTTCCCTTAACTCCCTCCCCAAACAAAGAAAAATAGGACGAGATGTAAGTGGTTACACTAAATCTAGATTTTCTTTAAAAGACAGATGGCCAGACAGTTTGAAAATAAAACGCAGCCACATATTGTTTATATGAAAGTCGTAAAAGTGACAAAGGCTGAAAATAAACAAATAGAAAAATAGAGAAAAGTGCAAATAAACAAAAATGTGACAATATCAGACAAAATGGAATTTAAAGTTAAAAGCTCTGTGTAGGGTTAAGAGACTGAATCAAACTATATACACAGCAGCTAAACATAATCACTAGAAATGCAAGGAAAGGGACTTCTGTTTCCAACTGTGAGAGTGATTTTCCAGGATTAAACATCCTGCTGCATCCATAAAGGTTTTAAACTAGGCGTCTAAAGGCAAGTGCCCCAAGGGCCAAGATCCAGAGAAAAGGGAAGTGCTTTTAGGTAAACCCGTACTGGAGGCCACTTCCACCCTCTGGCTTTTGCTGATTAAGTAACAGGTGGCCCAGCAGAAAGCAGAGGCCCCGAGCTCCCAGCGTCTTACTGGCCTGGGGAGACGCACCGGGAGTTGAGGCTTCAAGGGAAACCCAGGCTGAAGGAACGAGATCATGGCGAAAAGAGAATCATACAGGAAGTGAGCCTCGCGTTCACCGCTGTTCACCTCAAGGCCTTTGATGACCTCCCAGCTGTGCCACAGAGACGCCAGCAAGCCAAGCAGGGGGCCGCAGCTGAAGGGCTGGGGAGTCTTCAGGGCGCTCCATCCGGGGCGGTGGAGTGGAGTTCAGGGACTCCCAGGGAGAGGGGAGAGCGGAAACCAGTCGAAGCCTCTGGGAGGTTCCGCGCCCTGGAAGCACGGGCACGCCGGGTAGGTCGGTCCTGCCCTCCAGAAGAAAGAAATCCGCTCCCAAGGAAAAGTCCTCTGTCCAAAGCTGCTCCGCGCACGGGGCAGGTGCCAAGCAACAGCTTCCTGCACGAGCCGGAGGACAAAACGTGCCAAGTGACTGAAAACTGGAAGAACAGTTTTGTCCAGACGGTGGAGATCTCAGGCTTTAAAATACGATGAGTGCGAGGGCTGCCCAGAGGCCCCCCGCCGTGCGCCATGAGAAACAGAGGCGTTCACTGAAAAGGGCACGCGATACAAGAAACTTTGTACATGCGACGATGATGCCTCCATCCCCTTCAGAGTAGGCACCTTGAGACCTCACACAGGTCTCCCAGTTGCTGTCGGCTGCCCTGTTGTACTTTCCTGAATCTCACCGACAGTCTGAAATCTCTTCCCTTACAAAGGTGATTTTACTTTTGGGAAAAGCCAGAAGTCTCAGGGCAGCAATTCCTGGCTGCAGGGGGGCTGAGTCACCTGGGTGATTTGATGTTTCACCAAAAAACTCTGCATGAGACGTGACGCATGAGCAGCATGTTGTCGTGATGAAGCTGCCAGTCACCAGCTGCCCATCACTGCAGGCTTCTGAATCATCGGAATAGTTTCCACGGAGCAACATTCAAGCTTAACACAAACTCTGATGCAGATTCGTTGCTCTACTCACTCAGTCATTTTGAATGCGACGGCCACACAGTACACGTGCTCACTCAACGCCATCTACCACCCTCACTGACTAGTACAGTGAAGTCATCATTGTTCACACATGTGCGGTCCAGACCACTCTCCTTGGCTGCCAGGTTACATCAGTGTCAGGCAAAGCATTCGCCTTATAGTAACAATGGCTGGACTTTTTTCGGTCAGACCTCATGTGTTCAAGACCATAGATAACAAGTTGGAGGTTTTCACCAAAGAACAGGAATGGATTACAAAAAATTTCAAATAGAAATTCTAAAGCGGAAACATATAGCAATTGGAATTAGGAACCCCATAGGTGAATTTAAAAGCAGACTGGACAAGGCAGGAGATACATTTATGAACTTGCGATAGGCCCATAGAAAACATTCAGACAAATACGGAGGGAAAAAAGATGGAAAATACAGGAGGGCACCTGGAGAAACCCAGAGCGCAGTGACAGTGGAATATGCCCGTATCTGGAGCCCCAGAAGGGAAAGAAGAAAGAATGGGGAAGAGGATTTCCCCAAGCTACCCAAAAGGCACTACGCTGCAGGCTGCGGAGACCCCCAGGGAGAATCTAACGGCCGCTGAGCCGAGGACGCGGCCCCCAGCAGAGCTGTCTGTAGGCCATTTCCGTCCTCCCTTTCGGAAGCATATGATCTGATGCCCCTTGACGCGCAGCCCAGTGTTACCGCAGGTCGTTCTAGGGGTCTACCGAAGGACGCTGTCAGCGGAAACGACGCAAGCCCGGGGACACGAAATGACATCTCGCCGAGAGAGAAAATGCCGGCCTAGAATTCCACGCTTAGTGAATTATCCTCCAAACGGAAAGTAAAATAAAAATTGTTTCAGAGAAACAAAAACAGAGATTTCAACGCCAGCAGAGTCGCACTAATGGGGTCTCCCCCAGACGGAAGCCTGGAGGCGCAGCAAGAACGCGGAGCGGCAAAGGGAAACAGTGACAGAAAAAAGTGAGTGTGGCTGCCTCTAGGGGCCGGAAATAGACTTGAATTAAGATAGTATTTGGAAAACTGGACTCCATAAGCAAAGGAACGGAACTGGACCCCTCTCTTACAAAAACCAACTCCAGAATAGGATTTAGCTGTAAGATCTGAAGCCGCAAAATTCCTAGAAGAAAACAAGGGAAAGTTTCGTGACACTGGTCTTGACGATGGTTTCCTGGACTTGACACCAAAAGCACAGGCAACGAACGCGGCTTCGCCTGCGGTCAAGACGGCGGCACAGCAGGCACGGCGGCCTCCCCGCAGGGCCGCGCCAACAGCGCAGCTAAGGCCCGGAACCAGCGCCGCGCAGGGCCGCGGGGCACAGAGCTGAACGGAAGGCCGACAACCGGGACTTTCAGAAACCACGCCCACCCAGCCCCGCGGGAGGGGCGCCGGCGGGGAGTCCCGCCCCACACCAGGCCCCCAGCCCGGGGTTCCAGGGCCAGGAAGAGAAGTTCCTGCAACCTCTAGCTGCAAAAACCGGCAGGGATTGAGTCAGTGGAAGAAACTTCTGGAGTTCCAAGCAGTTTCCCTTAAAGGACCCACACGCGGACTTACTCGGACTCACTCCCTCTGAGCTCCAGCACCAGTTCTGAATCTAAGAAACAAACTAAGCAAACAAGAACAGAGACAGAATCATGGATACAGGCAGCATTTCGATGCTTGTCGGATGGGGGGGCGGA